>CM061142.1:388100188-388223192 GCA_030789695.1 Scilla litardierei
AAATGCGAATCGATTATTGAATGATTGAAATACCAAACGTAGGTTATTGAAATATCGGATTTGAAAATCCATTTATATATCTTAACTCCCCCTGAATCTAACACATCAAGTTAGATTCTTGGAAAAATGCTTTAAATTTTCATTTAGCACATCGTTATTATTATATCTCTCCCCCTTTGGCATAAGCAAAAAGAGCGGGAGTATAACAACGACAACAACAATGACCTCAAATTAAAAAGCACAGGAGTCGTAGAATACGACGACGGTTCAAGTGACACCAAAGAGAAAATACGAATAAAATCAAGGCGTGTCAATGAAATCGAAGTCGAAAAATCGTAAAACGAAATCATCAAAACTCAAATCATTTTTACGGATTGAGTTATGGAATATACTCTCCAATGTCAACATTCTTGGTTAATTTAGTGCATGGAAAACAATTCTATGTTTCCATAGAAGAAATTTCTATTAAACCAAGTTAATATCGTCGAGCGACGAAATCGAACATCAGAGACGTAAAAAAAATTATAAATTTTGCACAATATAATGAAATGTCAAGTGCATAAATATATAAATATATAAAATATGAACCAGAGTACATCAAAAATGAACATCACTGACATACAAAACATCGATCGACTAATCAGGGCACAACAATACATCATCATATCACAGATATCGGAGTGTCATAAAACATATACACCATCATCAAAAGTATCAAAATGATCCAAAAGACATCATCAACAAGATCATAAAAGTACATCAAAAAGATCCAAAATACATAGCCACCCACACTATCCTACCCAACATCTCTCACAACTAGATATGTCATCCAATGAGTATCGTGAGAGGCCTCAAAGAAACTCAAGAGGCAGCGGGAGGATCGGAAGCAACTGCAGGCTCAGCAGGAGCAGAAGTGGTGACTGGATCAGCAGGAACGTCCGAAATGTCAGCAGGAGTGACGGCAGAAGTGGCAAACTCTGGAGCAGCAACCGTAGTGGCCTCGGGAACACCAGTCGGAGTATCCACCGCAGGAGCGGTGGCAACAGGTGTGCTCTCGGGGGCACCAGCAGACGAAGCAGCAACAGCAGCACCAGAAGAGGAAGCACCAGCAGCAGTACTAGAAGGGCCCTCGGGGGCACGAGTGGAAGCACGACAAAGCTCCTCAATGTCCTCCTCAGCCAACTCATCCATCTCCTCATCCTCAGAAACAGAAGGAGGAAGCTCAACACCCATCAGACGAGCCATACGGTAAACTACCTCCTCGGTACGAGCCAAACGAGACTCGTGACGACGAAGTAACCGAACGACATCATCAAGTGTGGCAGAGGGAGCAGCAGAGGCAGACGCAGAGGCAGACGCTGAAGGTGTCGTCCTCTGAACGTGACGGAGCGCCACAAGAGATTTCTTGACGGCAGTCGCGTTCAGTGGAGGACCAAGGGGACGCTCATCGTCATGAGGCAACGTGACACGGAAGTGACGAAACACGAGGGTCAACAAGCACGGAAATGGGATATGAGCCGATTTAAAGTACTTGCGAATACACTCGAAATAATCAATCTTATCGAGTATAATGCGAGCCCAATTAATCGAGCTCCCCATGAAGATGGCATAGATCAGCTTCAGAAAGGGCTGGGACGGGAGAGATGAGGAGCCGTACTTGGGAAGCAAGCATGACTTCAGAATCAGATTGAGGACCCATGCATTTGGCTTGAAGGATTTCGAAGGTACGCCAATCATGGCGGGAGGGATCTGATGGAAAATCTCTGAAAGGATGGTCTGATCAAGGGAAGAAATATCGTCAACAGAAATGTCAGAGGGGAGGAGGCCAGACGAAGAGATACCCAAAATCTCTCCTAAGATTTCCGCTGTGAGGACTATAGGAGTCCCCAAAACGGTCGTCTCAACAGAGTGGGTCTCATCGTACTGACCCCGGATCATATTGGCGTAGAATAGCTTCACTAATCGAGGGTACGGGTGAGGGTTCGCCTTCGGGTCATATCGAAGGTAATCGAGAAGACCCGACGACGAAAGAAGATCAGCTAACCCTATGAAGTCACTGAACTGGACGAAATGCTCCAGAAGCAGCGGGCAATGTTCGATACGGTTGTAAGCCGCGAGACACATAGGGTCGTCGCGACACAACGAGATATCGACACTGCCCACCGGCATCGGAGCCTTTCCCTTAGGCTTACGGGTAGACGTACGAGGGTGGGTGCTAGACTCAGGATGGGTAGGAGGAGTGGGTTCCCTATGAGTCTCTGGCTCGGGGATATACTCGGTGTCGGAATCGGTAGGAGTATGAAAAGAAGAGCGAGAGGCAAGTTCCTTGGTCTTGGGCTTAGGCTTGGGCTTGGGTTGACCTCTAGGCTTGGCGGTCGTCGTCCTCTTCTTCTTGAGAGGAGGCGAAGACGACGAAGGTTGGGTGGTCTTAGCACGGCGTTTCGGAGGGGTTGGATGATCGGGATCCGTAGGGGTTGGTTCTACGGTCATCGGCGAGGGGCTAGATGGAGTGATCGGTATTCGTGTACGGGCCATAATCGAGGCACGGCACGACGCAAGGAAGATCAAAGAAGCAACCCTAGCACAACCCTAGGAAATCCGAAACCCTAGAAGCTGAAAGACTAGAGAGAAAACCTAACCCTAAACAAGGAAATGAACCCTAGACAGGAGAGGGAGGAGAGAGGGTTACCCTAGGAGGAAGAACGACGGCCGGCGACGGTGGAGGAGGACAGAAAGTGGCCGGAAGTCGAAGGGTCACGAGGGAGGTCGGGGTTTTGAGCTGAGGGAGAAAGGATTTCGATCGATTAGAAAGAAAAGAAACCGACTAAAACGAGTTTAAGTCGGTCGAAAGCTCAAAAGACCAATCAGTCCCTGGCACAACTAGTCGGTCACAGTTCAAGCACGGACCGACTAGATCATGATCTAGTCGGTCGGTCAATGAGCTTGAACCGACTAGTTGCAAACAGTGGCTGAATCCAAAGTTACCTGACAAGAATTAGTCGGTCTGTGTTCATTTACTGACCGACTAGATCTCAATCTAGTCGGTCGGTCACTGAACATGAACCGACTAAAGAGTTAAAATGGAGAGGTAACTCAAAAAGCTTGAGTTAGTCGGTCTAAGTTCTTCTACGAACCGACTAGATGGGAATCTAGTCGGTTGGTGGTGGAACTGAAACCGACTAAATGAGTCCAAAAGTTGATAATCAAGTTCTCTCCTAAAAAATACTTGGACGATACATCGCAAAACTCTCAATAATCATCTAAACTACCCCATTAAACATCAAAATCTCAAATACGACATTCAAAACATGAATTCGAGCAAAAATTCAAAATATCACATAAATTCCCGAAAAATCCAATAAGTCTAGCATGAACGAAATATTTCGAAATATAATAGCATGCAAGATTATTGAAAGAAACATGAATCCTATATCTCGGATTCACCCATAATCCCCAATTCTCGACGCAACCGCACAAAGGAGTCCTCCTTTAGGGGTTTCGTGAAAATATCGACGATTTGCTTTTGGGTTTCAACGTACACTAAAATGATGTCCTTTTTAGCAACATGATCATCTAAAAAATGGTGTCGGACATCTATGTGTTTCGAACGGGAATGGTGTACCGGGTTCTTGGAAAGACATATTGCACTTTGGTTGTCAACCATGATAGGGCAAGTATCACAATTTATACCAAAGTCTTTAAGTGTGTGTCTCATCCAAAGAACTTGAGCACACGCGGCACCGGCGGCAATATATTCCGCCTCGGTGGTTGAAAGTGATACAGAATTTTGCTTCTTGGAAAACCAAGAGACAAGAAAATTTCCTATAAAATGGCAAGTGCCACTAGTACTTTTCCTGTCGGATTTGCATCCCGCATAATCGGCATCACTATATGAGATTAACTCATATGTGCTAGATTTCGGATAAAGTAATCCAAAATCTAAAGTGCAACTTAGATAGCGAAAAATACGTTTTACCGCTACTAAGTGAGATTCCTTAGGTTGAGACTGATAACGAGCACATACGCATAGGGCAAACATAATATCGGGCCTACTTGCGGTAAGATAAAGTAAACTACCTATCATACCTCGATATAGACGAATGTCTACATCCTTACCGCCTGTATCCTTGTCAAGATGCGTAGTCGTGCTCATTGGAGTCTTCTTTCCGGAGGCACTTTCCATTCCAAATCGCTTTAGCAACTCCACCGTATACTTCGTTTGGTGGATGAATATTGCATCGTCCATTTGGCGAATTTGGAGACCTAAGAAATACTTGAGCTCACCCATGTGGCTCATCTCAAATTGTTCCTTCATAACATTAGAAAACTCTTCGCAAAGAGCAAAGTTAGTAGCACCGAAAATGATATCATCAACATATATTTGAACTAAAATTATATCATTATTCGAATGCTTAACAAAAAGAGTAGAATCGGCTTCTCCCATTTTAAAATTCAAATCCAAAAGAAAATTCTTTTGGCGATCATACCAAGCTCGAGGAGCTTGTCTCAAGCCGTAAAGTGCTTTCTTTAGTTTAAAAACATGATTTGGAAATTTTTCATTAATAAAACCCGGAGGTTGAGAAACGTAAACTTCCTCAACAACATCTCCATTTAAAAATGCACTTTTAACATCCATTTGAAATAATTTAAAATCCTTATGGCATGCAAAAGACAATAATAATCTAATTGATTCTAATCTAGCTACCGGAGCGAAGGATTCTTCGAAATCAATACCTTCCTCTTGACGGTAGCCTTGAGCAACTAACCGAGCTTTGTTCCGGATGGCGACTTGGTTTTCGTCAGTTTTGTTCTTGAAGATCCACTTTGTCCCTATGACGGTGTGGTTCTTCGATGGTAATGGAACAAGCTCCCAAACTTCATTCCTCTCGAATTGAATGAGTTCCTCCTCCATGGCTAAGATCCAAGCGCTATCTTCGCATGCTTCATTAACATTCTTTGGCTCTATCGAGGAGGCAAAGGCACAATGAGCGAAGTAGTTCACTTGCGATCTCGTCTTGACACTAACGAGGATATTGCCAATGACTTGCTCATGAGGATGATCACGAACGGTATGAAGCCGTTTGGGAATACCTTGGTCACTAGGAACATTCTCAACAACTTCATTAGATGGGTTAGTCTCAATAGAATCAATAGAATCATTAGACTTAGAATTATCAAACGAATCACATAAAACATCCATAGAATCATTATCATTTGAAATTCTAGTTGGAACAAATCCTTCATTAAATGAGACATGAAGCGACTCCTCGATCGTTGAGGTTCGTTTGTTGAATATCCGGTAGGCTTTGCTACGCAAAGAATATCCAACAAAAATCCCCTCATCGGATCTTGGATCGAATTTGTCCAAACTACCATACGTGTTCTTAATAAAACATTTCGAACCAAAAACACGAAAATGTTTAACTTGAGGCAACCTACCAAACAACAATTCATAACAAGTTTGTTTAGTGCCGGGCCTCAAAAGTATTCTATTAAACACATAGCAAGCGGTGTGTACCGCTTCCGCCCAAAATTGATGGCCAAGTTGGCTATCATCAAGCATAGTGCGAGCACACTCCACTAGCGTCCTATTCTTTCTCTCAACTACACCATTTTGAGGAGGTGCACGAGGGAAAGAGAAGGTGTGTGTAATACCAATTTCATCACAAAATGTCTCAAAAGACTCATTCTCAAATTCACCTCCATGATCACTACGAATAGTGACAATGGTGGTTCCTAAGAGATTTTGTACTTTCTTAACAAAAATTGTGAAGTTTTCAAAAGCTTCATTTTTATTACATAATGAAAACACCCATGTAAATCTCGAATAATCATCTACGATGACAAGTCCATATCTTGCATTTCCTAAGGAAGCAACTCTAGTTGGCCCAAATAAGTCTAGATGTAATAGCTCCAGTGGCCGTTTAGTAGAAATGCTTTTCTTAGGTTTAAATGAAGATTTAGGAAGCTTGCCACGTTGACAACAATCACAAAAACTTTTCTTTTCAAAAACGAGCTTCGGAAAACCTTTAATGGAATTTAATTTTGAAAGCTTATAAAGTGTTCCAAAGTTCACATGTCCAAAGCGTCGATGCCATAAGTGTTGTTCACTTGTGTTGGCAACGAGACATTGTTCATAAGACTTAGGAAGATCCAAAATATAAATATCTTTATGACGAGTGCAGGAAAATAATAATTTATTATTATCTTTTCTTAAAATATGACACAATCCTTTCGCAAAGCTAACTTTGTAACCTTTGTCACAAAGTTGGCTTATTGAAATAAGATTATGATTTAAGCCATTAACTAGATAAACATCACTAATTAAGGGTTTAGATGGGTTACCCACTTTACCAACACCTATGATGGTTCCGCTCTCGTTGCCTCCAAATACGACGCGGTTTCCATTTGCAATGGGAACCACTCCGGAGAGCAATTGAGCGTCACCCGTCATGTGTTTTGAACACCCGCTATCGAGTATCCAATTCCCCTTGGAGCTAAATTTAAATTTGTGCTCCTTTTCTTTTTCTTTTCCTTGAGTACCTAAAGATAGAAAATTTCATATCATGGTACCCAAGGTCATTGGGTCCAAAAGATTAGACCTTTGGAAGCCAAGTCCAATTGGACTTAGATTTCCCCACATAATTCCTACTATGCACAACATCCAGAAAATAAGCATTCATATACACTTGTTTTTCATCCATGCTTGTGTCCTTTGGGCTCCAAATAGGGAAAATCTTGGGAGCCCTCATCCTATTGGGTGCATGCATGCAACGTTGATTTCTACGTGATGCATGTTGTGGATAGGCATAAGGAACATGATGGAATGGTGCGCGACGAGAATTATTCATATGATGAGGTGGGTGAACATATGCATGTGGGGGAACACGTGCGTGAGGGTGTCTCACATGGTGTGCACGTGCCCAAGAATGTGTTGCATAAAAATCATCATATGTGTGAGCCGGTGGAGTAGGGCGTGTGTTCCTACGTGGCATGGTATTGGTGTACATATAAGCATGCCCCTTCTTTGGAGGTCCACCCAAAGTGGGTTTCTTTCCGAAAGAGGGTGTGGACGAGGTGAAAGCACCATTGGTAGAAGAACTACCAAAAGAGTGTTTGCTACCACTCGTTGAGTAACCGGAAGTTGGCCTAACAAAAGTAGTGGCCGATTTGGATGAACATCCCATCGTATACCCCAAACCAATGTGGTGATTGGTCGGAAGTAAGTCACTTAGGATTTTATCCAAATGGTCCTTACCCTTATTGAATTTATTAATTCGGCCTAATGTGTTCTCATATTTCTCGGTGAGAGAACGCATAGAAATATCCAAGTTGGATACTTGTGATGTGAGCACATAAACACAAGATTTAAGATTCTCATTCTCAATACTCAAAGTCGAGTTTTGAGAAGTTAAATCCGCTATCTTATGTTCCTCCGGATCTTCAATGCTAACATGTTCAAGTTTAGATTTGATATTAACAATCTCATTTCTTAACTCTTCAACAACGGTGTCGTTGTTGGTGATGATAGTCTTAGGCGAGGTTTGAATGCTAGCTAGGTCATCTTTTACTTTAGTATATCTATTTACTAATTTAGTGTATTTAGACCATAATTGAGAGTTAGCATTCCTAAGATCATCCATAGTTACCTCATCGCCTTCGTCGTCACTATCATCGGAAGAGGAGGATCCTTGATCATGCTCCTCTCTTGCCATGAAGCACATGTGCGCTTGCTCCACTTGCTCATCGTCCAACACTCCGCTTGAGGAATCCTCGGAGTCGGTGAATGTTACTCCGACAAGTCCCTTCTTGTTTCCTTTCTTGTACTTCTTGGACTTATCGAATTTAGGCGCCTTCCACTTCTCCTTTTGCTTGTTGAGAGGACACTCCGCTTTCATGTGTCCTTGCTTATTGCACTTGAAACACAAAGGAGAGGAAGAGGCGTTAGAAGAACCAAATTTAGCTTTGTTCTTATAGTTACCTTTTCGGAAGAAACGGTTGAACTTCTTGGCCATGAGTGCCATGGACTCCAAGTCCAACTCGTTTTCCGAGTCTTCATCATCGGTTGATGTGGATGTGGATGGAGCGGCCTTAAAAGCAATAGCCTTCTTCTTTGGCTCGTCTTGCTTTAGGTAGGACTTCATCTTTTCCTGCAATTTTAGCTTGCTATCCTTGCGTACCTCGTATGACATTAAAGTACCCATTAGTTGAACTACGGTGTACTTATTCATGTCATTACCTTCCTCGATGGCGAAGGTACGCTTTTCCCAAGAAGAAGGAAGTCCTTCGATAAGCTTCGAACACTTCTCCTTTTGGGTGTAGGTTTTGCCGAGAGCCTCCAACTCGTTTATGATGTCAACAAAGCGAGCGTAATACTCCTTCATCTTCTCGCCCTGTTGCATATGAAACATTTCGTAATCTTTGTTTACAACAACGAGTTTAGAGTCTCTTACCCTACTCGTCCCTTCATGAGAATGAGGAGGGAGTTCCAAATTTGATATGCACTCTTACATGTGCATATCTTATTGAAGTCCTCGGGCTCCAACGCGCATTGCAAGGCGTTCATTGCCTTGGCATTGCTTACCTCCGCGGCGACCTCCGTGGTTGTCCATTTCTCAAAGTCTTCTTCTTCGGGCTCGACGTATTCCTTCATCGTGGTCCTCCATAGAGATGCACTCCGGAGGAAGGTTTCCATCCGGCATTTCCAGTACTCGTAGTTGGTACCGTTGAAGAATGGAGGCCTCGTTGAGGAATGTCCTTCCATCACCGAAGATGCTCCTTCACGGTTCCTGAAGGTGCCATAGTCAGAAGGTGGACGCACGGTCTTGTTGTCGTTGGCAGACATAGCTAAGTATCTGGCTCTGATACCAAATGTAATGCCCTACAAGCTACTGCATAAGTACTAGAGGGGGGGTGAATAGTACTTTAAAAATAACGAGGAGTATAATTCCTAATTATAATGCAAACAAGTACCAAATCAATTTGCGGAAGCTTAAATTGAAGACAACAACAAAATTAACAATGCTAACAAGAGATATTACTGGGTTCGGATCCACCCAAGTCTCCCCGACTTGTTCCCGGTGATCCTACGTCCCAACCACCCGGATCCCCTCCGGATACTTGAGTTAGAAACCCTAACTCAAGATTTCCACTATGAAATACTTGTGAAAATCCTCCACAAGTCAAATCATACAAAATGTAATTTGTGACTCCCACAACCCGGGATCACAACCACACTCTCACAACCGAGAGTGAAACTTACAAATCAAATATGAAATGAAATAAGAAAACTTCTTACCGACAAAATACATATGCCTTGAGTATTGCTTACGAATTAGGGCAAGGATGATTTTGAGGAAGAAGTGGCACCAAACCCTAGCTCCAAGATGTAGATCAGCGATGGAGAGCTTTGGGGATGTTGGTGACCTAGAATCAAGCACTTGGCTTGGAAGGCTTCACACTCAATGAATCTCTCTTTGGAAGTAAGAGTTAGGAGAGATTATTGAATGGAAAGAATGAGCTTTGAATGAGCTTGGAATGATTTCTCTTGATCTCTAAACTTGCAATAATATCAGCCTTGGCATCAATGAATGCAGCCCATCAAGTATATATAGGATAGAGGAGAGATAGAAAGAAATTCGAGTCATTAAATGCTCCAACGGCTCTTTTCTGAACCCAACTAGTCGGTCAAAGAACAACCACCGACCGACTAGTTCATCAACTAGTCGGTCGGTCAATTAACGTAAACCGACTAATGGGTGAACTGAGAAAAGATCAAAGCACAGACAAAAGGAACTAGTCGGTCCAAGAAGAGTAGCTGACCGACTAGTTTCACAACTAGTCGGTCGGTCACTCAACTGAGACCGACTAACAAATAAAGTTGAAGTCTGAGCAAAACTAGACTTGGTCGATCCAAGAACAAATGTTGACCGACTAATTCACCAACTAGTCGGTCGCCAAATGAGCTTAGACCGACTAACGATAAACAGTAAGTTAGGTGAAAAATTGGCATGTACAGTAAAACAAAACTAGTCGGTCCAAGAAGGAAAGTTGACCGACTAGTTCATCAACTAGTCGGTCGATCAATGAACACAGACCGACTAATGATAAACAGTAGCATAGGCTCAAATGTGCATGAACAGGGAAAGCTCAACTAGTCGGTCACAGAAGCATCACTGACCGACTAGTTCACAAACTAGTCAGTCGGTGAGTCAACTTAAACCGACTAACTGTAAACAGTAAAGAGCTTGGAAATGACTGAGAAGAACTAGTCGGTCCAAGAAGCTTTGCCGACCGACTAGATCACCATCTAGTCGGTCAGTTCTTCTTCTTGAACCAACTAACATGCACAAGAAGTCGCGAATCGAAGCGCGATGCTTCGAGAAGGATTGTATGGACTTCTACTAAGATCCTAGAGCTAAGATATGAGCGTTATGAAGAATTAAATCGTAAGACCTACTCAAGGCTTAACATTCTACGAAAGAAGCTTAAAGACTATAAATAAAACTTGACGATACCGTCTTCAATAGCTTCAATCGAATCTTCATGACTTCTAAAATGGTCCATAAGCTTCAGCGAAGCTTTAGGCAAACGATCACGTGCTTTGAGAAGTCTTGAGACGTCGTAATTGATATTCATATGAATTTGGCGACGATCTCCATAACTGCGCTCACAAAGTGTTAGTACACGTTATATTTATGTTTGTTCATCATCCAAAACCAAATCCGGGGAGTCCAATATCCAACATTCTCCCCCTTTTTGGTGATGACAAACCAACATAAATAATAATCAAGAATAATAATTCAAATGAAATTTACTTACTCCCCCTGCATTGATGACACGTTAATTCCAATTTAAACAAAAATAATACGCATCAAGCAGACGAGTGAAGTATATTAAATGCGAATCGATTATTGAATGATTGAAATACCAAACGTAGGTTATTGAAATATCGGATTTGAAAATCCATTTATATATCTTAACTCCCCCTGAATCTAACACATCAAGTTAGATTCTTGGAAAAATGCTTTAAATTTTCATTTAGCACATCGTTATTATTATATCTCTCCCCCTTTGGCATAAGCAAAAAGAGCGGGAGTATAACAACGACAACAACAATGACCTCAAATTAAAAAGCACAGGAGTCGTAGAATACGACGACGGTTCAAGTGACACCAAAGAGAAAATACGAATAAAATCAAGGCGTGTCAATGAAATCGAAGTCGAAAAATCGTAAAACGAAATCATCAAAACTCAAATCATTTTTACGGATTGAGTTATGGAATATACTCTCCAATGTCAACATTCTTGGTTAATTTAGTGCATGGAAAACAATTCTATGTTTCCATAGAAGAAATTTCTATTAAACCAAGTTAATATCGTCGAGCGACGAAATCGAACATCAGAGACGTAAAAAAAATTATAAATTTTGCACAATATAATGAAATGTCAAGTGCATAAATATATAAATATATAAAATATGAACCAGAGTACATCAAAAATGAACATCACTGACATACAAAACATCGATCGACTGATCAGGGCACAACAATACATCATCATATCACAGATATCGGAGTGTCATAAAACATATACACCATCATCAAAAGTATCAAAATGATCCAAAAGACATCATCAACAAGATCATAAAAGTACATCAAAAAGATCCAAAATACATAGCCACCCACACTATCCTACCCAACATCTCTCACAACTAGATATGTCATCCAATGAGTATCGTGAGAGGCCTCAAAGAAACTCAAGAGGCAGCGGGAGGATCGGAAGCAACTGCAGGCTCAGCAGGAGCAGAAGTGGTGACTGGATCAGCAGGAACGTCCGAAATGTCAGCAGGAGTGACGGCAGAAGTGGCAAACTCTGGAGCAGCAACCGTAGTGGCCTCGGGAACACCAGTCGGAGTATCCACCGCAGGAGCGGTGGCAACAGGTGTGCTCTCGGGGGCACCAGCAGACGAAGCAGCAACAGCAGCACCAGAAGAGGAAGCACCAGCAGCAGTACTAGAAGGGCCCTCGGGGGCACGAGTGGAAGCACGACAAAGCTCCTCAATGTCCTCCTCAGCCAACTCATCCATCTCCTCATCCTCAGAAACAGAAGGAGGAAGCTCAACACCCATCAGACGAGCCATACGGTAAACTACCTCCTCGGTACGAGCCAAACGAGACTCGTGACGACGAAGTAACCGAACGACATCATCAAGGGTGGCAGAGGGAGCAGCAGAGGCAGACGCAGAGGCAGACGCTGAAGGTGTCGTCCTCTGAACGTGACGGAGCGCCACAAGAGATTTCTTGACGGCAGTCGCGTTCAGTGGAGGACCAAGGGGACGCTCATCGTCATGAGGCAACGTGACACGGAAGTGACGAAACACGAGGGTCAACAAGCACGGAAATGGGATATGAGCCGATTTAAAGTACTTGCGAATACACTCGAAATAATCAATCTTATCGAGTATAATGCGAGCCCAATTAATCGAGCTCCCCATGAAGATGGCATAGATCAGCTTCAGAAAGGGCTGGGACGGGAGAGATGAGGAGCCATACTTGGGAAGCAAGCATGACTTCAGAATCAGATTGAGGACCCATGCATTTGGCTTGAAGGATTTCGAAGGTACGCCAATCATGGCGGAAGGGATCTGATGGAAAATCTCTGAAAGGATGGTCTGATCAAGGGAAGAAATATCGTCAACAGAAATGTCAGAGGGGAGGAGGCCAGACGAAGAGATACCCAAAATCTCTCCTAAGATTTCCGCTGTGAGGACTATAGGAGTCCCCAAAACGGTCGTCTCAACAGAGTGGGTCTCATCGTACTGACCCCGGATCATATTGGCGTAGAATAGCTTCACTAATCGAGGGTACGGGTGAGGGTTCGCCTTCGGGTCATATCGAAGGTAATCGAGAAGACTCGACGACGAAAGAAGATCAGCTAACCCTATGAAGTCACTGAACTGGACGAAATGCTCCAGAAGCAGCGGGCAATGTTCGATACGGTTGTAAGCCGCGAGACACATAGGGTCGTCGCGACACAACGAGATATCGACACTGCCCACCGGCATCGGAGCCTTTCCCTTAGGCTTACGGGTAGACGTACGAGGGTGGGTGCTAGACTCAGGATGGGTAGGAGGAGTGGGTTCCCTATGAGTCTCTGGCTCGGGGATATACTCGGTGTCGGAATCGGTAGGAGTATGAAAAGAAGAGCGAGAGGCAAGTTCCTTGGTCTTGGGCTTAGGCTTGGGCTTGGGTTGACCTCTAGGCTTGGCGGTCGTCGTCCTCTTCTTCTTGAGAGGAGGCGTAGACGACGAAGGTTGGGTGGTCTTAGCACGGCGTTTCGGAGGGGTTGGATGATCGGGATCCGTAGGGGTTGGTTCTACGGTCATCGGCGAGGGGCTAGATGGAGTGATCGGTATTCGTGTACGGGCCATAATCGAGGCACGGCACGACGCAAGGAAGATCAAAGAAGCAACCCTAGCACAACCCTAGGAAATCCGAAACCCTAGAAGCTGAAAGACTAGAGAGAAAACCTAACCCTAAACAAGGAAATGAACCCTAGACAGGAGAGGGAGGAGAGAGGGTTACCCTAGGAGGAAGAACGACGGCCGGCGACGGTGGAGGAGGACAGAAAGTGGCCGGAAGTCGAAGGGTCACGAGGGAGGTCGGGGTTTTGAGCTGAGGGAGAAAGGATTTCGATCGATTAGAAAGAAAAGAAACCGACTAAAACGAGTTTAAGTCGGTCGAAAGCTCAAAAGACCAATCAGTCCCTGGCACAACTAGTCGGTCACAGTTCAAGCACGGACCGACTAGATCATGATCTAGTCGGTCGGTCAATGAGCTTGAACCGACTAGTTGCAAACAGTGGCTGAATCCAAAGTTACCTGACAAGAATTAGTCGGTCTGTGTTCATTTACTGACCGACTAGATCTCAATCTAGTCGGTCGGTCACTGAACATGAACCGACTAAAGAGTTAAAATGGAGAGGTAACTCAAAAAGCTTGAGTTAGTCGGTCTAAGTTCTTCTACGAACCGACTAGATGGGAATCTAGTCGGTTGGTGGTGGAACTGAAACCGACTAAATGAGTCCAAAAGTTGATAATCAAGTTCTCTCCTAAAAAATACTTGGACGATACATCGCAAAACTCTCAATAATCATCTAAACTACCCCATTAAACATCAAAATCTCAAATACGACATTCAAAACATGAATTCGAGCAAAAATTCAAAATATCACATAAATTCCCGAAAAATCCAATAAGTCTAGCATGAACGAAATATTTCGAAATATAATAGCATGCAAGATTATTGAAAGAAACATGAATCCTATATCTCGGATTCACCCATAATCCCCAATTCTCGACGCAACCGCACAAAGGAGTCCTCCTTTAGGGGTTTCGTGAAAATATCGACGATTTGCTTTTGGGTTTCAACGTACACTAAAATGATGTCCTTTTTAGCAACATGATCATCTAAAAAATGGTGTCGGACATCTATGTGTTTCGAACGGGAATGGTGTACCGGGTTCTTGGAAAGACATATTGCACTTTGGTTGTCAACCATGATAGGGCAAGTATCACAATTTATACCAAAGTCTTTAAGTGTGTGTCTCATCCAAAGAACTTGAGCACACGCGGCACCGGCGACAATATATTCCGCCTCGGTGGTTGAAAGTGATACAGAATTTTGCTTCTTGGAAAACCAAGAGACAAGAAAATTTCCTATAAAATGGCAAGTGCCACTAGTACTTTTCCTGTCGGATTTGCATCCCGCATAATCGGCATCACTATATGAGATTAACTCATATGTGCTAGATTTCGGATAAAGTAATCCAAAATCTAAAGTGTAACTTAGATAGCGAAAAATACGTTTTACCGCTACTAAGTGAGATTCCTTAGGTTGAGACTGATAACGAGCACATACGCATAGGGCAAACATAATATCGGGCCTACTTGCGGTAAGATAAAGTAAACTACCTATCATACCTCGATATAGACGAATGTCTACATCCTTACCGCCTGTATCCTTGTCAAGATGCGTAGTCGTGCTCATTGGAGTCTTCTTTCCGGAGGCACTTTCCATTCCAAATCGCTTTAGCAACTCCACCGTATACTTCGTTTGGTGGATGAATATTGCATCGTCCATTTGGCGAATTTGGAGACCTAAGAAATACTTGAGCTCACCCATGTGGCTCATCTCAAATTGTTCCTTCATAACATTAGAAAACTCTTCGCAAAGAGCAAAGTTAGTAGCACCGAAAATGATATCATCAACATATATTTGAACTAAAATTATATCATTATTCGAATGCTTAACAAAAAGAGTAGAATCGGCTTCTCCCATTTTAAAATTCAAATCCAAAAGAAAATTCTTTTGGCGATCATACCAAGCTCGAGGAGCTTGTCTCAAGCCGTAAAGTGCTTTCTTTAGTTTAAAAACATGATTTGGAAATTTTTCATTAATAAAACCCGGAGGTTGAGAAACGTAAACTTCCTCAACAACATCTCCATTTAAAAATGCACTTTTAACATCCATTTGAAATAATTTAAAATCCTTATGGCATGCAAAAGACAATAATAATCTAATTGATTCTAATCTAGCTACCGGAGCGAAGGATTCTTCGAAATCAATACCTTCCTCTTGACGGTAGCCTTGAGCAACTAACCGAGCTTTGTTCCGGATGGCGACTTGGTTTTCGTCAGTTTTGTTCTTGAAGATCCACTTTGTCCCTATGACGGTGTGGTTCTTCGATGGTAATGGAACAAGCTCCCAAACTTCATTCCTCTCGAATTGAATGAGTTCCTCCTCCATGGCTAAGATCCAAGCGCTATCTTCGCATGCTTCATTAACATTCTTTGGCTCTATCGAGGAGGCAAAGGCACAATGAGCGAAGTAGTTCACTTGCGATCTCGTCTTGACACTAACGAGGATATTGCCAATGACTTGCTCATGAGGATGATCACGAACGGTATGAAGCCGTTTGGGAATACCTTGGTCACTAGGAACATTCTCAACAACTTCATTAGATGGGTTAGTCTCAATAGAATCAATAGAATCATTAGACTTAGAATTATCAAACGAATCACATAAAACATCCATAGAATCATTATCATTTGAAATTCTAGTTGGAACAAATCCTTCATTAAATGAGACATGAAGCGACTCCTCGATCGTTGAGTTTCGTTTGTTGAATATCCGGTAGGCTTTGCTACGCAAAGAATATCCAACAAAAATCCCCTCATCGGATCTTGGATCGAATTTGTCCAAACTACCATACGTGTTCTTAATAAAACATTTCGAACCAAAAACACGAAAATGTTTAACTTGAGGCAACCTACCAAACAACAATTCATAACAAGTTTGTTTAGTGCCGGGCCTCAAAAGTATTCTATTAAACACATAGCAAGCGGTGTGTACCGCTTCCGCCCAAAATTGATGGCCAAGTTGGCTATCATCAAGCATAGTGCGAGCACACTCCACTAGCGTCCTATTCTTTCTCTCAACTACACCATTTTGAGGAGGTGCACGAGGGAAAGAGAAGGTGTGTGTAATACCAATTTCATCACAAAATGTCTCAAAAGACTCATTCTCAAATTCACCTCCATGATCACTACGAATAGTGACAATGGTGGTTCCTAAGAGATTTTGTACTTTCTTAACAAAAATTGTGAAGTTTTCAAAAGCTTCATTTTTATTACATAATGAAAACACCCATGTAAATCTCGAATAATCATCTACAATGACAAGTCCATATCTTGCATTTCCTAAGGAAGCAACTCTAGTTGGCCCAAATAAGTCTAGATGTAATAGCTCCAGTGGCCGTTTAGTAGAAATGCTTTTCTTAGGTTTAAATGAAGATTTAGGAAGCTTGCCACGTTGACAACAATCACAAAAACTTTTCTTTTCAAAAACGAGCTTCGGAAAACCTTTAATGGAATTTAATTTTGAAAGCTTATAAAGTGTTCCAAAGTTCACATGTCCAAAGCGTCGATGCCATAAGTGTTGTTCACTTGTGTTGGCAACGAGACATTGTTCATAAGACTTAGGAAGATCCAAAATATAAATATCTTTATGACGAGTGCAGGAAAATAATAATTTATTATTATCTTTTCTTAAAATATGACACAATCCTTTCGCAAAGCTAACTTTGTAACCTTTGTCACAAAGTTGGCTTATTGAAATAAGATTATGATTTAAGCCATTAACTAGATAAACATCACTAATTAAGGGTTTAGATGGGTTACCCACTTTACCAACACCTATGATGGTTCCGCTCTCGTTGCCTCCAAATACGACGCGGTTTCCATTTGCAATGGGAACCACTCCGGAGAGCAATTGAGCGTCACCCGTCATGTGTTTTGAACACCCGCTATCGAGTATCCAATTCCCCTTGGAGCTAAATTTAAATTTGTGCTCCTTTTCTTTTTCTTTTCCTTGAGTACCTAAAGATAGAAAATTTCATATCATGGTACCCAAGGTCATTGGGTCCAAAAGATTAGACCTTTGGAAGCCAAGTCCAATTGGACTTAGATTTCCCCACATAATTCCTACTATGCACAACATCCGGAAAATAAGCATTCATATACACTTGTTTTTCATCCATGCTTGTGTCCTTTGGGCTCCAAATAGGGAAAATCTTGGGAGCCCTCATCCTATTGGGTGCATGCATGCAACGTTGATTTCTACGTGATGCATGTTGTGGATAGGCATAAGGAACATGATGGAATGGTGCGCGACGAGAATTATTCATATGATGAGGTGGGTGAACATATGCATGTGGGGGAACACGTGCGTGAGGGTGTCTCACATGGTGTGCACGTGCCCAAGAATGTGTTGCATAAAAATCATCATATGTGTGAGCCGGTGGAGTAGGGCGTGTGTTCCTACGTGGCATGGTATTGGTGTACATATAAGCATGCCCCTTCTTTGGAGGTCCACCCAAAGTGGGTTTCTTTCCGAAAGAGGGTGTGGACGAGGTGAAAGCACCATTGGTAGAAGAACTACCAAAAGAGTGTTTGCTACCACTCGTTGAGTAACCGGAAGTTGGCCTAACAAAAGTAGTGGCCGATTTGGATGAACATCCCATCGTATACCCCAAACCAATGTGGTGATTGGTCGGAAGTAAGTCACTTAGGATTTTATCCAAATGGTCCTTACCCTTATTGAATTTATTAATTCGGCCTAATGTGTTCTCATATTTCTCGGTGAGAGAACGCATAGAAATATCCAAGTTGGATACTTGCGATGTGAGCACATAAACACGAGATTTAAGATTCTCATTCTCAATACTCAAAGTCGAGTTTTGAGAAGTTAAATCCGCTATCTTATGTTCCTCCGGATCTTCAATGCTAACATGTTCAAGTTTAGATTTGATATTAACAATCTCATTTCTTAACTCTTCAACAACGGTGTCGTTGTTGGTGATGATAGTCTTAGGCGAGGTTTGAATGCTAGCTAGGTCATCTTTTACTTTAGTATATCTATTTACTAATTTAGTGTATTTAGACCATAATTGAGAGTTAGCATTCCTAAGATCATCCATAGTTACCTCATCGCCTTCGTCGTCACTATCATCGGAAGAGGAGGATCCTTGATCATGCTCCTCTCTTGCCATGAAGCACATGTGCGCTTGCTCCACTTGCTCATCGTCCAACACTCCGCTTGAGGAATCCTCGGAGTCGGTGAATGTTACTCCGACAAGTCCCTTCTTGTTTCCTTTCTTGTACTTCTTGGACTTATCGAATTTAGGCGCCTTCCACTTCTCCTTTTGCTTGTTGAGAGGACACTCCGCTTTCATGTGTCCTTGCTTATTGCACTTGAAACACAAAGGAGAGGAAGAGGCGTTAGAAGAACCAAATTTAGCTTTGTTCTTATAGTTACCTTTTCGGAAGAAACGGTTGAACTTCTTGGCCATGAGTGCCATGCACTCCAAGTCCAACTCGTTTTCCGAGTCTTCATCATCGGTTGATGTGGATGTGGATGGAGCGGCCTTAAAAGCAATAGCCTTCTTCTTTGGCTCGTCTTGCTTTAGGTAGGACTTCATCTTTTCCTGCAATTTTAGCTTGCTATCCTTGCGTACCTCGTATGACATTAAAGTACCCATTAGTTGAACTACGGTGTACTTATTCATGTCATTACCTTCCTCGATGGCGAAGGTACGCTTTTCCCAAGAAGAAGGAAGTCCTTCGATAAGCTTCGAACACTTCTCCTTTTGGGTGTAGGTTTTGCCGAGAGCCTCCAACTCGTTTATGATGTCAACGAAGCGAGCGTAATACTCCTTCATCTTCTCGCCCTGTTGCATATGAAACATTTCGTAATCTTTGTTTACAACAACGAGTTTAGAGTCTCTTACCCTACTCGTCCCTTCATGAGAATGAGGAGGGAGTTCCAAATTTGATATGCACTCTTACATGTGCATATCTTATTGAAGTCCTCGGGCTCCAACGCGCATTGCAAGGCGTTCATTGCCTTGGCATTGCTTACCTCCGCGGCGACCTCCGTGGTTGTCCATTTCTCAAAGTCTTCTTCTTCGGGACTTAACCCAGAGGGAGGAGTTAACTCAGAGTCACTTATTTATGGATCGCACCAAGTCTAACTAAGTGTGATTCATACCTTTTAACACACCGATGTGTTAACAGACTTGATCTGAGAGAAAATCACATTTTCTTTTAATTACACAAGATTTTATTTAGCTAAGTATTTGACCATTCGATCTAATCGAATCAGTTTAAATACTTTAGTCATTTCGTTCTTTATTTTTTTAGACTTGTGTTTCATCAAGAACACGTGTCTTAATAAAATATACGAATAACTTATTTTGGTTAATCTAGACTCGGGTACATCAGTATGTACTAGACTGAGTTCGACAACTCATTCTCCCACTGTCTTACAGATGGGTTTCGGCCATTGTATCTAAGAGGCTAAGACTCACAAGTGTCCGTAGACTTCATAATACGAGAGGTCAGACCCCTCCTTATGTGACTTGTGAAGCTTAATCTCTTGATACGGCCTAGTCTAATTTTACCATATAAGTTTGCTACTATCTTGTGTATTTATATATTAACATTTAATATATATATATAGTTATTTACAAATTACTTAACACAAAACATTACTTCAGAAGCAATGTGACGACATTCGTCAAAATGTGTAAACGTCTTTTGTATAACAATTTATTCTGAAATCGTGACATCAAAATATGTCACATTTTCATTTCCTCCTACTTATGCCTTTACTAATGATAAATTAAACTAACTTTCTCAATTGACTTTCCGAAGTGTCTTCTTCCTTTTCTAAATCACATTTAGATATCAACATAAATAAATAGCTATGCAAGCAACTTATGTATCCAAACGCTTGAGCTTTGCAATCTTGAGTGTAGCTCAAGAAGTTGCTTGTCTCAAGATCCAGTTGGGATACATAGTCTTGCATCGCCCATGCACTCGTATTCGACTCAAACGGTTTGATCGAATTATCGAACTTTGCGGATCAAAATTGTTTGTCCATACAACCTTGAGGGTAGCTCGACAAGTTGTAGGGAGAAACATACTTTGAATGTCCTATATGTTCAAGCTGCCTCATATAGAGACGAGTGACATGTAGCTCGAATTTATTTGTTGGACCCAGAACTTAATGAAATCATATTTCTTAAGTCTGTTCTTTAGAAGGTCATTTAATGTCAACGAGAATATAGTTTTAATTCTATCAATTAGAATTCAACTCGATATTCAATTAATCAACTTATTGACCAGTTAACTAATTCCAATATTATCAATTGATTCTTTCGGTAAACATAGTCTTGCCCTAGTTTTAGCATATGTTCAATATTAAATATTGGTAGATTGGCTTTTATCTATCTATATCCTCCCACTATTTTTACGATCGTTTTAAAGCTTAATAACGAACGATTTAATCGAATTAAAATTAATGGGTAAGAGTTCCAATCACCTTGAGTCTAAACAACCTTGAGTGTAGCTCAACAAGTTGATTGACTCTGCGATCGGAAGATGACTCTTCATCGATCATATCGGATATGACTCTCTTAATCGGTTTTTGCCCCTAGCCATTCGTGATCATGAGTGTGCTCATCCAAATCACAATGTCTAGTCTAGTCGGACCCTTGTTTTCATGTCTAGCCTGACTTGCCCCTCAGCTCGGTGTATGCACGACACGTCGGTTTGGGTCAGGTCTTAGACTACATCTAGGCAGACTACATCCTTGACTAAACTTGCGCCGCCGCTCGGTGTATTCACGACAACGTCGGTTTGGGTCAAGTCAAGATGTCATCTTATGTATTTAAGAAGTTGGTTTCTACAAGGTTGACATGTCACAGCTTGAGTGTATCTCAACAACTGTAACACGGGCCCTATAGTGTAATGCCCTACAAGCTACTGCACAAGTACTAGGGGGTGAATAGTACTTTAAAAATAACGAGGAGTATAATTCCTAATTATAATGCAAACAAGTACCAAATCAATTTGCGGAAGCTTAAATTGAAGACAACAACAAAATTAACAATGCTAACAAGAGATATTACTGGGTTCGGATCCACCCAAGTCTCCCCGACTTGTTCCCGGTGATCCTACGTCCCAACCACCCGGATCCCCTCCGGATACTTGAGTTAGAAACCCTAACTCAAGATTTCCACTATGAAATACTTGTGAAAATCCTCCACAAGTCAAATCATACAAAATGTAATTTGTGACTCCCACAACCCGGGATCACAACCACACTCTCACAACCGAGAGTGAAACTTACAAATCAAATATGAAATGAAATAAGAAAACTTCTTACCGACAAAATACATATGCCTTGAGTATTGCTTACGAATTAGGGCAAGGATGATTTTGAGGAAGAAGTGGCACCAAACCCTAGCTCCAAGATGTAGATCAGCGATGGAGAGCTTTGGGGATGTTGGTGACCTAGAATCAAGCACTTGGCTTGGAAGGCTTCACACTCAATGAATCTCTCTTTGGAAGTAAGAGTTAGGAGAGATTATTGAATGGAAAGAATGAGCTTTGAATGAGCTTGGAATGATTTCTCTTGATCTCTAAACTTGCAATAATATCAGCCTTGGCATCAATGAATGCAGCCCATCAAGTATATATAGGATAGAGGAGAGATAGAAAGAAATTCGAGTCATTAAATGCTCCAACGGCTCTTTTCTGAACCCAACTAGTCGGTCAAAGAACAACCACCGACCGACTAGTTCATCAACTAGTCGGTCGGTCAATTAACGTAAACCGACTAATGGGTGAACTGAGAAAAGATCAAAGCACAGACAAAAGGAACTAGTCGGTCCAAGAAGAGTAGCTGACCGACTAGTTTCACAACTAGTCGGTCGGTCACTCAACTGAGACCGACTAACAAATAAAGTTGAAGTCTGAGCAAAACTAGACTTGGTCGGTCCAAGAACAAATGTTGACCGACTAATTCACCAACTAGTCGGTCGCCAAATGAGCTTAGACCGACTAACGATAAACAGTAAGTTAGGTGAAAAATTGGCATGTACAGTAAAACAAAACTAGTCGGTCCAAGAAGGAAAGTTGACCGACTAGTTCATCAACTAGTCGGTCGATCAATGAACACAGACCGACTAATGATAAACAGTAGCATAGGCTCAAATGTGCATGAACAGGGAAAGCTCAACTAGTCGGTCACAGAAGCATCACTGACCGACTAGTTCACAAACTAGTCGGTCGGTGAGTCAACTTAGACCGACTAACTGTAAACAGTAAAGAGCTTGGAAATGACTGAGAAGAACTAGTCGGTCCAAGAAGCTTTACCGACCAACTAGATCACCATCTAGTCGGTCAGTTCTTCTTCTTGAACCAACTAACATGCACAAGAAGTCGCGAATCGAAGCGCGATGCTTCGAGAAGGATTGTATGGACTTCTACTAATATCCTAGAGCTAAGATATGAGCGTTATGAAGAATTAAATCGTAAGAACTACTCAAGGCTTAACATTCCTTGACCCTAGTTGTGGAGTCCCCGATGCATGATACGCTTCAATTCTTACTCTTCTCATGCATGCCTGAACTTATATTCGCCGCTTAATTCAATTCGAATCAATATTTGGGTCATATCTTGGATTTGTGTATATCGAGCCTCATAGCACATTGTAGGAAGCGACACCATTTGCTAGCACACGACCACACTCACTCGCGCTTCACCGCGTGGGCCACGACACTTATTTGGACTCGTTTTCCTAGGTTTAGTGGTGTGATTTGACGTTCGCTTGCTTGGTGTGTCGTTTTTGATTTTTGTTGGCTCTGACGGACGATCTAGGATTTAGAGTTTTCTTTTTCTTTCTTCCTCTCTATTTTTCCCTTCTGAGCTCCTACTCTCACTCGTCTTCCTCGAGGACGAGGAAGAGTTCAGCTTGGGGGATTTTGACGTGCGTTTATATTTCATATATTCACGCACGTTTTCTTTTGTGTTTCCCCGTTGTTTTCGCCGTCTTTTATTCGTTTTCGTGTATTTTCTCGTTTTCTTTCACTTTTCTTTGTTTATCCATGATTGCAGGGGATTGACCACGTAGGGGACATTTAACGATGATATCCCAAGTCCCCGGAGCAACGGGAGGAGTCGCGCGTGATCCAGGGGGTCAAACGTCAAAGAATTCATCTTTCAGCCCCTCACCCGATCGGTTGGTCATCTCCAACCGATCGGGTGATGCACGCGTGCACCACCCGGTCTCTGCCGCAGCTCAGAAGGAAGTCACCCGACCGGTTCACAGACCGGTTCAGCGGGGGCCAGTTCTCTGTTTTTCGAGCAAAATGCCAACCGATCGGGTGACTCTCACCCGATCAGTTCATCTGTAGCTGAAGATGAAGAGCTGAAGACACGGACGCCGAACCGATCGATTCACCCGACTGCTCCAAGATCCAACCGGTCACTCAAGAACTCACCCGACCGGTTCATGTGATCGGGTGAAAGCTCGCCGTTTTCTGTTATTATTTTGTAACGGATCAACCGATCGGTTGACTTGTCAACCGATCGGTTGATGCGAAAATCTATAAATAGAACCCCTAGGGTTCCAGAATCCGAGAGCTGCTAGTTTTTTACTGTTTTCTCACTTTGTGACGGCTGTAATTGTTACTCTTTTGTAAGTTTTCATATCTTTCTAAAATTTTAGTATTGTCTTTATTACTCTATTACTTCCGCATTGCAATTGTCCGATTATGATTCCAACGGTTAAATTTCATTTAGATCGCTTTTTCATGAATTTTTGTGAGTAGTTCCCAAATCTGGGATTTTGGTGGAAACCCCTTCGGGGGCTCTTCCCGATGCGTCCATAGGGTTAGGAAATTGATAGGGAGTAGGAATCTAACGGTTACGCTGGGTGTTTCATTGTCATCGGCGGGAAAAAGACCGCCTTTGACCGTTGGGCCAAGGGGGAATAAACTTGGCGGTTGACTCCCTAGCCATAGCTCACGCCCTTAGCGTAGACGCTGAATCCTAGCACGCGGGAGCGGCAGGATGAGACGTTGGGAGTTATCGTTGCAGGCTTAGTGCTCCCGGGATCGATCAGTGTTAATGGACACGGGAGTGCCCACTGATCGAATCCGGGAAGTCCGGTGTATCATCCTGGGCACCGACCAGAATATCTTGCCCATGGGACGCCGGTACCACTTTCAGAGGCAACGTCTCACCATTAGACCCTAATCCCGATCGCTATCCATACCCGTAGGCCGTATCGGCGAGAGTCTCTCGTCGGGTTGGAAACCAAAGTCCCGGGTTTACTTTCTTGTTGTTCATACCCTTTTATTTCCTTTCGTGACAACCATCTACCGATTCGGGCTAGCTCGCCCCTCGGGGTGATTTAGGTCCTACCTGACCCAAGCACAACCTCGCCTCCCTTAGTTCGATATTCCCGCACCCTACACTAACCGTGCACTTGCGGTAAACGACACCGCGCCGCCGTACCGTAAACGGGGCGCCGGTCAAGTTTATGGCGCCGTTGCCGGGGAGGCAACGTGCTTGTTATTTTAGGATCTCCTGAACCCTCGTGTCTAGCTCACATCCCTACCTCGCGATAATTTTCGCATTCTCCTTTTTCTTTTTCTTTTTCTTATTTTTATTTTTTATTTCTTATTTTATCTGTTTCTTTCCCACTTGTCGCTTCACGGGTGTTTGTTGTTTTTCATGCGCAGGAGTTCAAGGAGTCTTGACGACTTGATTCCCCTCGATCCAGAGATTAACGCCACCCTTAGGCGTTTGGCCGCCGAGAAGCGAAGAAGAGAGGATCCCGAATCCATGGAGGAGAACACCCCACCTCACAAGTCTCTGTTGGAGTACTCGATGCCATCCATCGAGTCGACTTTCGCCATCCGATCTCCAGCTATTGCGGCCAAAAGCTTTGAGCTGAAGCCGTCTCTAGTGACATGGATCCAGCAGGACCAGTTTTCGGGTGCACCCATGGAGAGCCCGATCGAGCACCTAGACTCCTTCTTGGAGAAGTGTGACACCTTCCGGATTAATGGTGTCACGACAGAGGCTATCCATCTGAAGCTGTTTCCCTTCTCTTTGCGAGACAAAGCCAAGCAATGGCTAAGGGGGAAGGACCCCAACACTTTCAACACCTGGGAGAAGCTCTCCAACGCTTTTCTGACGAAGTTCTTTCCTCCGGGGAAGACCATGAAGTTGAGGAGTGAGATCTCCTCCTTCTCCCAGGCCATCCACGAGTCCTTGCATGAAGCTTGGACGAGATATAAAGAAATGCAAAGAAGATGCCCTCACCATGAGCTCCCGAAGTGGCAGATTATTAATCTGTTCTACAATGGGTTGAGGGATGACCTGAAATCTTCTATGGATGCCGCGGCTGGGGGTTCCTTCATGTCTAGGAGCGAGGAAGATGCCGGACATATTCTGGAAAATATGGCATCCAACAATGAGCGGTGGTGTGACGAGAGAGCCACACCAAGATCCGGGGGTATACACAAAGTCGAGGACGTCGACAAACTTTCAAGCAAGTTCGACTTGCTTTCGACCCAGATCTCCGCCCTAATGGTAGGAGCCGGTGGGGCCGGTACACAGCAAATTTCTGCGGTAGAGTCCGAATTCTTTGGGGAATTCGACGGTGGTGACATCTCACCGTCGTTGGATCAGGCGAGCGCACTATTTTACAACCCCACGGGAAATGCGTCGTATCCTCCAAGGACCAATTCCAACCCAGCCTACTCTCCAAACAACCGGAACCACCCAAACTTCAGTTACCGGCCACCATTTCAGCCCTCGCCGCCTCAGCAGCCGCAGCAACAAGCATATCAGCCGGCTAGGCCACAGCAGAGTCAGGTTCAGCAGCAACCATTTCAGCAACAATTTTACGCCCCCAGGAATCAGCAGCCTTTCCAGCAGCAGCAGCAGTATGGCCAACAGAGGGCCGTCTCTCCGGTTGAGTCTCTCTTGACTCAATATATTACCAACCAGGAGAAGATCAACCAAAAGCTGGAAATGGGCCAGCGGACCCTCACGGACCAAGTAACCCAGCTGGGGTTACAAGTGGCGAACCTTTCAAGGGCACAAAATCAATTGCCACCACAACCGGAGGTGAACCCGAGGGGAGCAACACAAACATCGGCACTCGTGCACAAGCACGCAAATGTGTCCGCTATCGTTCTGAGAAGCGGGACACAAATCCCTACTAGAGTGCCCCCTAACACACCGGAAGCACCGTTAGTCGTTGAGCGACCGGTCGAAAAATCAAATGACGCCGGTGCTTCGTCATCAAATCCTATGACTCCGGAGGGAGTCTCTGAGGAAGAGAAGAAGAAGGAGAAAGAGAGCCCGAAAGTGTATAAACCCGTTGTGCCATTTCCACAATGGTTAGCTCAGGCCAAAATTGATGAGAAATATGGCAAGTTCTTCGCCATGGTCAAGGACCTAAGCCTGCAAATCCCCTTCCTAGAAGCAATCGAAACAATCCCCTCCTATGCAAAATTCCTGAAAGATTTGGTGACTAGAGGGTCTAGAAAGGAGAAAGTAGTGCTGACGGTGGAATGTAGCGCTCTTATTCAGAGGGCAAATCCACCGAAACTCAAGGACCCGGAGAGCTTCTCTATTCCTTGCACGATCGGGGCAGTGAAGATTCATCGTGCACTCGTCGATCTCGGAGCGAGTGTTAGTTTGATGCCCTTGTCGATGTATAGAAGGATAGGAATGGGTGATTTGGAGCCCACCGGTATGACCCTACAACTAGCTGACCGGTCGGTCAAATATCCGGTGGGAATTGTGGATGACCTCCCCGTTAATGTGAGAGGGGTGCATGTGCCAGTGGATTTTGTAATCATGGACATGCCTGAAGACGCACACACCCCCATCATCCTGGGACGGCCTTTCATGGCCACCGCTGGCGTTCTAATAGATGTGAAGAACGGAAAACTCTCTTTAAACGTCAGCGGAGAAAAAGTTGAGTTTGATCTGGGGTTGTCCATGAAGCACCCCGATCTCCCTGATGACCCTCGGTGCAATTTGCTTGAGGTAGAAGAATAAAAGGCCGCTGAAGAGAGCTCCTGGGAGATTCTCCTAAGAAACCCCCCCGATGACTTGGGGAATTCAGAAGATGGAGACGGCCCCAAGAACAAAGAAGCTGCTGGAAAGGCGAATGCAGCAAGAACGACCCCTCCCGGGTTCCCCAAAGCTCCTCCTGCGAGGAGAGCGGGGAAAGAGCCCATGGACCTCACCAAGGATGAGGTCCGGATCCTAAAGAAGATGGCGGTAAGCGCCAATACGAAGGAAAAGCCCCCGGATCCCAAGAACAAGGGGAGGGTAGTCGAGCAAATATTTTTCCAACCGCTGACTACTCCAAGTGCATTCAGCTCCAATGAGAAAGAGATGCCAAACTTCGGGCATCACCCGTATCAACCACCATGAACATCTCTTGCGGGCGTCGAGCCAACGACGTTAAACAAGTGCGCTTCATGGGAGGCAACCCATGCTCTAAACTTTTCCCCACTTTTAAGCGTTATTTTTGACTTTATTTTGTCTATTTTTATAAATAAAATCAGCCGCGAGAACATCCGTTCGGGGACTTAGACAAATCTGTTGGTTTTTGCAGGAAACAAGCCCCAACCGATCGGTTGATAACTCACCCGATCGGTTGGGATGTATCAAATACATGCCGAGATCTGTCCCCAAATGACCCGATCGGTTGAGTAATGAAGAGACCAGGTGACAGACCGGGTGAGCTGGGGAGAACTCTCGGAAGTTTTTGGGGAATATCAACCGATCGGTTGAGTTCGAGCGCCATCGGTTGATGCGACCGGGTAAGCAGCCCTAAGTTCTCGGGAAAATGAGTGGAGCGGCCAACCGATCGGTTGACAAGTCAACCGACCGGTTCGCCTGTAGCGTTTCTTCGGCAAGAATTTCGACCTAACCGTCAACCGATCGGGTGACTTCTCACCCGATCGGTTCGACTTAAAACCCTATAAATACCCCCCAATCGCCCGTTCGATCCGCCCTCGCCGTTTTCGAATCCGGATCCGACGTTTCACCTCTCCCTCGTGCGCCTGCCCTCTTTCTTCCCTTCAATCAACCTCAATCGCCTTTTCCCCCATCCTCCTACCCATCCACCATCAATTTTTCTCCATTCTCCTCGATTCCACCAACACACAAAACCCTAACCTCCACCCGTTTTTCCCCAATTTCGAAACTTGCTGAAGAGATCGCCGCGGCTTCACAGCGTGCCCCAATCGAGTAGCATCGGGACGTCAACGAGCAACTATCTCCATCTCATTTGGGTAAACTCGCTCCTTTGCTTAATTTTAATCTTACCCTAAATATTCCATTTTCTTGTTGGTCGTATTTCGTGTTTGTGTTGAATTCATTATAATCTTACGTACCTACGCTCATGAACGACACCCACACAATGCCTCCCCACCGTGTTAAGCCCACCGACGCCAGCTCTTCGAACCCTAGGCCCACCCGTCGTACCCGTCGCACACAGCCGACCACCTCCAAGCCATCCACCACACCACGCACCACTTCCCCACCTCACGCTTACGATCCTGAATATGGGATGCGTTTCCAAACCGATGACCATGCCGACTGATTCGCGGCCATGGTCCTCCTAGCTGGTCAGGGTGGTCGGATAACCGAGGAGTCTGTCGACCGAGACCTTCCATTTCTTCAAAGCTTCATTCGCCACATTCGTGAAGACCCACCCGACGTCTCCGAGCTCCACATTCCACCCCCCACGACTCCTGGTCCTCAGCGCAGGCCCCCGTCACCACCCCCAGAGGGTGGTGCCCCTGCTTGATTTTTCTCTCCCACTTCTACCCCCCCCCATATTTGTGCCCATCTGTCTTTTTGGGGCCCTGCTTTGTCTCTGTCGGAGGGGGGGACCATTCGCGTGTCACTTTCTGATTTCTCCTTGTTTGTTTTTGACTCCCCCTTGCATATCTCTACACTTCATTGATCATATCATTTCGCTAGCACTGTCAAGTCTAGCTTGGGGGATGTCAATTTTGGTGTGCTGTCGTGTTTTGTTTGTTTTTCTTATTTCTGTGTGTGTGCTTGTTTTTCACTTTCTGAGTGTCGTGTCATGTGGTTTTATTTTTATTTTTATTTTCGTTTCGTCGATTTTGATTTTGATTTTTCTTCCATTTTCTGTTTCATCTATGTGTTTTCCTCATTTTCATTTCTTTGTGTATCAGTGCGTATTCCCCCCATCTTCATTGCCCTCCCGTACTCAGTCATATTGCATTGAGGGCAATGCAAACTTCAGCTTGGGGGAGTCGCACTGTGTGCGTCGTTTGAGTCCTTCTTTTTCATTTTTTGTGTCGTTTTCATCGTGTTTTTTATTTTTTCTTTTCTTCTTTTTAGCTCTTTCTCCTAGAGATGAATCCTATGATGAATTGCCACAAAGTCACTCACACCTAGAATTGCATCGATAATCACACTCACTAACCCTATGATTTCGAGTCCTCTTGCATTTCACGCATCGTGGGTCCACTTAGCTTTCTTGTGAGTCGTGCGTCGTGACTAGCTATTTGGTGTGCTTCTGCTTGGTGATTTTACTTTATATACCTATCCAGGAATGACCCCTAGATTATCATGCTTCGATTTGAATATGCGGTACTTACTTCCATTATATGCATGCTATATTTATATCGTGTATTTCAATTCGCATGCGTCGGGATTCCACAACTAAGGACTAGGATAACCCATTTGGCCTATGCTCTATTTAGCGAGAATAGTTTCCTTTGCCCGAGTGTTTAGATTTCGACTTCTTTTTTTTGTTTTACTTGGTGCAAATCCCCTCGTCGTGTACCGTTCTCCCGCTTGGGAGAGTACACATATGTATAGCCAAAAACCCAAAAAATCAAAAAAAAGAGAAAAGAAAAGAAAAAACCCAAAAAGAAAAGAAAAGAAAAGGATTGTATAGCCAAAAAGCCAAAAAAAAATATGCAAATACCCAAAACCCAAAAAATTCCCGTGTGAATATTTTCCTACTTGTCGAGAATAAAGGGAAGGCGAGAATTTGCACCGAGTGTTCTTCTCCACATCATCTCAACCCCCATCGTTTTCGAAAACACTTGACTTAGGAACTTTTTTAGCTAGTATCTAGGCTATAGTGGAGTGATTTCCTTGACCCTAGTTGTGGAGTCCCCGATGCATGATACGCTTCAATTCTTACTCTTCTCATGCATGCCTGAACTTATATTTGCCGCTTAATTCAATTCGAATCGGTATTTGGGTCATATCTTGGATTTGTGTATATCGAGCCTCATAGCACATTGTAGGAAGCGACACCATTTGCTAGCACACGACCACACTCACTCGCGCTTCACCGCGTGGGCCCACGACACTTATTTGGACTCGTTTTCCTAGGTTTAGTGGTGTGATTTGACGTTCGCTTGCTTGTTGTGTCGTTTTTTATTTTTGTTGGCTCTGACGGACGATCTAGGATTTAGAGTTTTCTTTTTCTTTCTTCCTCTCTATTTTTCCCTTCCGAGCTCCTACTCTCACTCGTCTTCCTCCAGGACGAGGAAGAGTTCAGCTTGGGGAATTTTGACGTGCATTTATATTTTATATATTCACGCACGTTTTCTTTTGTGTTTCCCCATTGTTTTCGCCGTCTTTTATTCGTTTTCGTATATTTTCTCGTTTTCTTTCACTTTTCTTTGTTTATCCATGATTGCAGGGGATTGACCACGTAGGGGACGTTTAACGATGATATCCCAAGTCCACGGAGCAACGGGAGGAGTCGCGCGTGATCCAGGGGGTCAAACGTCAAAGAATTCATCTTTCAGCCCCTCACCCGATCGGTTGGTCATCTCCAACCGATCGGGTGATGCACGCGTGCACCACCCGGTCTCTGCCGCAGCTCAGAAGGAAGTCACCCGACCGGTTCACAGACCGGTTCAGCGGGGGCCAGTTCTCTGTTTTTCGAGCAAAATGCCAACCGATCGGGTGACTCTCACCCGATCGGTTCATCTGTAGCTAAAGATGAAGAGCTGAAGACGCGGACGCCGAACCGATCGATTCACCCGACTGCTCCAAGATCCAACCGGTCACTCAAGAACTCACCCGACCGGTTCATGTGATCGGGTGAAAGCTCGCCGTTTTCTGTTATTATTTTGTAACGGATCAACCGATCGGTTGACTTGTCAACCGATCGGTTGATGCGAAAATCTATAAATAGAACCCCTAGGGTTCCAGAATCCGAGAGCTGCTAGTTTTTTACTGTTTTCTCACTTTGTGACGGCTGTAATTGTTACTCTTTTGTAAGTTTTCAGATCTTTCTAAAATTTTAGTATTGTCTTTATTACTCTATTACTTCCGCATTGCAATTGTCCGATTATGATTCCAACGGTTAAATTTCATTTAGATCGCTTTTTCATGAATTTTTGTGAGTAGTTCCCAAATCTGGGATTTTGGTGGAAACCCCTTCGGGGGCTCTTCCCGATGCGTCCATAGGGTTAGGAAATCGACAGGGAGTAGGAATCTAACGGTTACGCGGGGTGTTTCATTGTCATCGGCGGGAAAAAGACCGCCTTTGACCGTTGGGCCAAGGGGGAATAAACTTGGCGGTTGACTCCCTAGCCATAGCTCACGCCCTTAGCGTAGACGCCGAATCCTAGCACGCGGGAGCGGCAGGATGAGACGTTGGGAGTTATCGTTGCGGGCTTAGTGCTCCCGGGATCGATCAGTGTTAATGGACACGGGAGTGCCCTGTAACGACTGGTTTTCGTGTAATTGGATTATTTATATTATAATATATGCTTGGTGGATTTTCTCCTTGGATGTGTGGTTTTCGTCGCCCATGCTTTCACTTTCGATCGTTTCGTCGTGATTTTCTATCTTCTTCCTTCGATCATCGATTTCGGGGTAAGTCATTCGTGACGAGCTTCAAATCGCTCATATCTTAGAGTATAAATCGATCCTAGAAGCCATAGAAGTCTTCCCGAAGCTTCGCGCTTAGAATCGACACTTTTGGTGCTCATTAGCCGGTATAAGAAGGGGCACCGACCGACTGATGTCGATCCAGTCGGTCGGCAATCCTTCTTGGACCGACTAGTTAGCTTTCTAAATTTCTCAGGAGTTACTGTTTACTCTTAGTCGGTCTAAGAACGTTCATCGACCGACTAGATGCTAAACTAGTCGGTCAGTAATTGTTCATGGACCGACTAACTCTAAATCATATTTTCGTTCAGGAGTTACTGTTTGCACTTAGTCGGTCTGCGTTGGTCGACCGACCGACTAGTTGTCAAACTAGTCGGTCAGTGGTTGTTCTTTGACCGACTAACCAGTGTTAAAACCCTAATTTCTGGGCAGCCGCCAGCCTAGCCTATTTAAACCCAACCCAAACGTTTTCTTCTCCCTCAACACGATCCAAAACCCTAAAAATCTTCCCCCTTGAGCCCCCATCTTCCTCCTAGCTTCATCCCTTCATTCCAAGCCCTAAATCCATCATCCAATCCGTCCATTCACTCTATCTACCACTCATCTTCTCCAAAATCTCACCAAATCCATCAAAATCCCCAAAATCCCCCAAAACCCTAGTTTCCTCAAACTTCTCCATTGGCTTCCAGATCTGGTCCTAGGGTTCCCCGGAGTGTTTCTTCCGCCTCCTCTCGGTAAGAAATCGATCTACCGTTGTTTTCTTATCCTATTGTAATTTTTATGAAACCCTAATAAAATACTTGTGTTTTGATGATTGTTCCCCATAACAGCGATTCCCCGTAGGCTAGCATCCGCGAAAACGAACTTTCGTAACCGTCGTCCCCGGTGATAGGCAAGTGAAACTTGCACCTCTTGATTTGGGCCTTGTCTTAGGCCATTTCCCTTGTTTTAGCGTAAAAGAGACTAAACGGTGAAAGGATAGCCGTTTAGACGCCTTTGACCTAGCTTGACAACGAAGCTTGGTCCGTCACCCTCATCATGCTCATATGTCACGTTTACTTTAAAATTATCGGTACGCGAATATGTTCATATCATTGCATTTTGCCTGTCACGTTTAAATTCAATTAACGGTACGCAATTATCTGTTCATGGCATTGCATAGTGATTATTTATCGTGATTGCGTAGCACACGCTACAATCCCATGTTTCCTGGCTCGTGTTCCAGAAGCGAGCCCTGTAGTTGGAAACCCCAACGCTCGGATGTCAACACACACTTATTTTCCTGGCTCGTGACCAGAAGCGAGCATAATGAGTTGGAAACCCCAACGCTCGTCACATGTGGGTGGGGTAAGAGATAAGCGGACTGAGCCCGAGTGGCTTGATCAGCCACTCCGGCCAGCAGGTGAAATCTCTAGTGTTTAAGTGTTTGATAGTGATAGAGATAAACGAGCTGGCCAGTAAGTGGACTCTCTATGCACTAAGTGTTAAGTGTTAAGTGATAAGTGATAAGTGATAAGTGATAAGTGCTAAGTGATAAGTGATTAGTGAATTGGTAGCTTTTGCTACATTGTGCATGCTTGTCTCTCTTTTAAACTGTTGCATCATATTCAACTGCCATGCCATTGTTTAACATTTAAATGCTAGGTTGTTAGTCACTTTCAGTTTCCTTGCCCAAGTCTTTTTAGACTTGCTGACATGTGCCCCTTTCTCTTTGGGTGTCGCATGTTAGTTGCCGAGCCAGAGCTTGTTGCAGAGGACGTTGTGTTTGCTGAGGAGGAGTCTTGTGGACACCGGTGACTTGTTGAGTTCCCTTTATGTTTTAGGATTCATGTTAGTTGTCGGTGCGTGGCACCCTTGTATGTATGTTATTCTTTGTTGGCCATGTTTGGGCCTTAGACCCCTTTTCTTTTAGCCTGGTGGCTTTTCTGCGATATTGTAATTTGTTTATGGACATTTGGAGATTCAATAAAATGTCGTCTCAATTCCTTATTATCATTGTTGTTTCGTTTCGCTTGCAAGGACTTGCCACGATAAGTGATTTTTTTATACGCTTATCAGACTTGGAGCTTCACGGCTTTAAGTCTGTACGGACCTTCTCACGTCTCGCCTCCACATTTTTGGGAAGCGGGGCGTGACAGGTTTTAGTGGTGGCCCATGCAGGTCATTTGCAAATGCGAACTATCGGAACAACAATAATAATTATAGAATGTCCATTAAATAAATTAGAACATCCAAGTTATAAGCCCGGAGTCTAGGTTTTTAGCGTTCATATGTCTTATGTGGCTAGTAGGCGTGTTAGAGCACCTGTCCCAGCTTGATAGGAAATCCATTAGGTCAGGACTATAGTGAGACTTAGTTAGAAGTTTGTGCTTGCTAGTTAGGGATCCTTGATTGTTAGTTAGACTCCATGCTAGTGATCGCTATGATAAGTCTTAAGTGTTACCTTAGTGGTTCCTGTCTAGCTCTGACCATGATAGACTTCTATAACTCTTTGGTCTCTCGCTTGGGTTCATCGATTTCAGACCCAGCTGAACTCATTTCATCGCTGTCTAGCCCTAGAGAGCCTTAGCGCTTAGTTCCATAATCTTTGGTTGGTTGACCGTAGGAGTTTCCGTAGATTTTCCTAAGTCATAACCTAGGCGTATTTATGTTTTGATCATCCGACCAAATCCCTTGGCCTTTAGTTAACCCGATGATTAGAACCCCCCGATTCAATCTTTCCTGGTCACTACACTTTGGTGTTACTGACCGTAGATCTTCATCATGGTTCTCTTGCATAGTGATTTTGGTGCATGCCTCACCCAACCACATTCATTGCCCTTGATTCACATGATCCCCTCCTTACTATTATCGTTGACCTTTCAAATCTTTCCCGTTGCAAATCTTGATTCTTCCAAGGTCATTTTCGAATTTTTCCTTATTAAAAAGTTTCCACTTGATTTTTAATTTTGTTTTAAACCCTCTTTCAATATATTTCCATTACTTCTATTTGAGCTAAAAGTCATTCTTAGATTTGAAGACTTTTGGGTCGTAATTTTAAATTACTATATGGTAACTATCTTTCTAACATATATCGTCCGCACTTGATTTTAAACTTTAGTACTATTTCGATAATTCGATATACCACCTTTTCTACTATTGCGAAATTCATTTTAGCTATTTACCATACATACTTTAAAATACTTCTTTCAAGATAAATAGAACTCCAATTAATTTATAAATATATACTAATTACAAGTTTGTCGTACCCGTACTTCAAGTCTTTTACCAACCTATTCTTGCGGCAAATCCTTGTTTCCCCTGAAAAAAAAAAGTATTTTCGATGTTCCTCTTTCGCTAAGTTTGAATTCGTTCGCGAACTTTTAATATATATTAGGTTACATACTCTTTCGCGACTTAAATTTATTTGTTCTTTTAAATATTGAAACTTTTGTCGAGATTTTTGATTATTAGTTTATAATATTCTTCAGCCTATATTTTTATATCAGTATAAATGACTTGCCTCTTTTCATATGCCAATTTCATTCTGAACCGTATTTCTATTTTCCTAACTCGATTCATAATTTCTTTTCTTACTTGTGCCATTAAAATGTTATTCGAAAACACCTCGTGCTTACTCTTAATAAACTTTTCAAGTCCCTTTGGACTTCGGCTTTTAGCAAGTCGATTTTATGCTCCTCGTTTCCCTTATTTCAGATTTTTGTAAAAAAAATCATTATTTCATAACCTCTTCTGATCTAGACCATCCATAAATTTGATTTTAAAGTTCCACTACAAGTTTTGATAATACTACTAATAGCTAGAGTTATCTTTCCGTTCGCCATACATGCCTTTAGAATAATTTCTAACCTAAATGGAATTTCAATTATTTTTTATGTCAGCGCCAGGCTCGTGGTGCTCGTATGTTGAGAGCTTTATGTAAAACGATTTCTTTTGGCAAATCCTGGTTGCATTAAGAGGTAGTTTCAATATTGATTATTTGAGCTTTTCCTGGCCTAAGGACTTTGAAGGTATTTGGCATGAGTTTAAAATTCTTTCGTTAATTTAATTTCGTTTCAAAACTTTTGCCAACATTATTAAATCATCGCCGTGTAATATTTTCTAAAACTACGACCTCAAGATTCGTGTGAATGATTTACTTTCTTTTAATGACCTTACGTGAGCCAATGAATCGTTTTCTCCTATGTATGTATATTCGACTCAAACTTATTTCAAACAATTTGTTTTGTCGACCTCTAAATATTTTTATACGGAAAAGGACTCCAACTTTGAAGTGTGACAGTTTTCAAACTTTTCGTATTTTAGAATATGTTATTTACACTATTTTCCATGTGTCCTAATGGAGCATCATTACATCATTACACAACCGTTTTCATGCTTTTCGATCCTTCTATTCGTTACACTCTTGATTTCTTTCCTTTTGTCTAGCCAATAGAGCTTGTCGTCGCCGTGTCGACCTTAATATAGTTTGGTGGGCCCCATTAGTGTAATTTGATGTGTCGTCGTAGTGTATTTAATTTCATGGTGCATATGAAGTTGTATGTGTGTTGGTATTGGTATATTGTGTGTAGGTAGTTATGTATTGGCTGCATGAGTGTAAGGGTGATATACATATGATAGTAGGATTATAACGTTTGATTGGTATTACTTGTTTTTATGAGATGTCGTATGCGTGTATACCATGAGGTATACCCGACTACTGCATATCTTAACTTTTGTATGAAGTGAATGTGTAATGATGTACCAATTCTAGGTGGATGGTATGAATATATACGATGCTTGGATGTGACTATAAGTAAATACTTTTATTAGGAAGAATAATGTGATTATAGGTGTGCTAATGTTGTAATAATGTCATGGTATATGAAGTGATTGAAATATGTGATATTATCTGGTTAGATATTAAGGGTGTTTGACATTTAGATATGTATGTTGTTATGTTGATAGGCGTGTATGCATTAGCTAGTTTTGGCATACGTATGGATGCTATGTTATGTATATGGAATTATTCCGCTATGATTTTGAGTCTCACTCAAGCTTGAGTGGGTACACTCTATGTACATTGGTGTATTGTATGTGGTTGGTGTATAGTGATGGATGATATATGTATAATGTTTGGATTGTTTGTGCCTGGTTGTGTTACGCACACGATTGTGGGTGGCTATACCAATATATAGTTATGTGAGTTGGTCTTGTGGTATAGTTATTCACTAAGGACTTGGTTGCGTGAATATATGTGCGCTAACTAAACTAAGTGCGTAGATGTGCTAAGCATATAGTGGTGTGATTGATATATATATATATATGAATGAAATATTAGCGTGTGTGGGCGTGCACCATGCACGGGTAAGTGTGTGATAATTATAGGAATTGGTGACTATGGTATGTGTGGTGTGTCGTGATTATAGCTATAGGACTATATATGAAGTGGTAATACGGTGAAATGTGTGCATGCATTTGAATGATTATAAATTGTGAAATTAAAATGATAGTGAATGTATATTAGATATAGCGAACTTGTTTTAATAATGGTATGTGATAAGTATTTAAGAGTTCTATAAGGATGCTGTGACTATATGAGTGATTGAAATACGTGTGTGAAATTGTCTGGCTATGATAGGTATAGGAGTATAATGTGCGTGAGTAAATACATGGTTGTAGAATAAATGATTGACTACCTAGTGCATATGTATAAGCACTTGAAATGACCCTGAGTGGTTGAATGATATTGTGATGTTGATTGAGGGTAGTTACTAGAGCGACTAGATATGTTAGAAAGTCCGAGGGCGGACTTTATTCTAAGGTGGGTAGGATGTAACGACTGGTTTTCATGTAATTGGATTATTTATATTATAATATATGCTTGGTGGATTTTCTCCTTGGATGTGTGGTTTTCGTCGCCCATGCTTTCACTTTCGATCGTTTCGTCGTGATTTTCTATCTTCTTCCTTCGATCGTCGATTTCGGGGTAAGTCATTCGTGACGAGCTTCAAATCGCTCATATCTTAGAGTATAAATCGATCCTAGAAGCCATAGAAGTCTTCCCGAAGCTTCGCGCTTCGAATCGACACTTTTGGTGCTCATTAGCCGGTATAAGAAGGGGCACCGACCGACTAGATGTCGATCCAGTCGGTCGGCAATCCTTCTTGGACCGACTAGTTAGCTTTCTAAATTTCTCAAGAGTTACTGTTTACTCTTAGTCGGTCTAAGAACGTTCATCGACCGACTAGATGCTAAACTAGTCGGTCAGTAATTGTTCATGGACCGACTAACTCTAAATCATATTTTCGTTCAGGAGTTACTGTTTGCACTTAGTCGGTCTGCGTTGGTCGACCGACCGACTAGTTGTCAAACTAGTCGGTCAGTGGTTGTTCTTTGACCGACTAACCAGTGTTAAAACCCTAATTTCTGGGCAGCCGCCAGCCTAGCCTATTTAAACCCAACCCAAACGTTTTCTTCTCCCTCAACACGATCCAAAACCCTAAAAATCTTTCCCCTTGAGCCCCCATCTTCCTCCTAGCTTCATCCCTTCATTCCAAGCCCTAAATCCATCATCCAATCCGTCCATTCCCTCTATCTACCACTCATCTTCTCCAAAATCTCACCAAATCCATCAAAATCCCCAAAATCCCCCAAAACCCTAGTTTCCTCAAACTTCTCCATTGGCTTCCAGATCTGGTCCTAGGGTTCCCCGGAGTGTTTCTTCCGCCTCCTCTCGGTAAGAAATCGATCTACCGTTGTTTTCTTATCCTATTGTAATTTTTATGAAACCCTAATAAAATACTTGTGTTTTGATGATTGTTCCCCATAACAGCGATTCCCCGTAGGCTAGCATCCGCGGAAACGAACTTTCGTAACCGTCGTCCCCGATGATAGGCAAGTGAAACTTGCACCTCTTGATTTGGGCCATGTCTTAGGCCATTTCCCTTGTTTTAGCGTAAAAGAGACTAAACGGTGAAAGGATAGCCGTTTAGACGCCTTTGACCTAGCTTGACAACGAAGCTTGGTCCGTCACCCTCATCATGCTCATATGTCACGTTTACTTTAAAATTATCGGTACGCGAATATGTTCATATCATTGCATTTTGCCTGTCACGTTTAAATTCAATTAACGGTACGCAATTATCTGTTCATGGCATTGCATAGTGATTATTTATCGTGATTGCGTAGCACACGCTACAATCCCATGTTTCCTGGCTCGTGTTCCAGAAGCGAGCCCTGAAGTTGGAAACCCCAACGCTCGGATGTCAACACACACTTATTTTCCTGGCTCGTGACCAGAAGCGAGCATAATGAGTTGGAAACCCCAACGCTCGTCACATGTGGGTGGGGTAAGAGATAAGCGGACTGAGCCCGAGTGGCTTGATCAGCCACTCCGGCCAGCAGGTGAAATCTCTAGTGTTTAAGTGTTTGATAGTGATAGAGATAAACGAGCTGGCCTGTAAGTGGACTCTCTGTGCACTAAGTGTTAAGTGTTAAGTGATAAGTGATAAGTGATAAGTGATAAGTGCTAAGTGCTAAGTGCTAAGTGATTAGTGAATTGGTAGCTTTTGCTACATTGTGCATGCTTGTCTCTCTTTTAAACTGTTGCATCATATTCAACTGCCATGCCATTGTTTAACATTTAAATGCTAGGTTGTTAGTCACTTTCAGTTTCCTTCCCCAAGTCTTTTTAGACTTGCTGACATGTGCCCCTTTCTCTTTGGGTGTCGCATGTTAGTTGCCGAGCCAGAGCTTGTTGCAGAGGACGTTGTGTTTGCTGAGGAGGAGTCTTGTGGACACCGGTGACTTGTTGAGTTCCCTTTATGTTTTAGGATTCATGTTAGTTGTCAGTGCGTGGCACCCTTGTATGTATGTTATTCTTTGTTGGCCATGTTTGGGCCTTAGACCCCTTTTCTTTTAGCCTGGTGGCTTTTCTGCGATATTGTAATTTGTTTATGAACATTTGGAGATTCAATAAAATGTCGTCTCAATTCCTTATTATCATTGTTGTTTCATTTCGCTTGCAAGGACTTGCCACGATAAGTGATTTTTTTATACGCTTATCAGACTTGGAGCTTCACGGCTTTAAGTCTGTGCGGACCTTCTCACGTCTCGCCTCCACATTTTTGGGAAGCGGGGCGTGACATGCCCACTGATCGAATCCGGGAAGTCCGGTGTATCATCCTGGGCACCGACCGGAATATCTTGCCCATGGGACGCCGGTACCACTTTCAGAGGCAACGTCTCACCATTAGACCCTAATCCCGATCGCTATCCATACCCGTAGGCCGTATCGGCGAGAGTCTCTCGTCGGGTTGGAAACCAAAGTCCCGGGTTTACTTTCTTGTTGTTCATACCCTTTTATTTCCTTTCATGACAACCATCTACCGATTCGGGCTAGCTCGCCCCTCGGGGTGATTTAGGTCCTACCTGACCCAAGCACAACTTCGCCTCCCTGAGTTCGATATTCCCGCACCCTACACTAACCGTGCACTTGCGGTAAACGACACCGCGCCGCCGTACCGTAAACAGGGCGCCGGTCAGAACTCATTCTAATGAGCACTTGTGTCTCGTCTTCGACTTCACCAAGTCAAGCGATCATGAGATCATCGCCACCGCTAAACGGTGAAGACTAAGACACAATGGTCTATCCGATGTTTCGATATCCTTGTCTCGGAACATCTACGACCACGAACCATTTTAGAATTATGCTACAGACGGTCAAACGTTTCTCCATGATCGAGATACTCATCTCGATACCCGTTTGACCTTGCATAAAGTCTCAGGACTTTACCTAAGTTGATATCTATTGTTAACTACATTGCAATATAACTTAGATAAATTATTGCCAAACAGCTTACTGTTATTTCGAACAAGATGTTTGTGCTATTCACACAGGAATAAATGGCCTCGAGGACATCATATTCCTACAGTCCACACACACGCACACACAGATAAAACCTAGGGTGTCAGTTGTTGTTGTTGTGCCAATACTTCGTCGTCAAGTCTGGCTGTCTTGGGGTGTCCCAGACGCTATCATTTCACGTCTTGTTCTCTTGTTTGTATTTTAACAGTTTAAGGTTGTCAGAGTCCTAAACATGGTCAAAACTGTACAAGTGGGCACACTTGCCTGCGGTGGCGAGTGGGTCGTCTGTCCGGAGCGTCTTGTCGAAGCGGCACGTCGGCGAGGGTCCGTCTGAAACGAGTCAAGGGCGATGTCAGGATGCGTTTTTCATCATTCCTATTAGAGTTCATTTCTAGGTTCAACGGGGCTACCTTAGCAGTCAAAGTCACGTTTTTGTTTTGGTTCAGCCTAATCGACGATCTATCCTATGTGCACAGATATTCAAGTCCTTTCGTAGATGTCTAAGATTTAGCAATGTTTTAAAGGAGCAGAAATGAAATTTAATTATTGTTGACGATTTTTAGATTAGGTTTTTGATTCGCCACAGTGTGGGTTCTTACTACACATTAGGGGGCTAACCTCTTCGGCGTTTGATCGTAGAATGGACGTAGAGTCTGAACGGCGATCGATCTGCGTCGTCAACAACGTCTCGGCCACAGGTAGCGTAGCGAGACACGTACGGACAGCGAGATGGAGGCGAGAACAGCGAGCAAGCGTCGAAATCTCTCCCGTTGTGGGTAGCGCAACGGATCTACACAGTGGAGGCAACGTCGGGGGAAAACACGCGAGATCGGCGACACGCGTGAAATCCTAGGATCAAAGGGGCTAACCGTTACGCAGCGAGTGGGGGTAGCGACAGCGATACGTGCGACGTCAACGGTCTGAAACTTGTCGCGGCAGCAAGGGAAACGACAGACACCGGTGTCTGGAGGCTCTGCAGGTGGTTGCGCGGGTTGCAGCGAGTCCCCAGGGCTGTCGGCGTCAGATCTGAGGCTGGGCGACGTCTGTGCTGCCTGACGGCGTCGGGGGAGGAGGACTGTGCCTGGGCTGGAGTCACCGTGCAGCGAGGTTGCTGGATGATGGCCGTTGCGTGGGCTGTGCACACGTTGTGTGGGTTGCTGGAGGCCGCGGCTGAGTCGCTTGAGGGAGATAGACGCGCAAGGGATGTGACGGCGCAGCTGGTGGTTAGGGGCGGCCTGGGCGCGGCGTTTGCGTGTGTGGAGGGGAGCAGGTGGCGTGCGTGCGAAGGGAGGAGAGAGGTCGACGGGAGGGAGAATGGGAGGCGGCTGTGTGTGGAGGTCAGACGCGTGGGGGGAGCTCGGATAGGAGGCCACGGCTGCGCGTGGGCGAGAGGAGGAGTTGATGCGAAAACGAGGAGAAGGAGGCGCACGCTGCTCTTTCGCGTGGAGAAGAAAAGAGGACAGGGGGCGGCGCTGTGTGATGTTGAGGGAAACAAAGATGAGCCTAGGGTTAGATATATATATTAGCTTAGGGTTTCTTATAAGAATAGGGTGTGGGGTTTGCAAAGGACAGCACGTGAAGGCTAGTCTAGGTTTAGGTCTTAAAGTTTTATCTCTTTTTTTTGTTTAGCCTCTCACTCATTCCTCTTGCTGTGTGTGTGCATACGGGGTCAGCCACATGGGTGAAGAAAACGTGGTTAGGGTTTAATTAGGGAAGGATTTGAATTATTATTAATAGGATTTAATAGGTTTTATCAAGGCAATTAGAGCTAATTAAGTCAATTAATAATAGGTATAAATAGGATTTTAAACGGGAAGTTTTTCAAACATTTAAAAGTCTAAATTTCGAATTTAAATTTTGAATTGGAAATTTAAAACAGAATTTTAATAAAAGACAATTTAAAATAATTTTTTTAGAAGGGATAATAATAATAATAAAAATAAGTATGAAAAGTAGAAGTGGATACGGGTACAGGTACGGGTACGGGTACGGGGACAGAAACGTCGAACAACGGATATGAAAGAATAATACATGAGAGAAATATAGGTATAACGTAACGATAAAAACCGGTCGTTACATCCTACACACCTTAAAAACGATTCCGCCCTCGGAATCTCTTATACTAATAATAATAATATCTATATACCCTTATACCCGCAACTCCCATATTCCACATAAAGATCGCTAATCCTACAACTTCAACCAGCATTCCACAAAAATTCAACTGTAGGAATATTATGCCCTCGAGGCCATTTATTCCTGTGAGAATAGCACAAACATCTTGTTCGAAATAACAGTAAGCTGTTTGGTAATGATTTATCCAAGTTATTTTATAATTAGATATCGACTTAGGTAAAGTCCTGAGACTTTATGCAAGGTCAAACGGGTATCGAGATGAGTATCTCGATCATGGAGAAACGTTTGACCGTCTGTAGCATAAGTCTAAAATGGTTCGTGGTCGTAGATGTTCCGAGACAAAGATATCGAAACATCGGATAGACCATTGTGTCTTAGTCTTCACCGTTTAGCGGTGGCGATGATCTCATGATCGCTTGACTTGGAGAAGTCGAAGACGAGACACAGGTGCTCATTAGAATGAGTTCACTGAACGATCCACTAGAGTTATCATATGGTTATATTGACCAATCTGTCAGTGATAACTCTGAGTGATGATAGGATAGTTGGTCTATTGACTTGAGGTCATTTTGACAAACCTGTGCGTGAACGGTGCCACTTATATCAACTGACCTAGCTTCGAGGCAATGCCTGTCGAAAGGTCTTTGATTGGGTGTCACTTGAAACGTATGAGGCGAGTAATGACCAAGAGAGGATTCGTCTCTCCCGGTCAATGGGAGTTAGTGTCATAGAGTTAGTTCGGTCTTTAGTAAAAACTCTGCGCAGAGTATGTTGGAAGAAGTCCAACATAAGTTGACTAAAGATCGATAGAAACTAACCGGAGTCAAGTTATTGGGGTTTACAGTTTGACCGTACCCTAGACTTGATCTACACGACATTGTTAAGACGAAAAGACTATAACTGCGGAATTCATCACGGACACAGTCAGGGTGGTCCCGACAAGACTCATGTCAATGAGTCAACCACATATTGATGATTCCTGAAGCAGGGACGGCAACCACTGCTCGTGGTCACTGCCGTATAGGGCTTCGAGCCCAACCTGTTGTAAGGGTCAGGCTGTAGGGTCTCACACAGAGTGCGATTCTTCGTCTAGTAATAGGTAGAAATTAGTTAGGGAGAATATTTTGCATTTTTGATGCAAGGGATGAAATAATTGCATTTGATGCAATATGGTAATTTAAGCTTAGATAGGGACTAATTTGCATCTGATGCAAAATCGATTAAATGTGTATTAAATTGTTTAATACAATATTTAATAATATAAACGCAAGGAAAAGTTCACGGGTAAGACGGAAATATTCCGGTCTAGACCAAGGTTCGAAGGGCGTCCAAATCGGACACCAAATGCTCAAGTTAGAGCCAAAACAGCCCAAAGGGGCTGATTAAATAAACCCATGCCCAAGAAGAAACAGGGGGCCCGCTGACGTGTAAGTCAGCCTGCTGACGCAGGCTGACGCCCGCGTCAGCGGGCCCGCCCGCGTCAGTGGGCCCACCCGCTGACGCGGGCACCCGCCAGGCGCGGGCGCACGCGCCCAGGCAATGCTGCGCGCGCGCAGATCAAGGCTGTGGGGCCCCTGGTGGGCCCCACACGCCTAGGGTTGCGAACCCTAGGCAGAATTATCTTGACTGCTGCAGTTTTGCGAAAATTGACTCTTGGGCTGATCTTTGGACGGTCAATTGGAGGGTCAAACGAACTCCGATTGACGAACGGTTTTTTCCTATGCGTTCACCGTTGAACGCTCGTCGTATTGATAGGTTGTATCAATCTTGAAGCTCAACGGTGAGTGAGTTAAAATTCACGGAAGTTTGCACTTTGTGAAGTGCAAACTAACTTGATTTAATTACTCTAATTTTTAGTCCCACATCGGAAATTGAGTAGAGGGGAGGGGTCAGCCGCCTATATAAATAGGGGTCTGCCCCCCTTCCTCTAAACTCGTCCCAAGCTCTAGATCTGAGTGGCTCTCGTAAATGTTGGAGCACGCTCGGATCCAGGCTTAAATTAATATTTCTCATCTCCCTAAATTTCTTCCTTACTCCTGAGGGCTCTAGCAAAGCCACAAAGGAGTTCGGATTCTGGATCCGAAATCTAGGCGGAGGTTTCACTCGCGTGAAACTTTCTTCGGCGCGTGGTTGGCTCGGCGGCACGGGGATTGATCGCCTCGGGATGCGGAGCGGTTCGAGGAGCGGTTCGGGGAGCGGTTCAAGGAGCGGCTCGGCGTGGGACGGGAGCAGCTCGGAAGACGGCGCGGAACATCTCGCCTGCTCCAGGGCTGAGATTCCGGGTATGTGGTTAAAGTATTTTATTAGCATTAGTTTAGTTTAATCGCAGTAGGCTAGATCCTTCTTGGGATGGTCAGATCCATCCCAAGTCGGCATAGATCTTGGCATATGGTCTTGGACCTTAGGGCTAAGTTAAAATTGTTTTAACTGCATGTTAATTTAGATTAACTAGTTTTTCTTCCGCTGCAAATGATTTTTGTGTCTATGTTCCGTCTGACTTAGGACGGGACTAGAGTTTTTGTGCCCTAAGGGACCGCGAATTCCCAACAGTGGTATCAGAGCCTAGGTTTCCGTAGTCGATCTAGGTACTGCGATTTCATTAAACTTGTTAATGCTTTTAAATACTTTTCAAATGTTTTTATAGTTATGAGATAAAATTTTAAAGATGTTTTAGATGTTCAAAAATTCTTTTTGATATTTTTGAACATGAAATTTTTTAAAAATAACGTTTTAAAATTTATGTGATAATTTTAAAACTAATCTTTAAAAGTTTAAAGTTATTTTGGATGCCTAAAAAATTTTTATACGATAAATTTTTAAGCATAGAAATTTTAAAATGGTATTTTTAAATTTATGTGATAAATTTTAAAATTGATTTCAAGGCTTTAAATTTATGCGATAAGTTTAAAATGTTTTAGATGTTTAAAAATTGTATATGATAAATTTTTGAACATGGAAAATTTTTATAAGTAATGTTTTAAATTTATAAGATATTTTTTAAAACTGATTTTAAAAGTCTAAAAAATTGTTTATGCGATAAACTTAGTTTATTTAATTGGTAAATAGATATACACTTTCATTTTATGTTGATAAAATTAGTGTAGTTTTATTTTAATGGCTTGTTAATCTTGTCCCTTATTTGATAACACAAGACAACCCTTTAGGTTAGCCATTAAAAATGATTAAAATTTATTACTTGAATTATAATGACATGCTATGTTTTAATAAAACATTAACAACAATATAAGACCTAATTCCTGATTAGTGTAGTCCTTTAAATGAATTTTCAATTCTAATTGTTATAATTAATTTTCATTAAAGGACTTCGCTTCTAGCGTTGTTAATAAAATTTATTAAAATCCTGATAATGATTAGGGTAGCACGTGAACCTTATAGTTGATAAGGACTTAATAAAAGTTATTAGACAAATCCTAAAATTTTGAATTTAAGGATTCAACTAGTTGATAGGATTAATTAGTTGTTAATAAAAGCTGTTTAGTCTATGGCATACATACAAAAATGACAAGCTTCATTCAATGGACCATGATCCAGTCAATGTGCTTGGCTAAGAGTTCTGGATCACCCTTTAAGGGATAGTGATCCTGGCTTAGTCAATTCCCTGGCTGAGTTCCGTTGGACCGCAATGTCGCGAATCATGATTGTATGACACCCTGCACTATATCTAAGTCAAATACGTTAATGATCTTTTTCAAGATTAGCCGTAGCCCTTCTTGTTTTGGGGTTGGCAACTATAGGACCCGCGTTATAGTTGTTGAGATACACTCAAGCTGTAACATGGCAATCTTATAGGAACCAACTTCTTAAATACATAAGATGACATCTTGACTTGACCCAAACCGACGTTGTCGTGAATACACCGAGCGGCGGCGCAAGTTTAGTCAAGGATGTAGTCTGCCTAGATGTAGTCTAAGACCTGACCCAAACCGACGTGTCGTGCATACACCGAGCTGAGGGGCAAGTCAGGCTAGACATGAAAACAAGGGTCCGACGAGACTAGACATTGTGATTTGGATGAGCACACTCATGATCACGAATGGCTAGGGACAAAAACCGATTAAGAGAGTCATATCCGATATGATCGATGAAGAGTCATCTTCCGATCGCAGAGTCAATCAACTTGTTGAGCTACACTCAAGGTTGTTTAGACTCAAGGTGATTGGAACTCTTACCCATTAATTTTAATTCGATTAAATCGTTCGTTATTAAGCTTTAAAACGATCGTAAAAATAGTGGGAGGATATAGATAGATAAAAGCCAATCTACCTATACTTAATATTGAACATATGCCAAAACTTGGGCAAGACTATGTCAATTGATAATATTGGAATTAGTTAACTGGTCAATAAGTTGATTAATTGAATATCAAGTTGAATTCTAATTGATAGAATTAAAACTATATTCTCGTTGACATTAAATGACCTTCTAAAGAACAGACTTAAGAAATATGATTTCATTAAGTTTTGGGTCCAACAAATAAATTAAAGCTACATGTCACTCGTCTCTATATGAGGCAGCTTGAACATATAGGACATTCAAAGTATGTTTCTCCCTACAACTTGTCGCGCTACCCTCAAGGTTGTATGGACAAACAATTTTGATCCGCAAAGTTCGAAAATTCGATCAAACCGTTTGAGTCGAATACGAGTGCATGGGCGATGCAAGACTATGTATCCCAACCGGATCTTGAGACAAGTAACTTCTTGAGCTACACTCAAGATTGCAAAGCTCAAGCGTTTGGATACATAAGTTGCTTGCATAGCTATTTATTTATGTTGATATCTAAATGTGATTTAGAAAAGGAAGAAGGCACTTCAGAAAGTCAATCGAGTTAAATAGTTTAATTTATCATTAAAAAAGGCATAAGTAGGAGGAAATGAAAATGTGACATATTTTGATGTCACGATTTCAGAATAAGTTGTTATACAAAAACGTCTAACACATTTTTGACGAATGTCGTCACCTTGCTTCTGAAGCAATGTTTTGTGTTAAGTAATTTGTAATAACTATATATATATTAAATGTTAGTATATATAAATACACAAGATAGTAGCAAACTTATATGGTAAAATTAGACTAGGGCGTATCAAGAGATTAAGCTTCACACGTCACATAAAGAGAGGTCTGACCTCTCGTATTATGAAGTCTATGGACACTTGTGAGTCTTAGCATCTTAGATACAAAGGCCGAAACCCATCTGTAAGACAGTGGGAGAATGAGTTGTCGAACTCAGTCTCGTACATACTGATGTACCCAAGTCTATTTTTAACAAAATAAGTTATACGTATATTTTACTAAGACACGTGTTCTTGATGAAACGCAAGTCTGATAAAATAAAGAACGAAATGACGAAAGTATTTAAACTGATTCGATTAGATCGAATGGTCAAATACTTAGCTACATAAAATCTTGTGTAATCAAAAGAAAATGTGATTTTCTCTCAGGTCAAGTCTGTTAACACATCAGAGTGTTAAAAGGTATGAATCACACTTAGTTAGACTTGGTGCGATCCATAAATAAGTGACTCTGAGTTAACTCCTCCCTCTGGGTTAAGTCCCAGATAGTAATGCCTAGGTTTTGATAATGTTCTATAAGGACATTATCAATAATATATTCAATAAATCAATCGTAAGGAAGTTGTATTATTACTCGAATCTCGTGAGACGGATTGTCGAGTTAGACATCATAACTGATGATGACTTAGTCAACTTCTAGGATGAAATTCGGAGTAGTAACTCCGATTTAAAACTTGATGCTATCAGAATAGGTCCGTGTGCGTAAATAAATTGAGAATTTAGTTTACGTGCCCAAAGAAAATGTTTCCTCACTTTCTGCAAGTAAATCTTTAAAAGATTGATACAGAAAAGAAAATAGTGAAGTACAATAATGTTGGACGGGAACAGTTTTCATCCTAAATTCTTTAAAACGGATTATGACGAAACCGGTTTCGCCAACAGATGTGTACAGATCTACTCGGACCAAAGCCGATGTAAAACGCTTAAGTTGACCATGAAAATTGGAGCATTCACTTATAAGTTCGTTTTTCTAAATATGATTTAGACTGACTGACTTATATGAATTAGCCAGATAGTTTTCAAGGTCAGTGGGAGCGTATAAATTACATGCGAATCATCAAAGGGATGGAACATACATTTTGACAAAGTAATCAAAAGGTTTGATACTTTATCAAGAATAGATATGAGCCATTTAAAATGACCATTAACAAATTTTAATGATTATCGTAAGGTACGATAAACTGGATAAGATCCAAGTAAAATAAAATATTATGGATTCCGATAGACCAAATGAATTATTTGAATGAGATTCAAATGGCTGGTCTGACATGAACATAGAAACCCCTTAAGTCTATAGAGTAGACGGTTTTAGCAGATCCACTCACGAAGGCTCTATCACATGAAGTCGGGAAAACTTATGTGTAAAAACGGTATAAGATACCGAGATAAATGGGCATGAGTGTAAGTGGGAGATGTAGGAATATTATGCCCTCGAGGCCATTTATTCCTGTGTGAATAGCACAAACATCTTGTTCGAAATAACAGTAAACTGTTTGGTAATGATTTATCCAAGTTATTTTATAATTAGATATCGACTTAGGTAAAGTCCTGAGACTTTATGCAAGGTCAAACGGGTATCGAGATGAGTATCTCGATCATGGAGAAACGTTTGATCGACTGTAGCATAAGTCTAAAATGGTTCGTGGTCGTAGATGTTCCGAGACAAGGATATCGAAACATCGGATAGACCATTGTGTCTTAGTCTTCACCGTTTAGCGGTGGCGATGATCTCATGATCGCTTGACTTGGCGAAGTCGAAGACGAGACACAGGTGCTCATTAGAATGAGTTCACTAAACGATCCACTAGAGTTATCATATGGTTATATTGACCAATCTGTCAGTGATAACTCTGAGTGATGATAGGATAGTTGGTCTTTTGACTTGAGGTCATTTTGACAAACTTGTGCGTGAACGGTGCCACTTATATCAACTGACCTAGCTTCGAGGCAATGCCTGTCGAAAGGTCTTTTGATTGGGTGTCACTTGAAACGTACGAGGCGAGTAATGACCAAGAGAGGATTCGTCTCTCCCGGTCAATGGGAGTTAGTGTCGTAGAGTTAGTTCGGTCTTTAGTAATAACTCTGCACAGAGTATGTTGGAAGAAGTCCAACATAAGTTGACTAAAGATCGATAGAAACTAACCGGAGTCAAGTTATTGGGGTTTACAGTTTGACCGTACCCTAGACTTGATCTACACGACATTGTTAAGACGAAAAGACTATAACTGCAGAATTCATCACGGACACAGTCAGGGTGGTCCCGACAAGACTCATGTCAATGAGTCAACCACATAATGATGATTCCTGAAGCAGGGACGGCAACCACTGCTCGTGGTCACTGCCGTATAGGGCTTCGAGCCCAACCTGTTGTAAGGGTCAGGCTGTAGGGTCTCACACAGAGTGCGATTCTTCGTCTAGTAATAGGTAGAAATTAGTTAGGGAGAATATTTTGCATTTTTGATGCAAGGGATGAAATAATTGCATTTGATGCAATATGGTAATTTAAGCTTAGATAGGGACTAATTTGCATCTGATGCAAAAGCGATTAAATTTGTATTAAATTGTTTAATACAATATTTAATAATATAAACGCAAGGAAAAGTTCACGGGTAAGACGGAAATATTTTGGTCTAGACCCAGGTTCAAACGGCATCCAAATCGGACACCAAATGCTCGAGTTAGAGCCAAAACAGCCCAAAGGGGCTGATTAAATAAACCCAGGCCCAAGAAGAAACAGGGGGGCCCGCTGACGCCCGCGTCAGCGGGCCCGCCCGTGGACGCGGGCGCCCGCCAGGCGCGGGCACCCGCGCCAGCTGGGCGCGTGCGCCGCACGCGCCCAGCGCTGAGGCGCTGGGCGCGTGCCGCGCACGCGCCCAGGCAATGCTGCGCGCGCGCAGATCAAGGCTGTGGGGCCCCTGTTGGGCCCCACACGCCTAGGGTTGCAAACCCTAGGCAGAATTATCTTGACGGCTACAGTTTTGTGAAAATTGACTCTTGGGCTGATCTTTGGACGGTCAATTGGAGGGTCAAACGAACTCCGATTGACGAACAGTTTTTTCCTATGCGTTCACCGTTGAACTCTCGTCGTATTGATAGGTTGTATCAATCTTGAAGCTCAACTGTGAGTGAGTTAAAATTCACGGAAGTTTGCACTTTGTGAAGTGCAAACTAACTTGATTTAATTAACTCTAATTTTTAGTCCCACATCAGAAATTGAGTAGAGGGGAGGGGTCAGCCGCCTATATAAATTGGGGTCTGCCCCCTTCCTCTAAACTCGTCCCAAGCTCTAGATCTGAGCGGCTCTCGTAAATGTTGGAGCACGCTCGGATCCAGGCTTAAATTAATATTTCTCATCTCCCTAAATTTCTTCCTTACTCCTGAGGGCTCTAGCAAAGCCACGAATGAGTTCGGATTCTGGATCCGAAATCTAGGCGGAGGTTTCACTCGCGTGAAACTTTCTTCGGCGCATGGTTGGCTCGGCGGCACGGGGATTGATCGCCTCGGGATGCGGAGCGGTTCGAGGAGCGGTTCGGGGAGCGGTTCAAGGAGCAGCTCGGCGTGGGACGGGAGCAGCTCGGAAGACGGCGCGGAACATCTCGCCTGCTCTAGGGCTGAGATTCCGGGTATGTGGTTAAAGTATTTTATTAGCATTAGTTTAGTTTAATCGCAGTAGGCTAGATCCTTCTTGGGATGGTCAGATCCATCCCAAGTTGGCATAGATCTTGGCATATGGTCTTGGACCTTAGGGCTAAGTTAAAATTGTTTTAACTGCATGTTAATTTAGATTAACTAGTTTTTCTTCCGCTGCAAATGATTTTTGTGTCTATGTTCCGTCCGACTTAGGACGGGACTAGAGTTTTTGTGCCCTAAGGGACCGCCAATTCCCAACATCAACATTACTCGTCTTTTCACTGGATAATGCTACGACTAAACTCACATCCTTACACTTAACTATAGATTCATCACTGCCGTTCAAATTTCCAACTCCAAGTCCTCATAAAAATAATAATCATCTCATATCCTACCACTCCACTAAACATCATCTCTCAATAACATCTTTAAATTTCTCAATCTCTTCCCAATATTAATCAATCGCTAAAAAGATGTTCTAGCCAATCACCAATCTAAAACAAAAACTTTGTCTATCTTATAACACCTTTCCCACATCAACAATCGCCTTGTCCTCAATACATGCTTCGTCATATCGTCCCATAAATTTATCCGCCAAATAATTGAACTATCAAAATCACATCTTATCCTTACTCACTATAACTAATCCCAACCAATATTAAATCCGTCTAGTCATCATCCATCCGTGACTAAAAATCTTATTATACCTTTATATCTATTCTTATCTGCTACCAGTCTAAATCTCAAATCTATGATGTACTCTTCCTCTTGCGTACAATTTCATTCACCAAGAATTCTCTATGAATCTGCTACTCATGGGTATCATCCGAATATCAAATATAGGTTCTAAACTCACCATTCTATTTACCAATTCAAAAAAAAATGGGGTAATCGAAATTTTCTGTGTTCGACAAAAACTACTAATCATAATTCCACTAATCCTAAATATCTAGCTACACCTATCCATAAATATAATCACATAATAATAATAGCCAGTTCAAACAATATGACAATAATGAAATTAACACTTCCGAAGAGGGAAAGAAAAGAAGAGAATGTTTAAGACCAATAACAAAAATTTTTTTAAAAAAAACATGTGGGAAAACGGGTGAAGTTGTTGTACTAGATGGGGGAAAGATAGTGGGTTATGATCTTGTTGGATTAGTCTCGAAACATTAAAGATTTGATTTTTTTAAACCTCGATTTCAATCACATGCACACAAAATGAGCTATACTATAATATGAAAGACTAAAACTATGGAGTTACATGCATTGACGCCATCCACTGCTGTCATGGCATATGCTCCACGGACAACAGCTCCTCTCTGAGTAGGGACAGGCACTCTACTCTGCAGTGGGGCTACTGCTCCGCCCTCCACATGGCGATACCTCGGGCAATCTCTAGTGACATGTGTGGCGGCTCCACACGCCAGACACAAACCCAGCCTCTTCCTGCAATCGTTCTGACGATGTCCCAGCTTGCCACAGAAAAGACATCGCTCTCTGGCCTGGCTCTGTGTAGGTGCTCCTGGCCTCTTGAAAGGCACTGACTGAACTGGTCCCACTGTAGACCTAGCAGAAGGCCTATGCTGCTCCATCGGTCGCTTTCCTACATCATCAGAAGGATCGGGTAGACGCACCACGATCTCATGTTCCGGGCGGCATTCAGCACAGCTCCCATGATCGAAAAGTCTGCCGAGGACATGAAAGCCTAAATTTTCGGGCACAGCCCCTGACGAAACCGATCAGCTGGGTTCTCTTCCTTCTTCACCATATGAGAGGCAAAACGACTAAGCATCTCGAACTCTGCCTCGTACTCATCAACCATCATGTTCCCCTGCTTCAGATTCGCAAATCGGCTCAAAATCTCCCTCTTTGCAGCCTTGGGGAAAAACTTCTCTCGGAACATGGACTTGAAAGTCTTCCACTCGACTGGCTTCTCCAGGAGCCTCTCCTCAACGCGCCACCAGTTCCTAACATTCTCGGTCAGCTGCATCTTAACTATCTCAACTTTGGTATCCACAAGAATCTTTGCAGCTACCAGCTTCTCTTCTGTGATCTGAATCCACTCGTCAGCACCTAGTGGTCCTTCCTTCCCAGAAAATGTCTTCGGCTGCAACTCATTGAACTGCTTCACTCCAGGAGCAGCTCTCGGGGCAGGTGGCGGTGGTGGAGCCTGGACGGCTCGGGCAGCCTGATGGGACTGCTGAACCAATTGATGCTGAAAGTCCATCATCTCCCTCATGAGGCCCAGAAACTGACGGAATTCACCGCCCTGGTCTCCCGGAACTCCACCAGCTGAGCTCCCGGCTCGGGTATTGCGTCTTCCTGCCATCATATTGACAAGGAAAACCCAAATTAGTCTTTTACAAGATAATCTTGTTATAAGGTGAATGCGGGTACTTTTATCGTTTCAAACTTTTTGCATGACCTGCATGGGCCACCACTTAAACATGTCACGCTCCGCTTCCCAAAACTACGGAAGCGAAACGTGACGAAGGTCAGCATGGGTCAGAGCTGTGAAAACTCAGACCCAATAAACGTCTGTGAGGTACACCAGAGATAAACAGGTCCTTGCAGATTAAAATTTCGAAACAACAAAGTACCGAAAAGAAAGATGCATTCATTTTATTAATATGAAATATCCAGAAGTACAAGTCTAAAAAGAAAGCCTAGCATGGCTACAACTACAAAAAAGTAAACTAATGGTGCGACGCACCCAACCTAGACAAAAAGGAAAAGTGGTACTACGCACCCAAACTAGAAAGTAGAAACCTCTGAAATCAGCAACTGAGAACCTCTAAGTCTGATCCTCGCCTGGATCGTACTCCTGGTCAGCAACGAACTCCTGCTCCACGTCCTCTGGCACCGGCTCCTGGTCAACTAGTTCTGGCTAGGTACATGACGTACAAACACCAAGAGAAAGTGGTTGTACGTCAGGCGAAGTCTGCAAGTAAAGGTGAGACGACTCCACAGCAAGATGTATAATAATATTTAAAGACAACATTTTACTGGTTCTTTACATTTTAACGATCCAACATCATGACCTATCTAGATAAGAGCAAAAGTAAGACAACACTGAAAGTAAACGGTACAATTCGTAGTCGTAGTGTGTGCTACCGGCTACAAGACTGGACTAGATGGGACAAGACAAGAAGTAAAGCGAGTGTCACGAAGGTTCATGCCTTTCGGTCTGTACCGAGGGAACACTCAACCCAAGTACACGGGACAAGACAAGACAAGGATGTGTGTCACTAAGGTTCACGCCTTTTGGTCTGTACTAAGAGAACGCTAAACCCAAGTACACGGGACAAGACAAGACAAGAATGTGTGTCACTAAGGTTCACGCCTTTCGGTCTGTACCGAGGGAACGATCAACCTAGTACACGACTCGAGACAAGACAAGACTAGGGTGACAAGAGAGATTCACACCTTTCGGTTTGTGGGTGTCCAAACCCTCCAAGCCGAGGGAACGCTCAACCTACCTCCACCCCGAGTGCTCAAACCAAGACAACTAGATTGTACGAGGACCACTCACCTTGCTAGGTGAATGCAAGGTTGTTCTACACGATTCAAACATGAATGACATGACATGACAAGTTAAGAGAGAGTTGAGTTGAGCTGTTATTCTAGGGTGTCCACACGCACGCACACACAGATAAAACCTAGGGTGTCAGTTGTTGTTGTTGTTGCGCCAATACTTCGTCGTCAAGTCTGGCTGTCGTGAGGTGTCCCAGACGCTATCATTTCACGTCCGGTTCTCTTGTTTGTATTTTAACAGTTTAAGGTTGTCAAAGGCCTAAACGTGTCCGAAACTGTACAAGTGGGCACACTTGCCTGCGGTGGCGAGTGGGTCGTCTGTCCGGAGCGTCTCGTCGAAGCGGCACGTCGGCGAGGGTCCGTCTGAAACGAGTCAACGGCGATGTCAGGACGCATTTTTCATCATTCCTATTAGAGTTCATTTCTAGGTTCAACGGAGCTATCCTAGCAGTCAAAGTCACGTTTTTGTTTTGGTTCAGCCTAATCGACGATCTATCCTATGTGCACAGATATTCAAGTCCTTTCGTCGATGTCTAAGATTTAGCAACATTTTAAAGGAGCAGAAATGAAATTTAATTATTGTTGACGATTTTTAGATTAGGTTTTTGATTCGCTACAGTGTGGGTTCTTACTATACGTTAGGGGGCTAACCTCTTCGGCGTTTGATCGTTGAATGAATGTAGAGTCTGAACGGCGATCGATCTGCGTCGTCGACAATGTCTCGGCCACGGGTAGCGTAGCGAGACACGTACGGACAGTGAGATGGAGTCGAGAACAGCGAGCAAGCGTCGAGATCTCTCCCATTGCGGGTAGCGCAACTGATCTACACGGCAGCGGCAACGTCGGGGGAAAACACATGAGATCGGCGATGCGTGTGAACTCCTAGGAGCAAATGGGGCTAACCGTTACGCAGCGAGTGGGGGAAGCGACAGCGATACGTGCGACGTCTACGGTCTGAAACTCGTCGCGGCAGCGAGGGAAACGGTGGACATCAGTGTCTGGAGGCTCTGCAGGTGGTTGCGAGGGTTGCAGCGAGTCCCCGGGGCTGTCGACGTCAGATCTGAGGCTGGGCGATGTGTGCGCGACCTGACGGCGTCGGGGGAGGAGGACTGTGCCTGGGGTGGAGTCGTCGTGCAGCGAGGTTGCTGGATGATGGACGTTGCGTGGGCTGTGCGCGCGTTGTGTGGGTTGCTGGAGGCTGCGGCTGAGTCGCTTGAGGGAGATAGTCGTGCGAGGGTTGTGACGGTGCAGCTGGTGGTTAGGGGCCGCCTGGGCATGGCGTTTGCGTGCGTGGAGGGGAGCAAGTGGCATGCACACGAAGGGAGGAGGCAGGTCGATGGGAGGGAGAATAGGAGGCTGCTGTGTGTGGAGGTCGGATGCGTGGGGGGAGCTCGGATAGGAGACCGTAGCTGCATGTGGGCGAGAGGAGGAGTTGACGCGAAAAGGAGGAGAAGGAGACATGCGCTGCTCTTTCGCATGGAGAAGAAAAGAGGACAGGGGGCGGCGTTGTGTGATGTTGAGGGAAACAAAGATGAGTCTACGGTTAGATATATATATATATATATATATATATATATATATATATATATATATATATATATATATATATATATATATATATATATATATATATATATATATATAGGAAAAAGGGGATCTAAGGTGCCTCCTTAGATGAAAATCTAAGGAGGCGCCCCCATTTCCCCCCATCTCCTACAATTTTTTTGGAAATTTTTTTTCATGTGGTTGTTGTTCACATCATGGATGATCAACATACCAAATTTCAAGGGATTCCAATACTTCTTGAGCCACCATCTACCCCTTACTATTTCAATGGTCTAAAAACATGCTGAAAAACCCACGAAGTTGCAAGGGGTAGATGGGGGCTCAAAAAGTATTGGAATCCCTTGAAATTTGGTATGTTGATCATCCATAAGGTGAACAATAAACCCATGAAAAAAAATTTCAAAAATAATGTGTGAGATGGTGGGAAATGGGGGCGCCTCCTTAGATTGAATCTAAGGAGGCACCTTAGGATCCCTTTACCCATATATATATATATATATATATATATATATATATATATATATATATATATATATATATATATATATATATATATATATATATAAGCTTACGGTTTCTTATAAGAATAGGGTGTGGGGTTTGCAAAGGACAGTACGTGAAGGCTAGTCTAGGTTTAGGTCTTAACGTTTTATCTCTTTTTTTGTTTAACCTTTCGCTCATTCCTCTTGCTGTATGTGTGCGTACGGGTTCATCCACATGGGTGAAGAAAACGTGGCTAGGGTTTAATTAGGGAAGGATTTGAATTATTATTACTAGGATTTAATAGGTTTAATCAAGGTAATTAGAGCTTATTAAGTCAATTAATAATAGGTTTAAATAGGATTTTAAATGGGAAGTTTTTCAAACATTTAAAAGTCTAAATTTGGAATTTAAATTTTGAATTGGAAATTTAAAACATAATTTTAAGAAAAGACAATTTAAAATAATTTTTTAGAAGGGATAATAATAATAATAATAATAATGAAAAGTAGAAGTGGATACGGGTACGGGTACAGGGACAGAAACGTCGAACAACTGATATGAAAGAATAATACACGAGAGAAATACAAGTATAACGTAACGATAAAAACCGGTCGTTACAATTACACGTCCATGAAATCCCAGTTGCTGATGAATGCATGGGGACATGCAATATTACATGCTGCATCGTTAATAAAAATAAGATTAAGACCCTCTAAAGGTCAGAGTTTATCTTCAATGCAAATTGCTTATGGAATCCCACCGAACATCTCTCACTTAAGAATTTTCGGTTGCGCAGTTTATATCCCCATAGCACCACCGTAGATGACATGAATAGGGTCCTCAGCGTTGTCTAGGTATCTATATAGGGTTTGACTCACCCTCAATAATATACCTAAAACCTCAAACGGGGGACGCATTTAAGGCACGTCTTGAAGACTCGAATTTGATGAGACGAATTTTCCCAAATTGGGCCCAGATACTAAAAATCTGGAGCTACACAAATAATATCGTGGGATACAGAATTATTAACCCACTATGATCTGGTAACATAGAAATGTAAAGATGAGATCCTGAAGATCCTACAAATAAACAGTTGCCGGACTCATTTACCGACAACCAGAAGATTGTCAGATCACACATCCATGCTGCAAATGCTCCAGCTAGGATTGACATCCTTGAGAATGGATGCAATCCACCAGTAACAGAAGTGGATGTTCCTCAACAGAAAAGAGGCAGACCACCAGGCTCCAAAGGACAAATCGAAGAAAAAGAAAAACTCCTGTAGCCCTTGAGACAATACTACCACAGGACAATGAGCTCATGTCCATACCCTCACCCTTTCAGGAATCCACTGCATAGGAAATACCGGGAAAAACTGAAATGAAAGTAAATGTTGTACGTACTGGGGAGGTGTTGGGCAGAAAGGACAAAATTGTCGACAATATATTCACGTATCATATTGCCACATACATCGCAAAAGCGATGATAATTATATAATATCGTTTAATACTCTGTTGCTTAAATGCAAACATAGATATTGGCCAAATATGGAACGCGGCAATAAAATATAAGTTGGACTCGTTTATGAAACATGAAGTGTTCGGACCTAAAGTCCAGACACCAAAAGGTGTCAAACCTGTGGGCAAACATAAGTATGACACAAATGAGAATAAATAAATAAATAATCGTATGCTATGAGGTACAACCTATCGCTCAAGGATATTTTCGCTGAAACTAGGGAATAAACAAATTAAAATGAGCATGACTCATAAATGATGCATCAGATTCACTAAGTTATACACTGCGAATATCTTATGATTTTGCAAAGGAAATTTTGGATATGTTGCTATTGGATATTGTGACAGCATACCTTATGGATATCTTCATAAATATAAATTCCACATTTCCTTAAAATGCCTGAATAGACCTTTGGACATCTATTCTATTGAAGAAGAAGAAGAATAATAATAATAATAAATATTGTACAACCAAGAGAATCGCTTAACAAGGCAAGGATTACTACTAAGGGTTGTCTTTGCATCTTTATAAAGAGCCAAGGACAGGATTTGAGATCATAGTTGTAAACAAATTAAATCTCATCGGATTTCCTGAAGAGAAACCGAAATATCTGTTCAAACCTGACTATCAAACATGAAATTAAAGACCTGTGCAAAATAAAGATTAGTCATGCCTCATAGATTTATCTAAAAAGATAAAATCCTGTTACAATTAAATTCATACGCCCTAAGTGCGTTGAAGAAATTACAAGGACCATTGTCATCCAATAAGTACAACTTTGGTAGTACACTCAATGGATGTACAAAAAGACCCCTTCCGTTCACTGTAAGAGGGGGAGGGCATACGTGGTCCTGAAGTCCATTATCTAAGTGCAATCATTGCACTCCTGGCTAACTGCATGCGTCCCGATATAGCAGTTGCAGTAAATTCACTAGCCAGAGACAGTTAGGCACATAAAGAGTGCCATTAGACCGGAGTTAAGCATCTTCTGCGCTTCTTCCAAGGGTCGATAGATTTGGGCTTACGTTATAAAGAATTATCATCCATGCTTATGCACATGTAGGTTACAGGTCCGACCCCTATAATAAGAAATCACAGACTGGGTATCCATAGTGGGACGGCCATCTACTGCAGATCTGTAAATCAAACTATGAATGCAACATCATCCTATCGTTTCTAGATCCTCACTATTCCAAAAACAAACCAATGGTGTATCTGAGCGTGCATAGTGGTACATCATATCCCAGTGACGACTGGGACAGAGGCTGGTCATTTAGAGCTGATCACATAATATGAAGACCATGCCACTTGCTTACCCCATTTTTGAGGAGACCACATCAGAGGCGACGAAACAAAGCACACTTCTCCAGAGTTTTTGGTTTCTGTAGCTGCTTAATGATGGTGATATTTGTAATCTGGGTATATTTTCGGAATTTTGTAAACAGGAGTGATGAAAAAATGCCTAAGAGATCAGAAAGGCTGAGTGCTTGTACAGATCAGGGGGAGTTAGAGAGAGTTTGTACTCTTTTTCCTTAGGTATGGTTTTTTCCCACATGGTTTTCCATAGCCAAAGGTTTTAACGAGGCAAACCTCATCAACTTAGTATCCTGAAATATCCACCCCATGTGAGACTCATAAAACACTCAGAATCCCGAAGTATTTATGAGCAGAGTCCATACCTATGGCTGGATAAGGGGGAGTATTGTAAACAGATGTTGACGAGAGTTTGTATTAAGATTAAATCTTATCCATATGATAAGATCATATCTACTGTAACCCTATCCATGTACGCTCTTCCCCCTACTATAAATAAAGGACTTGGGTCTCCCCCAGATTTGATGCTTAAAAACATTAACTGATTTATGTGTTTTTTAGTCTTATGGGCATTTTCGGTTTCCGATATGTGCACCAAGTAATAACAAGATTTTTTATAATTTTACGGTATGTGTACTGAGTAATTTTTTAAACTGTACGTGCATTGTTCAAAATGATATGCTCGCAAATTAACTCCATTTAAAGCTCGGAGTTGTTAATTTGTAAGCAAGTAAGCTTAAATGGTATATTTGTGAAATTACACCAAACTTGAGGTATTTCATTGCATTTTGTCCAATAAAGAATCCCACCGCGGGGAAAACTAAAAATAAATCGATAAATCGTGCGCCCGCGGAACCTCGTTGCTCTGAGAAATTACCCCACGGCGAGTTCCAAAAATGGCAGGCGGGCCATCTCGACCGCCGCTGCGCGCCCTGGGTCCCGCAGCGGCGTACCTCGTCGGCGGGTTCGTCGCCATCTCTCTCGCTTCCTCAGCGGCCATCCGAGCTCTCCAGTCTGCTTCCGAATCGAAGCAGGCGAGTTTTCCCTAAAGTATTTTCTACTTATTGTATTTAATGTTTTCTTTTTTGGCTGCAAAGATGGCTACCACTTGTGTGGTTTGCAAAGGGAAAGGGTTTTATAGTTGCAAATTGTGCGAAGGGAATTCAACTATAGAGTGGTCTCCATTGTATGATCCAATTGCTATTAACCCATGCATTTGCCCAACTTGTGATGGTAATAGGTTAGTCCATTTTTTTCCATTTTCTTTTCGTTTTCGGATTAAAGTTTTTGATACTGGGGGGGGGTTTAATCGTACTAGCTTTCTTTTGTTTGTTGCAGGGTACAAAGATGTTTGAACTGTCTTGGCAAGGGCTATGTGTGATTTTGACGAACAATGTATCATTAAAGGTAAAAAATTGAATTTTTAAAGTTTCTTTATTTGTGGAAAACATCGCAATATGAATCTTTTTTATAACGGTTCTTGCTAAGTTCTTGAAGGTGCACAAATTTGATGTGAATATAGTCTCAACCAAAGTACTGATATCTAACAATTGACAATAATGAAATGCAGAATATTGCAACTGATGAACTACAGAATACTGATGCATAAACATTTCGTGCAGTATTTTTAGTTTGCAAGTCTGGTATCAGACATTTTTAAATAATTTTTTGGGTTGCATATAGACATTCTAGTGTATGATTGTCTACAAAATTGTGCAGTTAATGGAGTTGTAATGTTGTGAAACAATTTTTGCATATAAACACTTTGTTCTCTGTGTGCTATGTTTAGTGGTACCATAGACAATTGAGGGTTTTAAATATATGATTCAGCTTTTTTTCTTGATGCTACAGCTATAATCGATAGTTCCATTGTATCATTTATATTTGATCTTGATGTATCTTTTTAGTAGCTTCAATAATTTTAGTGTTTTGATTCACTGATCACGTAGAAAGTAAAAAAAATTGGAGAGAAAAATAAATGACTATTTCTCATAAGGAAATAAATACACACATGTAAACAGTAAAAAAAAACTCTCATTGCAGATTTGTATCTAGAGAAGCTCTCTCTCTGTGTGTGGGGAATCACTCACAGCTTCCTCTGAGATTGTATAAACTCTGATTCTTCTCTATCTGGAGAAACTTTTAATCTTTCGGAAGAAGTATTCTTCTTTATTTCTTCTCATCTCTTCTATTTTGTGTCTCCTCATAATCTTTCATTTTATAATGACTAGGGATGAGTAAACATTATTACTTCATAATGAAGATTACATGAAGGGTTGGCGGAGTTAAAAGAGGTGGCTTGGGGTGGGTTGTGTTGGTAGCTATCATGATTGGAAATATGAATTCATGTCTCTTCTTGGATGTGGCAAATAGTCATTTCTCTGGTACAAGTGAATAATACCTCTCCATACTTGGTCGTCTATTGAGAATCATTTTTTCTTTGTTCTCATAACAGTTTCCGACGGTTCTTTTCTATGTTGTCGTCCATGTCACAATGGTAACATTTGTAGGTAGGCCGCATTCCATCTGTGGACCTATCATGATTCTTGCTTTTGCATCTACATCTACCTCGACCACATCCTTACTGTCTTCCTTGAGTTTTTAATGATGAGAGTACGTAATTGGTCTATGCAGACATCATTTCTTTTGGCTTCTTCATTAAAGATTGCATCCTAACCATATACATGGTAAGTTTAACATTTGGGACTGAATTACTAAGATAGACCACTAGTGTCTCGCAGTCATCAAGAAGAGAACTGAAAAGGAGAAGAGCTTGTTATTCATTCTAAAATTGTAAATCCACTGTAGATAGCTAATTAGCCAGGCTCTGTAACTTGCTTGTGGCTCGGTAATAGACATTACACTCGTAACCTTCAAATTTACTAATCGCCTCGTTAACACGGTTTTATTCCAAGCCGTCTTGGCTTGTACATGTCCTCTAGCTTCTTCTAGAGGGCACATACTTCTGTCTCTTACACAACATGGTGGAAGACAATGTGATCGATTCATTGTCGAAGACCGATCGTTTTTCTATTCAGCTTCTCCTAGTCTGTTTCTTTGATGGATTCTGGAGGTACTATTTTGACCTTTATATGTTTAAATAAAATTTTACAACTAAGAAAATCATCTATTCAAGGCCTTTAAACTATGTGATTTGTAGCCGTTTCCTTAATCATGGCTCCTGCGAATGATTTTTTCATTGACATTTTGATATTGAAATGTGCAATGGCTTGAAAAAATTCTGTGTTTAAAAAAAAATTCTCATGTTTTTTTACCGCCACTTATGCTATGATATTTATTTGTGATTCACTTATCACGTAAAAAGTAAAAAATTAGAGATAAAAAATAAACTCTATTTCTTACAAGGAAATAAATACATAGAGGTCAACAAACACTCTAAAAAAGTCTCACTACAGCTTTCTATCTAAGAAGCGTTCTCTCTCCATGGAGAAACATTTACAACTATTTCTGAGATTGGATAAACTCTAGTTCTCTCTCTAGAGAAACTCGTTATCTTCCTGAAGAAGTATTCTTCTAAACTTATCCTCTCTTCTGTTGTGTCTCCTTCTCCTCCTAATCTTTCATTTTAGAATGATTAGGGATGATCAAAACATCATTGATTATCTAATACAACTTAAACAAAGGGTTGGTGTAGTCAATAGAAGTGTCTTAGGGGTGTGTGTTGATAGCTGTATTATATTCAACCATATATTCAAAAGCTAACTAATTTTTTCTCTCTGAAAATGGGGATCAGAGAGTTCTAAGAAGCTGTATTTCACAAGAATAAAGAAAGGTGGTTGCATGTAATACATGATGAGATGCAATCTCTGTAGAAGAATCATACTTATGAGTTGGTCAAGCTTCCACATGTAAAGAATGCACTAAAGAATAAATGGGTGTTCAAGGTTAAGAAAGATGGTAATGAAAATTGGTAAACACAAAGCCTGGTTGGTGGTTAAAAGATTTATTCAAAAGAAAGTAATTGGCAGTGACAAGATTTTTCCACCTGTTATAAAGATGGCTTCAATCCATATTATTCTCGTGTTGGTGGCCATGTTAAATCTAGCGCTTAAGCAAATGAATGCCAAGATGGTATTTTTTCATGTTGATATATATAAAAAAATCTATACAGAGCATCCAGAAGGTTTGGAGGGTTTATGTAAAGAAAACCTCGTATGCTAGTTGAAGAAGAGTTTGTACGGCCTCAACTAAGCACCAAAGTATGATACTTAAAGTTTTGACTCATCCATGGTGAGCCAAGACCACAAAAAGGACCTCTACAGACCAACGTGTTTATACTCAGAGATTTTTAGATGGTAACTTTGTTGCATTACTATTATATTAAATAAAATATTAATCGTTGGAAATCAATCAACTTAAGAAGGAGCTTTTAAGTCTTTTGATATAATAGACTTAGGTCCAGTTCAACAAATTGTGGAAATGTAGATAGTTCGAGATAACAATAATAGAAGGTTAAGGCTATCTTAGGATAAGTACATTGAATGCCTGACCATGATATTCAATATGAATCATGCCAAACTAGTAACATTCTATTGGCCAATCACTTCAAGTTGAGTAAGATGTTATACCTTTCATCCAAGAAAAAAATGGATGCGATGTCATCATTACCTTCTTCTTCAACAGTTGAAAGTCTGATGTATGCAATGATGTGTACAAGACATGATATTGTTCATGGAGTTGGAATGATGAGATGATTCCTTTCTAATATTGAAAGAAACTTTGGGATGTAGTCAAGTGTATTCTCAGGTACCTCAAGTATATTGATGCGGCTTGGATTTAGGGCCTCGGGGGAATTTTAGTAAATTGACGTATTATGTAATATTTTGTATTTAAAGCCTATATCCGACCCTAGGAGAGCATGCGAAAATTGTTGAAGAAATTCCTTCTATTCTATTCCTTTAGTTCTTAGATAAATTGTATTAGGATTCTCCATATTTCCTGTAGATTAATCCTTAGTTAATTGTCCTTTCAATTTGTAGTAGCTATTTAGCGAGTAGTTGATTTGTAGTAAGGGTTTCTGTAATTTTCAGATATGAAATATCAATAAAAATCCCATTTTTATCGTTCATCCACCCAAAATCCCTCTTTTTATTCCACGAAAAGCCCAAATCGCATCAATTTGGTATCAGAGCGGAAGATCTATGGCGAACACAAGATCCAAGAAGCGGATCGACTTCTTGGAAGAGAAGTTGGAAAAGTTTGAGAGTACCATTAGCGAGGTGAGAAAGGAAGCAACGGAGAGCGTTGCGGAGTTGAAGGAGGCGATGACAACAAATAGATCTCAAATGATGCAAGAATTGGCGGCGATGATAGTAAATCCGAATCCTAAGCGAGATCCAAGCCCAAAGGAGCCACCTTTGTCGAAAATGAAGGGGAAAATGTGATCTTTTATGAAGGAGTGCTGGAAGATGTCGAAGACGAAGGCCTAGACCCAAACGAAAAAGGAAACACATCAGATCGAGAGGATTGAGAGGAGTTTCCGGCCACATCTCCGCCACGGGGAGGTGCGCCGTCCATCGGGGCGTCCACCCCTCTGGCAGCCCTGGGGGCTCCGTTGAACCCCCAGTAGGGGCGACCAGGGTCGCCTGCTCCTCCTGGGCCTCTGGCGGCCCTTTGAGGTAGCGGCGGAGGCCTGCCGGCCCATATTGGGTGCCGGCAGGCCCCGCTGCCCCCTTGGGGGGCCTCGTCGGGCCTCTGAGGGGGCTCCCGAGCCCCGCCCAACCCACATGGGAGCCCGTCGAGCCACATGGGGGCCCGACAGCCCCCGTCGCCTACTTCCGCGCCTCAGTGGTTGCCGTTTGGGGCCCGACCAGTTCAGACGTCCTCTTTTTAGCCACAGATGGGGCCTTTGGAAGGATTTCAGCATCAAGGAGGGCGACAACAGCACTTGGGAGGTCCGTCGACTTAGACCCCGCCCTTCGGAGGGGGTCACATGTGATTGGAGAGGAGTTCAGGACACCCCGAGGGGGCACCAGGGGGACTATGGACACCTACACGGAGATGAGCATGGAGATTGGCAGTGGGATGGTACAGATGGAGGCGCAGGGATCCAGTCGGGGGGTATATTCTTAATAGACCACCTGTGTTCCAGCCGAGACACCAGGAGCATCCGCAGGAGAGAGAAGGATTTGTTGGGGAGAGTCAGATGAGGAAGCTGAAGATGACCATCTTCGAGGGAGGAGACCCGGATGACTGGCTGTACCAAGTGGAGAGATACTTTAAGGTTCGGTAGTTCCGAAGGAGGACTGGCTACGGGCGGTCGGAGTCTGCTTGGAGGGAGAGGCTTTGAGATGGTCTGCTTGGGTTGGAACCACGACCTGGGGTACATACATGGAGAATGACAGAGGCAAAGATTTGTGACAAGCGGACCAAGGTCCTGTATTTCAAATGCGACGAGAAATTTACTCTAGGGCACCGGTGTAGGGACCGTACTCTTCAGATCCTGATAGTGAACAATAGAAGATTCAATAATAGCAAGAGAATTCATCCTAGCATGCATCAAAGAGATATTCAACAAATAATCACAAAGAAATAACAAATAAATAGAATTAAAGAGGCAAAAGTACTTATCTTGATACAAAGGAGGGGCCTAGGGCATGGCCAAACTCCCCAAAAGATCGTCTCCACAAAAGTTTAAGAAAGATCTAAAAATTCTCTTTTGAAAAGTATCCCCAAATTCTCCTCAAAAACTCATCTAAAAATCTCCCTAAAACTCCCCTAAAAAAACTCTACAGAACTCGGCATGAATTCCCCCTGGCGGCCGCCGTGCAATATCCCCAAAAAACCCTCATAGAAAAAACCCAAAAATTCGGTCGCAGACTAAACAATGGGCCCACAGCGACTCGGCCCGAGCACAAAGCTGCGCGGTCGAGTCATTCGGCAGCTCGGGCCGAGTAGTAGGCTGCTCGGTCGAGTTTTACAGAGAATCACAGCGCCCAAAATACGTCGCTCTGCCAACCCGGGCTGATTCGGCGCTTGCTCGGTCGAGTTGGATGTTACTCGGGCCGAGAAGGAGGCTGCTAGGTCGAGTCGAAGGTTGCTTGGCTGATTGGGACTAAAAAACGCACTCCAGCTTCATTTGCACATGACTCGGGCCGAGTAGGAGGTGCTCGGGCCGAGTAGGATGTTGCTCGGTCGAGTCTAACACCAAAATGCACGACTCGGGCCGGGTAGAGTGCTACTCGACCGAGTAGGCTGCTGAGAACAATTTCAGCACTGCACCATCAACTTGCAGAAATTCCCCAGGGCTCATTCGACCTCTGATTTGCGCGTTCTTGGTGGCGTTGGAACCGTGTTGAAGTCTACTACCTATGAAAAATATCAGGAAAATAGTGAAAAATCCCAGGTGATAGCAGATTTAGAAATAGCACACGGTTGTCCTGTTTTCAGCACTTCGGGTCGCTCGATTCCTTCGCCGCATTATAGTTCGATTGAGTGACCTTCTCTCTTGCCTCTTACTTGCTCCAGTATTCTTCTTTGGCACCTTGAGCATGTCATCATGAGTCTCATTGGTGCTCTCACGTCGCCGACCGTCTTATTGGCTCCAAATTGCTCCAATATCGCGCAAATCCCTAAAATGGACATAAACGCTCCGAAAGTCATATTGTTCTAAATAATACCACAAAAGCGTATAAAATATGTACATAGGCAATCATTTCGACGTGTAATCTTATAGATAAAATGTGGAATATAATGACACATCAAAATCCCCCAAGCTTACTTCTTACTCGTCCTCGACGAAGACTAGTAAGAAGCTAACACGGGAGTGGGATACAATGAAGATGTGAGGCGGTGATGTGTAAATGGAGATAAGTGGTTCAATCTTAAATTCAGAAAAATACAAGAACCCAAGATGCAAGATCTCGTGAAAACATGTCAATATGAAATTAGAACACATATACACCCTAAATATTCAAGTCTCGCTCAAATTAAAATAACGTGGGTTTCAATAAATGTAATGAACTTGATAAGCAATAAAAAAGAGGTTAGAGTTATATCATATCATAGTTTATCATGCAATATACTAAGTTCACAGAAATGAAACCAATGTTCATAACTCATTCTCTAAGCAGCGTAATATGTCATGATCAAACGTTTTCAAGCATGCGTGGTATTTTGTTATACTTCATGGAATGAATTCAGCAAATGCAATCAAGGTAAGGCATCACCACACTACGACCATTTCAAGGCTCCTAGAACCCATCAACTTTGCCATGTCTTCGTTCTATAAAGAAATGGAGATAAGGATATGTGATTTTGTAGTTTTATATTGTTTTTTTGGCTATATGAAAATTTCATAAGCATTTTTCTTTCCTTGTATACACGAGATAACTCAACATATACAAGAAGCGGCCTATGCATCCCAGACCAGACGGTCTTAGGGCATTAGGTTACGAAGAACCCCTAGGGCCTTTTATTCAAGATATTTATTTGATTTTTGTATTTTTGGGATTTTTGCAAACTCACGTAAACGCGATGGAATGCAAAGCATGATCAAAGATCATTTATTGGCTATTTTCAAAAGAAAAAGAAAACGCATAGAATCTAGACATGGCTCGGTTTCAGGAATCCTAATCATCACTACTTTGGTTGTCGTGGGGTTATCATATCTCTTTTGAATCGCTAAACATCCATGACGTAATAAAATTATCAAGCAAATCACACAGGAGTCAAATAATTTTCAGATTTTGATTCATTCTTATTTAGCTTAACTGTTTCGAGAATACGGTTGTGAAAGTATGGATTCAACTATGAAAAAGTATATTAACAAAGATACACTAATCAAAGAATTGAACTCTAATCTAACAGATATCAACATTCATAAAAAAATCCACGATATTTCATTAAAAATAAAGCATATGAGACATAACTATAAGAGTGAACATGGTTCATATGGAAAATACGAAGTGTGTTTCACGATAAAGCAAAGTGCGTGCACTATGCACTCCCCCAAGCTTAAACATCACATTATCCTCAATGTGTGTATAATATAAATAGAGGACAACAAAAAGATGGGGGGGCCACTCAACAAAATAATTTCTCTCCCCCAAGCTTAAACATCACATAAAAATTGGGGAGAGAGGCAAAATAAACGCCAAAAATAATGGTGGCCAAGCATGATAAGTAGAGGGTTGGGTGCAAAAGATAGATGTGCCGTCATGTGGGGTGGATTTATAAAATAAAAAACATATAAAATCTTATTCGGTCCTCTCGCTGCCGAGAGGATTCGTGATTATTTAAAGCATAAAATACTACACTACTAGATTGGTACCACCTGTAGCAAAAGGCGGGTCCAATATCATTGCCGGTGCAGGCAGCTGCTCTATCTGCACTTTCTGTGGCTCTGCCAGGTGCGTAAAGCCACTAACGCCAACGAACTCCAGCGATGCATCCCCTAGCATTCTTTGTAGGCGTCCACCTGTATCCATGTCCTCTCTCTCCTCGGTGTCCTCTCCTAGATTCTCAGGTATATCCTGATTAGATGCATATATCACCTCATCAGGTGACTCCTCGTCATGCTCGTCAGGTTCTTCAAGCAAGGACACGTTCAAGCATACCTCCGGTCCATAATTGTAAGTGTCCTGCAACATGCACTGCGTGTCAAAAAGATCTGAATCAGAATGAATTTCAGATGGGATGCATGATTCAGAAATGGAGTGGGTAAAAAGATCTCCCTGAGTGGGAGCAATAAGCTCTGGAGGGTGGTCCTCGACATCAGTGGAAGGATGAGGTGGCTCTATGTGCTCAGGCATCTCCTCCACAGGCTCAAGAGATGAAAGATACTCGTTGATTTCATCCTTATCCTTCTGCCATCGATCATGCGACTCATTCAGCATAGCGATGACAGCCGTGCTCTCCTCTACCGATGCCATGAATGCATTGAGTGTCAAATTGAGAGGATGGTCAGGACTCAGGAGACAGACACGGCTTTCGCAGGGCATGTGTCCCTCCTTGTCACAAGACTCGCAGTAGGCATAGCTCTCTGAATATTGATCATATCCTTCTATCTGATAGTATGGGTCCTGTGAATAATATTCGCATTCTTCCATTGGAGCCTCATACTGTGCCGAATAGTCATTGCCTGAATAATTCCAAGATTGATCCATTGTACCTGAATAGTCAAAAACAACAACCTGGAAAAGATATCAGTGGTACACGAAAATAGAGATAATAATAAAGTAGGTGGTGGGAAAAAACTATCTCTGTTTATTTTATTTTATTTTTTTGAAATTTTTTTTGAATTTTTTAACGCAATCTAATCAACCTAATTGTGGTAAATAGATAATATGGCGGAACGCCTCCCCGGCAACGGCGCCATAAACTTGATGCGTCTGGAATGTAATCCCGAACGATGTCGTTTACCGCAAGCGCACGGTATAGTGGCAAGTGGGTATCGAACACGGGGAAGCGGTGCTATACTACCTATCTACTCCTAGGTTGAGTTAGACTTGCGGGTTTATTGATGGATGTGTAGTATGGAGAGTTATGATGGTGGTGGATGCGAAGGTTGTGTCACTCAACGTCGCATAAAAAGAGCTAGGGCATTAGGGATCGCTGCTAAGATCGTCGGGGGTCAATGTTGGAATAGGATCCTTGCATTGCATTGGGACTAGGGATAAATCCCCCAATTCGTACCACTCTCATGGGTTAGAATTGCGGGGTATTTCGGTGGCTCTTGTTGACGCAATGGCGGTAGCCGTTAATGAGCGGTATAGTTCGTCGATGGATCCCTTCAAGGCGCGAGCCGGGCATGGTCACGTGCTTTGATTGGATCCACCGATTTCCCTATTCGAATCCCTAGATACCCCTTAAGCACATCAATTCCACAGACCGTGGGCATGATCTCAGTACGGGTTATCTACGGATTCGGTAGGATCTACCGAAATACAATCCTAAATCCCCAATTCAACGTAGGGATCCAGATCTACATTTCCCCCCTAAAATCCTAGGGTTCACCCATCAACCCTAGAAAGATCTACTCGTGCATCATAGGAAGAACAATAGAAGATTCAATAATAGCAAGAGAATTTATCCTAGCATGCATCAACGATATATTCAACAAATAATCACAAAGAAATAACAAATAAATAGAATTAAAGAGGCAAAAGTACTTATCTTGATACAAAGGAGGGGCCTAGGGCATGGCCAAACTCCCCAAAAGATCGTCTCCACAAAAGTTTAAGAAAGATCTAAAAATTCTCTTTTGAAAAGTATCCCCAAAATCTCCTCAAAAACTCATCTAAAAATCTCCCTAAAACTCCCCTAAAGAAAACTCTACAGAACTCGGCATGAATTCCCCCTGGCGGCCGTCGTACAATATCCCCCAAAAACCCTCACAGAAAAAACCCAAAAATTCGGTCGCAGACTAAAGAATGGGCCCACAGCGACTCGGCCCGAGCACAAAGCTGCTCGGTCGAGTCATTCGGCAGATCGGGCCGAGTAGTAGGCTGCTTGGTCGAGTTTTACAGAGAATCACAGCGCCCAAAATACGCCGCTCTACCAATCCGGTCTGATTCGGAGCTGCTCGGTCGAGTGGGATGTTACTCGGACCGAGGAGGCTGCTCGGTCGAGTCGAAGGTTGCTCGGCTGATTGGGACTAAAAAACGCACTCCAGCTTCATTTGCACATGACTCGGGCCGAGTAGGAGGTGCTCGGGCCGAGTAGGATGTTGCTCGGTCGAGTCTGACACCAAAATGCACGACTCGGGCCGAGTAGAGTGCTACTCGACCGAGTAGGCTGCTGAGAACAATTTCAGCACTGCACCATCAACTTGCAGAAATTCCTCAGGGCTCATCCGACCTCCGATTTGCGCGTTCTTGGTGGCGTTGGAACCGTCTTGAAGTCTACTACCTGGGAAAAATATAAGAAAAATAGTGAAAAATCCCAGGTGATAGCAGATTTAGAAATAGTACACGGTTGTCCTGTTTTCAGCACTTCGGGTCGCTCGATTCCTTCGCCGCATCATAGTTCGATCGAGCGACCTTCTCTCTTGCCTCTTACTTGCTCCAGTATTCTTCTTTGGCACCTTGAGCATGTCATCATGAGTCTCATTGGTGCTCTCACGTCGTCGACCGTCTTATTGGCTCCAAATTGCTCCAATATCGCACAAATTCCTGAAATGGACATAAACGCTCCGAAAGTCATATTGTTCCAAATAATACCACAAAAGCGTATAAAATATGTAAATAAGCAATCATTTCGACGTGTAATCTTATAGATAAAATGTGGAATATAATGACAATCAGTGTGTTTTAAGTGACGGAGTAGTGATGCGGCTTGGATTTAGGGCCCCGGGGGCATTTTAGTAAATTGACGTATTATGTAATGTTTTCTATTTAAAGCCTATAGCCGGCCCTAGGAGTGCATGCGAAAATTGTTGAAGAAATTCTTTCTAGTCTATTCCTTTCGTTCTTATATAAATTGTATTGGGAATCTGGGATTCTCCCTATTTCCCGTAGATTAATCCATAGTTAATTATTCTTTCTATTTGTAGTAGCTATTCTGCGAGTAGTTGATTTGTAGTAGGGTTTTCGTAATTTTCAGATCTGAAATATCAATAAAAATCCCATTTTATCGTTCATCCACCCAAAAATCCCTCTTTTTATTCCACGAAAAGCCCAGATCGCATCAATTTGGTAGGATTCTCCCTATTTCCCGTAGATTAATCCCTAGTTAATTGTTCTTTCAATTTGTAGTATCCATTAGCGAGTAGTTGATTTGTAGCAGAGTTTCCGTAATTTTTCAGATCTGAAATATCAATAAAAATCCTATTTTTATCATTCATACACCCAAAAATCCCTCTTTTTATTCCACAAAAAGCCCAGATCGCATCAATTTGGTAGGATTCTCCCTATTTCCCGTAGATTAATCCCTAGTTAATTGTTCTTTCAATTTGTAGTAGCTATTTAGCGAGTAGTTAATTTGTAGCAGGGTTTCCGTAATTTTCAGATCTGAAATATCAATAAAAATACCATTTTTATCGTCCATCCACCCAAAAATTCCTCTTTTTATTCCACGAAAAGCCCAGATCGCATCAGATACTATAGTGACATTTCTGTGTTACAAAGAAACTGATTTTAGTCTTAAAAGACTATATGGATTCAGGTATGATTGGAGATCTTGATAGTAGAAAATCGACATTGGGTTTTATCTACACTTTTGCATGGGAAATTGTGTCTTGACAGTCAAGATTGCAAAAATGTGTTGGGCTATCCACAGCAGAGACGATATATCTTGCAATCATAAAAGATGGTAAGAAAATATTGTGGTTAAAGCATTTTTCCAAGAATTAGAGGACAAGCAAAAGATATACAAGATACGTTGTGATAGTCAAATAACTTTAGATTTGAGCACGAACTCAATGTATCATGCACAGACAAAGTATTTCGACATTTGCTATCATTGGATACACGATGTAATGGATCAACAAGTGTTAAGGTTAGTAAAGATCCATAAAAAAATACAGGAGACATGTTCACGAAGGTGGTGATAAAGAAAAAGGTAGATTATGCAAAGCCATAGCTGGGATAGTTGTTAAATGGTAATCACATCGGTTGCCGCATTAGAGGTAGAATTGAAGGATCCAACGGCCAACACACCCTTAAGCCATTTATTTTGACTCCATCAACCCTTTATTTAATTTTGATTAGGTAAACAATGATGTTTTGCTCACCCCAAATCATTTTAATATGAAGAATTAGAAGGAGAATGAGACACAATGGAAAAGAGAAGAAGTAAAGAAGAATACTTATTCAGGAAGATTAAGAGTTTATCTAGAGAGAGAACTAGAGTTAATCTGATCTCAGAGAGAATTATAAGGGTTTATTCACATAGAGAGAGCCTTGTCAGATAGAGATTTGTAGAAAGTTTTTTGGAGTATTTGTTTACATCTGTATATTTATTTACTTGTCAGAAATAGAGTTCATTTATTTTTCTTGCCAATTTTTTTTACTTTCTACGTGATTAGTGAATACCACAATTTAATTGCTGGATGAGTAGTATTATACTCCAAGGAAGCAGATGTACATGTGTCAGTCTAATACTTGGATGGTCTGATACTCATGGAAACTTGCCAGCTACTCCATTTGATGTATTCTAAAATTTGCAACATACTGTAGACATATAAGAGACATATCGTATAAGAGACATATCTTATATGGTCCTGATACTCAAAAAGTAACACAATATCTAATTCTTCAGTGATGAGTTTAAATTTTTATTATGTCTAAGTGCACCGTATTCATATTATGTCCAGTTTCTTAGTAAGCAATTTTTAATAAAAGGAATATGCTTGTTACATGTAATAACTGTTTTATTACTCAAGATAAAGTTTCCGAAATGTTTGAAAATATTATGCTATTTTAACCTTCTAGATTTATGTTTTAGATGATGACCATTAATGTACACATGAAAATGCAAGTATGACTTCATTGTTAGTGCACATCCACGATGTATCTGCATTATGCATTATGACATTATTTGTATCCCATGTGTGTTAGCCATGTGTGGCTTACACACATGCATAAACTTACGGACATGCACAACACACATTCATACACACATACATAATTTTGTTATATCCATGCCTTACCTGTCTCCTAGTTTTCTCAATTTACTCAACTCCCCATTCATGTCTCGGACCGTACACACATATTGTATCTGTGTCCGTTTCATCATAGATAGCTGACCATACATCTTTATCAAATTCTTGTGCCCTTTTCTGAATTTTGGGTCATGCGCCTTAGTTGACCGCATGTTGATTGCAAAAGGCTTAAATGCTAATGATAAGTTAATGCTGATTAGTTCTAAGGCTCCCTAATGAATCGCACGTATGCATGTCCCAAAACAGACTTGTTTTTCTGCTTGCTATCCTGAAAATTTTCATCAGCCAATAAAATCTTGGTCATCTTTGTACATCTTGGGTCACATGTCTCGCCAAATCAGAACTCTTATCAGGAGCCAGTTTGTACATGTTAATTCAGAAAAATGTGACTTCAATCTTTGTACTATGCAGTCTACATTAAATCATAAAATATTGAATGTTGAATGTCATCTTGAAAGTGTCGAGGAACAAATGAATCTATGTATCATGTAGACATGAATGAGCTTATGTGTTAAACAGGCATGCTTTTTGAGATTCGTTTTGGTTTCCTTCAGTGGCATGAATATTAACTGATCAAATACATGACAAGGAATTTATAGCTGCTGCATTTTAGTTACCACGCATCTAACCTACACTTTTTTCGTTTGTTTTTGTAGTCTTTCACTCATTTTTGCCATTAGAGATGCAACTTTTTATTATTCATGCTTAGATGAGAAGACATTTAATAGCCTAATATGGCTTCTCATCGCTCGTTGACTGGCAACAAAATATGGAGTCATGTCTTCTATTTTATCGCCACCTAGTGCTGTTCGATAAATCTTATTTGTCTTGGACAGTGATTGGAAAGTGTACAACATTTAGGAAATTCTAGGTTATTATAGCCAGCTCATCTGAGGGACAGTGCAAGGTTCTAAGAGGACTAGTTGACTGGTTTTGTAATGAGTATACATCCCCTAAAATTGAGTCATATTGAAACAGACAGAAGAACTAGACCAACTTTCTAGTTGCAGAAGAATGTCCGATAAGTAGAGTTTAAGATGTTCAAGGATATCTTCATGTTAGTTAGATATGTGATCATTCAGTCAATCGACATGCCCAAAAAACTAGGCCGCTCTAAATTTACAAATTTTTCTTTGGCATGTCATTGTGGGGCCTTTGGATGATCTTTTTTTAAAATATTCATATTATCATAATCTTAGTAATATATTCAATTGTATCTTAGTTGGGAATGACACTATAAAAATAAACTGTTGGATTTAGCGCTCTTTATGTATAGTCGATGTAGACTATTTCGAAATACGAGGTTCGATGCTTGCAGCTATTCCGAAATGTGCCCCAGGTACTCCAAGCACATGTGCACGTGCACGCAAGGATAGAGGGTCTTGTAAAGAGTTTGTAATAGAAGTAACCTTACCTTCTTTACTATACAATATAGACCTCATGAACACTTAATAGATTCCATATCTACATTTCAACTGTAAGCAGAACAGAATTGCTGGTTGGTTTTGTGCTGACATTGGTTGGGATATGACTTTTTTTAAATCTGCCCACCATCCATGAACTTTGCTTTTTACGAAAAACAATCAAATGATTAAAAAAATACAATGTTTTCTTGGGTTTGTAATTCACGTGGTGATGCATGTACTCCTTTATTGTGATTTGCAATTAGCTAGTTTGCCAATATATATAAATTCCAGTATCATAATCATTTCTTCAAATCAATTTTATATTTAGGGCATGGAGAGATTTCATTCTAGTATCATAATCGTATGCTTTCCAATTATACTTCATTGATATTAGCTTCTATTGAAACACTTTACAATAAAAGTTCAGTACAGGCCAGTTAACTACCTTCAATGTGAATTATTTCAGAACTGGCTCTTGCTTTCCAAACTATAAACACATATAGTTCACTCCTGACGCTAATTAAATTGTCTGATGAGATCTTATACAGTGGCGGAAAAAATCTGCAATATTTGAGGACGATTGGTGGCGTTTTTAATTTTAGGGGCGAGGGGCATTTCTGTAATTTCTGAAAATCCGATTAGCATTTATATGGGACTTACGTGGATTATGGATTTTATGTTGAATCATGAGAGAGAACTTGTTAAGGGTTGAGAGATTTGCCCTTTTTTGGAGAGTACGGCTTCCTCTCGAATTGAAGCTTGAGAGAGCGGTCCACCTATCGAATGTGGCTAATTTATCCTTATTTTCAGGTTATTTATCAATAAAAATATCATCTTTCTACCCCAAATCCGTTCTCTAGCTTTAAAAATCTCATCTTTTCCCTAAAAATCCCATTCTTCCACTAAACATCCTGTTTTTATTCCACAAAACCCTAGAAAAACCATTGGTATCAGGGCATCGGTCTAGGCATTAATGGCGTCGATGACAACGAAAAAGATCGAAGTTTTGGAAGAGAAACTCGACGTCGAAGTGGTTTGAAAAAATTCATGGAGAGGCTAGAGTCATCAATGGTCTCCCTCAAATCCGGGCTTGAGGCGAGATTCATGATGTCAGAGGCGAGGATAGAAGCGAAGTTGGATGCGAAGTCGAAAGCTTTCATGCAAACCCTAACGCAACAACTATTTCAACGATTTCTGGGTCCAAAAGTGGGCGAAGAACTCAGATCTGAATGACAATTCAGATATAGGACAAAAGACGAAAAACTTTGGAGAAAGGAATGGAAAACGACTGTGAATTTGTCGAAGGATGCTCTGTGACGTGGACTAGGACGCCGAGGAAGCGACAGACGTAAAGGCGGAGGTCGGCAAGTTGTCCCACCCACCACATGGGCTTGTCGACCCATGGGAAGCCATGTATAGGGTTGGCGAGGTCCGGCACGGCCGCCAGGGGCCCATCGGGCCTCGACCGGCGCGCCAGGGTCCCCGCGGCTTCCTGGCAAACCAGCGAGACTCCAATGACTGTTTGAGGCCTCTTTTGAGGCCGGACATTGACTTGGAGGGCCCTATGGGCTATGGATGGCTGCAGAGGTATCACTAATCGTATTACAATTATTTAATTATATTTTGCTACATGCTGCTACATGCTGTTATTGTAGTTTGGTTGTTTTTAATCGTTTCACTAATTGTAATTGTTTAATGTTTAAGAATCCATCCACAATGATCCCAAACAAGAGATGGATGAAATTATCAGTGAGGTGAGAGAGAATGTAAGAAATTGACACTTATGTGACTTTTTAATCATATTAATTATAGCATGAGATATATTTATATATGCATATAAGTATGAAAAAATATTGATATATCATTTGATATATTATAACATTATAAATGTTACTATAGTCTCATAACTACATAGGTAGTTCATATAACTCCTTGATGGAAGGAGTTATATAAATAAGCTTCCGTGCTTGTTGATGCATGGTGAAGAATTGTGAAGTGTAAATTATCTTAAACTAATGCCTATTTTCAGATTAATTGTTCCTCTCATCAAGAAAGCCATAAAGTACGTATTGTAGGCAAGAGTAACAATGAAATTGATGAGTTTTCTTCATATATATCATCAACAAAAAATATGTTCATGTTTACTCTCTTGTTTAGCGTGTACTTTAGTTGCATTTGTGCATTGTTAATCATAACATATAGTTTTAGGAATCCATCGATTCCCATGATTGGTATTAAAGCTTCGTTGCAGTTCTTGTTTTCACAATCCATGTCTAATTAATTTCATGGTTTACATAAAATTTTATTTCTGCAATCTTTAATTTAGTAGAAATTATTATTGTTAAAGTTTATGAATATAAATTACTATTAAACTTATGAAATAGTCATAGCATTCATGAGTTAAGTGGTGATTGGAATTTATCTATTATGCCAACATGATTTAGTCACTAGTCTACTTTTATTAGCATATCTATAAGTAATCATAATTATAATCATGCTATCTAGTTTTAATAATTGGCTCTACTCTATATGAGATTAGCTTTCTCTACTTTAAAGAGACTAGCCTTAGAATTATACTCTACTCTATATGAGATTGGCTTTATGGCCTATTCTATGGAGATTAGCATTAATATTGTGCTCTACTCTATATGAGATTGTCATTAATGCTCTACTCTATAGAAATTAGCCTTTGAAATTAAGTTTTACTTTATATGAGATTGTTTGTAATGTATTTTTATTATGCATAATTGATCTTATATATCCTTCGATACATGAAAATTTTAGTAGTAAATTTAATACTTTCATTGGAAAGAAATTTTCATGTACTACATAAAGTTATAATTCTACTAATTGGATCAAGTAAACTATTTATACAAGTATTAGTAATAAGCACGTTTTAGATAAATAGATGTAGATATTAAAGTTATCGAGTATTAGTTATTACAAAATTTATGGGATAACCATAGCATCTATACGTTACGTGGTAATTGTATTTTATTCATATAGCATCTTGTTACACATCTAGATTGCAATTAATACTACATTTAATATACACCTACCCCCACAAGAAAGTGGTTATTTATGTACATTAACTAAGTTGAAATACTTCTAGACTTTAGTGGGAGCAATCTCTTATGCCCATAGGTACAAGAATTTATTTCGTTTTAAAATGGTCTCAATTAAAGTTTAGTGATGAATCTATGGTCATATACCCATTACTAATAAAATACAGATTATTTGTTGTAGCTAATTATGTTTTATAAAGTTCTCAATGATGAAAACATAAATTATAAATTACTACAAGATATTTAATAGAAATAATGATTAAGGGTTATAAGATATAAAGTGGTAATCTTGTATCTATTCTTTTGTGAAAAGCATTTTCTAACAACTATATATAGAGTAGTCGAATAGATGAATTGACATTAAGTTCCATAAAGTTGAAGTTAAAATTATGATCATTGATGACATTTGAGCACACGAAGTTAATCCATGATGTTGATTGATTGGCTAAAGTATTTGTAATCATTTTATTAAAAGGTCATATAAAGAATATGCGCTTATTGATATGATGTTTGACATTGTAAGGATTTTATACATGATGTCTAGACAAATTTTGAATGTTAGTACTAGTCATAACACGTGCCCTTGGGCATGGTTTATTTAAAATCTTTGTTTCACAAAAAATTATCCCCCCAAATTTTGGGACATATGATAGTCCACTTCACAATTTAAAAGAACAAAAATTTAGCGACGCGGACGCCTTCGGCGCGGAGTAGAAATAGAGCAAGAATTTGTAGCCCCACTGGAGTTCTTTATGCTCGGACTTTACTTGATCTTAAAGACTATAATCCGAACACAAATTAAACGAATGCTTTCACCTGCATTTACGTGGGCCCCGTGTTTAAAGTGGTTGGGGGAATTACTGGGTGAACAAAAATGCCAGTGACATAAAATCACCAGCATTCTTTCGATATTTGTCTCATAATGATCTATGGGTCCAGGATAACAAACACAACTACATAGGTACAACAGAAACCAAAACCTCCTAAAATTCCACACGTCCTTTTCTGTTTCAAGTTCCCAACAGAAGTTCAAGTTCCCCCATTTTTTGAATTAAACCTTGACACTTGGATGCAAAGGATGTTGATGCATCCTGAACGTTGTTGACGACTGTGACTTGTCCTAGTCAGCCATAGGATTAAAAAACAGTTGTGTTTTATATAATAGATTTCAAGTATGATGTATAAATTGTGCATGTTATATCTAAGTCATGTGATAATTATATGAAGCAAATAAAAGTTGGACTTAAAATAGTTAAGTATATACTCATAAAGTTATTTGCATAAGATTGTTGGCATAAAGTTATTTCAACTTGTAAATAATATGAAGCGTCTTAAAAACTTATTTTTCTCATTAAAGTGTAACTATTAAATTTTAGCTATAAAGTATAGTTGCAATATTATTATGTTTTAATGACATTAATAGGATTTTTCGAGTCAAATAGGAGAATGAAGAAATTTATACTTATGTGACTCTTCAATCTTATAAATTGTAACATGAGATATATTTATATATGCATATAAACATGAATAAATATTAACATCATTTGGCATATTATACCTATATAAATGTTACCGTAGTTATTATATCTACATAGGTAGTTATTATAACTCATTAATGGAATGAGTTATATAAAGAGGATGAGTCATTGCCTATACATGTATGGTGAAGAATTGTGAAGTGTGAATTTTGTTGAATTAATACCTATTTTCGATTGATTATTCCTCCCATCAAGGAAGCCATACAGTAAGTGGCGTAGGCAAGACCAACGATGAAATTGACGGTTTTCTTCATTTTTTTAAAAGTAAGCGGATTATATTCATATAAAGAGAACCAAGTGAACGTCAGGACAGAAAGCCAAGAGCACAGACTTGGGAGAGGCTGGGAAGCAGTCACCAAGCACTAGTACAAATAGCCAACATGCCCGACCCCAAAGTAATACAACCACGAAACCACCCTCTCACACGCACATACAGCCTGCTAACATATACAAAGGAACATGGCGCCAAGCCCCGACACCACAGCAGATACAAAGTCACAACTACTACAACATTACACGGGAAAAACAAACATAAGCAAGCTATTCCCGAGGCAGGCGCAGATCAGCACAGTTATAGTTTCATGCTACTAAGGCAGGCGAAAGGCGCTTCCCGCCACAGATCTGCCCCTCGAGTGCGTAGTCACTTGATGAAACACAGTAGCAGACTTCTTCTTTGACTTCGATTTTACTCCCACTTCCGCCATCATCGCTACCCACGCCGGGTTATCAATAACCATCGGGAAGGGAGGACGGACATCATGGGTCCCAGGCCTAGGGTCATAGGCCGGCGAATGAGACTCAACGGGGGCCTTGCCGTGGTTCCTAGTCACCACTGGCGGAATGTGAGGGTGCATGTCCCTAGGACCACTGGGAGGGAGAGGAGCAGCGGTGCGAAACCTGACGTCCAAGGACGGGCCAGGCGATGCAGGCCTTAGCGGAGTGGGGGCCATAGCCGCCTCGGGAGGACGAAGAGTCTGCACCAGAAAGGGTCACACAAACTCCCCCGGGCTCCTCCACGATGATCTCCTCATCGATCTCGTCCTCCGAATCCTCCCCAAGAAGAACACCATCATCCGTATCAAAGGGAAGGACACCATCTCCCATATCAGAGGAACATTGAGCAACATGGCTATGGGGCCATATAAAGGTTTAGCAAGCGGAGCATCCACCTCCACATCTTTGCCTAAGGCATGAAGGCAAGAATCAGGATACGGATCTCCTTTGGCTTCAGATTCGTCGGGTGGACAGCCAGCATTGGCCCGGCCGACCTCACCATGCATCTGCACAGGGCTTTCCCCCACCATGGCAATCATGAGCTCAACCCAGCAGCATGCTTGCCAATGGCTGCAATATGCCAGGCCGCATGGCCAGCTGCACGAATGTCACGTGGCTTGTTCGACGGCTCTCCCACGACTTTGTGATGCATCAGATCAGTCTGGGGGAGGAGTTGTACTTGGACTGTTAGAGTAGACATGGCCAAGCACAGCAGACAGGTGGCCCCCATGGCTTGGGAAGTGTTGCTTTGAGACCTCATTTGTAGCATGCCAGGCAGATCTGGATGTAGCACCAAGGTCATCTGCGGGAAGGTCATCTGCGGGATGTTGCAGAATCAAGAAGTAGCACCAATCGGCATTCATAAGGCTCGCAGGGCAGACAAGGGAAGTCCCAGTCGGAGAAGCACCTTTGTTGCAAGAGGAAACATGGACTTCGCTGTGCGTGGCCTGTAACAAAGGGGACTGCCCCGCAATGGGCTGTGTTGCAATGGATCGCACCGCAAAGGACTGAGCCGTCGCAATGGATTACGAAGAGGTGTATCCCTCCACCACGATGACCGATGATTTGTGAGTTGGGCATTGCGAATCCGAGTGCCCAAAACAAACACAGCTGCTGCATCTTGGCGGTTCGCCCTCAAATTTAATATCAAACAATAGAGAGGAACCATCCTCAAGCTCCACATCAACACAATTGGGAAGGGGGTATGGCGCTTTTACCTTAATCAAGCACCTGGCATATGAGATTCTTTCCATATTTGCTGTCGCGCGTTCCAAGCACAATGGGTTCCCAATCACACATGCAATGATGTTGAGGACGTCGATCGTCCACAATCGAGGGGGAGGTTAGGGAACTGAACCCAAACCGGGACTGCGGACAGGATGTCTCGGTCATATTCGAGTCCAGCACTCCAGCATTGCAGGAAAACAAGCCTTCCATTGAATAGCCAGTGACCCCCATGGAGCACGCCTTCGCATTCTTCCTCACTGTCAAACCGAAAGTAGAAGAAGCCAGTATCGCGCGAAAAAATTTGCATTCCGTGTTCCAATCTACAGAGCCACGTCGTCCAAGCTTTGATTTGGCTGTAGTACGGCAGATCCCCAAGGACATAGCCAACCAGGGTTTTACCCCATCTCCCCGCAGCAGCAGCGAGAAGACAATTCGGTACGCGAGCTATGTGGGTGCCTTCACCGTTTGTGATCGGAGGGACATACCTCATTTGCAGTGAATTCGCATATTTGCGCCTAGTAGCGCATACATCAAGCTACGATAGTTGTCTAGCGTTCAATTGATTCTGATATTGCTCGGGGGTCTCGCAGACCTTCTGTCGAGCATGTTGCGTGCATTATCTTCAGCAGTAACAAGGCTGCGAGGACGACCCATGCTCCGTTTGGACGTAAGCTGGTTGCCCCTAGTGCTCAGGTGTTTCCCTCCCACCCTGGCATTACCACCCCCGACGCCATTAACTCCAAATTTGGTAGGAATGGCAGTCGAAATTGATTTGGGCTTCCGGGTGACAGTTTGCCAACCCTCGTCATTGGTGCCCCCTTGAAGATTCCCAGTGTTGTAGTCAGCGCTTGTTGCCATCTGACCTTGCTCCGACTGGATCTGGGCCACAGAAGATGATCTGGAAGTGGCCGAAGGATCACCAGAGTCACCCCCAAGTCGTCCAAGCCACCCACTCGAGATGATGTTGGTTCTGGCTGCACATTGCCCAAGTTCCACATGAATCTTGGCCGGAGATAATGACCCCGAGATGGCCGGAGGAGGATCACCGGTGTCTCATTCATTTTTTTTCAATTCGAATGGTATATATATATATATATATATATATATATATATATATATATATATAGTGATCTTCGGGTGCGAAAAAACCCGTGCGAAAGCCCGTGCGAAAACTTTTTTTTATTTTTTTGAAATTTTTTTTTCAAAAATTCTTTTTTTGATGTTTAATCCATACAAATATATACCCCAGGGAAAATAATGGGTGAACCCGTTGGGCATTAGAGCACCCATCCACCCGTTACAAATTTAACGGTCTCAAAACGTGCGAATTTGATGAAATGCCTTGATCGAAGGCCAAATGACATTATTTCTCAACCATTATTTTTTGAGGGGTGTATAACAACATATAATGAGGGTAGAAAAAAGAATTTTTGAAAAAAAAAATTTCAAACAAAAGATAAAAACATTTTCACACCGTGCGAAATGTTCTCATTTGAAAATTTTCCTATATATATATATATATTGGTTTTCTTCATATATGTATGTATCATCAAAAGGTGTGTCCATATTTACTCTTTTTTGGCTTGTACATGAGTTACATTTGTGCATAGTTAATTATGGCATATAGTTTTGGGAATTCATCCATTCCCACAAGTTGATCTTGTAAGCATGTTTCTCTTTACATAGTGAATTTTTCTATCGTTACTCTGTGGATGTAGGTCAAACTTGGTCGACCAAACCACACATATATTGGTGTTCATCTTCTTGATCTTGTGCGCATTATTTTGTTATTTACATGCTAGGCTTTCCTTAGTTGTCCCGAAAGCCCCAACATCCTTTTCTTGTCCACGATGAAACATAGATGACATGCAGAAAAATTTATGAAAACAGTTTTATCTTCTTTGTTGTTGTTTTGATGTTATCTTTTTATTTTTATTTTTTGGTTACAAAATCAAACTGAACTTAACCCAAAAAAAAACAATCAAAGTAAAATTTAAGTCCGAAATATAACAAGCACCGGGGCCAAATATATCAGACCCCGCATTAAAGAGGAGTCTTATGTTTTGGGACTTTATTGACGCACACTTGTTGCACATGAATCAGACAGTTGATCAAAGAGGAAGCTGTGATGGAAATATCATCCTATTCAGGTATCTCTGCTGTGATCTAAAAGAGAATGCATGAAGAGAACACTGCATTATTGATGGACCTTCTAGGTTTGTAGTCGTTGTCATAGTGGCGTGGTTCCAAAGAAAATTGTCACTATGCCAGCTGGGTGGTGGGAGCAACAGACAAGAAAGATATCCAGCTACCAAAGCTAAAGACATTCAGTAAACCCCACACAAATTATGGAGGATGCACCGGCAGCAGAAAATGGTAGTCGTGGGAACCCCCCTCGCCTCAAGTTCATATCACTGTCGGTTAGGGATGAGAATGTGCATGCCCAAAGCCCGATTGGGCTTTCATTTGGGCATGCCACATCATCATTCCTACTCATCCCTTCACTAGAATTAGTGAAGGGATGAGTAGGAATGATGATGTGGCATGCCCAAATGAAAGCCCAATCGGGCTTTGGGCATGCCCATTCTCATCCCTACTGCCGGTGCCAAATGTGCGGGCCCTCGCTGCCTCTGCTGACCTGACCGAGATTCCACAAAGGTATGTCCGACCCGACGCTGCGGCCGATACCATCCTCGGTGCCCGTGATGATGAGATTCCGATCATAGATCTCGGTAAAATTGCCGATCCTGCATCCTTCGAGGATGAAGCCAGCAAACTCAAGCTTGCTTGCGAGGAGTGGGGATTCTTCCAGGTTAATTCACTCGTGCACAGTAATTTAGATTCTTTGGTATTTTGCTAATTAGTTACCACATGCCCCTCAAAAGTTCTATTGGTGAAATTTGTGTAAAATACTTTAACAGTTGGCAAACCATGGGATACCCGATGAGCTAATTGAGAAAGTGAAGGCCGATGTCGAGGGCTTCTTTCGACTTCCGTTATGCGATAAAGAGGCATGTGAAGGATATGGCCAAGCTTTTGTTGTTTCTGAGGAGCAACAACTTGATTGGGGAGACATGTTAGGGCTTCACACCCTGCCGCAGCATCGTAGGAATATGAAGTTATGGCCTACTCATCCTCCAACTTTCAGGTAAACGATATGCCATTAATTATACACAGTTACACAGGAGAGTAGTCTTCTATCAATCAAAGAAACTTGCTGGCCATGTCACTCATGCCATGAATGCTTTCAGGGAAACAATGGACAAATACTCACTGGAGGCATGGCGAGTTGCACGCTGCATCCAAGGGTTCATGGGCAAGAACCTGGGACTCGAAGATGGTAAGCTTATAAACCTCTTGGGGGAGCAACAATCGATCATGATAAATTACTACCCGCCATGCCCCCAATACGAAAAGGTGCTGGGCCTCTCCTCCCACTCTGATGCAGGAGGCATAACATTGCTCCTTCAAGTTAATGAGGTACATGGTCTGCAAATTCGAAGAAACGGGGGATGGATCCCTGTAAAACCAATTCCAGGCTCGCTCATTGTCAAGATTAGCGATATGCTTGAGGTAACGAATAAAAGTATCGAAATTGCAATAACGAAACATCCCATATGAACTGCATCATTTGTATCGATGAGAATTTCAAACTTGGCCTACTTTGCTTTGAGCATCCTTCTTTTAATAACACCAATGTATAATTGTTCTTTCCTACAGATTTATACCAATGGTAAGTATAAGAGCATTGAGCATCGAGTTGTTGTTGATCCAAAAAAAGAACCGCCTCTTTCCACAACGCGATGGAAGGTCAGCTAGTAGGCCCGCTTTCGGAAATCGTGAAAGGAGACATGGAAGTTTTCAAGACTGTGAGTTCCGACGAAATCATGAAGCTCTTTATGTCCAGGAAACTCGATGGAAAGAGCTTGCTGGATTGTCTGAAGTTGGATACATGAATGACGATTGTTTTGAAGCCAATGTGAGGACTACATGAAAGTTGTGATGAATGAATAAAGATCTGTGTGGCCGATGTGTATGTTGTGTTAAGTTCTTGGTTGGATTGTAGGAGCACGAATACGGACGTACTACTGAAAAGTGTTTGGATTGGATGACGGGTTCATTCCTTCTACATTTGTTCATGTTGAGCTATGCATTTGTGTTGGTTAAATCAAATTGGTTCATGTGCATCAAATTATAATTGCAATCTTATTATCTTTTAGATTTCTTTAGATTTATAATTGTATTCATGATATTTTTTAATATTCTTCAAATTGTAATTACATGCATGTGTCTCTTATCATTATCATTAAATATGAGATTGAATTAGTTGACTACAAAAATCATAGAAAATGTCTATAAATAAACTTGGTTATATGCATTTGTAAGCAAGAGCAACGCAAGCTAAAAAGGGGAATTTGTAAAAAAATTATTAAGCCTGTTATGAGCGAGCTTTTGTAGGCCCATTAATGTATTGGGTATTCATCCATTATGTAACCATAGTTCTATAAATACAAGGTTACAGGGTTTCGTAGCCGTCAAGCTTACAACACGTTATCAGCACACACACAGCTGAGCCGAACCTCTGCCGACGGATGAATCGCGACGCGAAAGGGCTTCCTTCACCAAACGTCGCTAGATCCGGAGGGTAGGATCTAGAGGTAATTTTCACCCACTAGATCTAAACTTTTATGCGCAGATGATTAGATCCATGTTAGTTTAATCAGATCTAGATTTTTATCTTAGATCTATATGATTGGATCAATGTTTGGTTAGATTAGATCGAATTTTTATCTAAGATCTACATGATATATCAACTTTTGAATTATAACTCGACGTTTTTATCACTAAAAATCAAATTTTTACGGTTAAAAACGCTGATTTGAAGACTAAAAATAGTTTTTTTTATAAAAATCCTGTTTTTATGATCTTCTTCCCCAATTTTTCAAACCCTAAAGGGGCTTCTTCGTTGCCACGCGACCGGCAGCCACGCGCGCGCACGAAACCCCCACCCATCGCGATCTACCCACCGCCAGAAGCGACGGCGTGTCGCTATCGCTCCGGTGGCAGACGCCGCTGCCGCCAGGAGCGGCACCAGGCGCCGCCGCTCTGGTGGCAGGCGTCGCTACCGCCAGGAGCGGCGGCCGGCGTCGCCTAACCGCCAGAAGCGGCGGCGCCGGCGGAAACCCCCCCGCGCGTGAGGCCAAACCCTAGCCGTCAGAAGCACCAGCCCACGCGACGCAAACCCTAGCAGGTTGCACGGGATCACACGGCAGATCGCCTCCAAAAACCCTAACTAGGGGTTTTCCCCAAAAATTTTGTTTTTACAAATTCTTTTTCAGATTTAATTAAGATTTTTCTTCTTTAAATCCTGATTAATTACATGCTTTATAAATAATCACATCTTTGGATTATTTGATTACTAAACGTTTAATAATTAGGAAGATCCTGCGACCGCTCTGCCGTTAGTTAACTAGCCTAATAGTGTATGACGTTGTCAAGTGGTCCAATAATTATTAAACGAAAAGTTTTCATTTCCATTATAAAACTGTCTGTGATTATTAAATGCATGTGATGATTAATTGCCTGCGATGAAATAAATGCATGCTGCATTTTTCTGCAACGAATGTTTATATTTGTTGTGGTTTTGGATCGGCTAGCTATCACCATTATTTTCCTCGCATTTTTTCATTTTGAGAGAAATTGTAGTGATGATAAAATTGTATAAACTCCAAGACTGGCGCACGTCCCATGAAGATGAAGATCTATTTCCAGAAGAATATGGGCCCCACGAGGGTTCCCGAGTTGTATTTTCTATTTAATGGGATTGTATGGACTTTATTTTTTTTTAAAATGGTGACTAGCTGATTCACATAACAAATATCTGTGTCAGAAATGCATAATTACTTGTTTTATTTTAAAATATCTAATTATTGCTCATTTTTAACATGCTTAGATAATGGCAAAAATTGCGAGCGTCGACTTTGACGTATTGGATGCTACATGAAAAAATTATCTGAGCTAGCAGTTGGATATCAAATTCCACCTGCGCTCACAGGGACTGAGTCATGCCATTGCTGTAGGCGATACGGTTTCTGACATAGATAAAGCGAAAGAAATTATCTATATCAGACGTCATATCGATCGGACCCTGAAGGCCGAGTACCTCACAGTAGAAGACTGTTACGAGTTATGAACCGCTCTCGAGGATAGATACAAACACAAAAAGATGTTTTCCTTCCTCGAGCACAATATGAATGGGAGAACCTCCGTCTTCCGGACATTAAGTCCATTGCCAAGTACAACTCGGCACTTTCCAGTATCACCTCACGCCTGAAGTTGTGTGGTGAGAGTGACGGAGGAGCGCATGTTGGAGAAGACCTATACATCCTTCCATGAGAAGGATGTCATCCTTGTGCAACAGTATCGTGAACGAAAGTTCACGAAATACTCGGAGCTTCTCTCATGCCTTCTGATGGCAGAACAGAATAGAGACCTTCTACTGGCCACCCATAACTTGCGCCCTGCTGGCACTGCACCTGCGCCTGAAGCGCACCACATCTCCTCCCAGAAGAAGAATATCAACTTCAGAGCCAAACCCCAGAAGGGAAAGGCAATGAAGAAGCATGCTAGAGGGCCCCCTCCAAAGACCTATAATGAGGGGAAGAGGAAAACTGTGTGGAAGAAGAAAGACAACGGCCAGACATTTGTCCCCAGAAAAGACTGAGAAGACAAATGCCATAGGTGTGGCATGACTGGACACTGGTTCAGAAATTGTCGGACTCCACGCCACCTCTAGGATTTGTACAAAGCTAGCCATTAGCCAGCCGAAACAACCCTGATGGAACATGAAGACCTGACACCAATCAGGTTCATCGCTGAGAACTTCTCAAATGATGACCTGCTCGACTGAAGCCTTATCTATTTTTCTGCACAGCATTGTAGTTGAAACAATTTAATCTCCAGTTATTTGTTTTTCAGCATGTTAGTTAACTTTCAAACTTTCAATGAAATTTAGTTATGTTTGTGCCTTATACTGCTATGCTGTTCTCTCTTACTCTAGATGGATTATAAATGCCTAGGGGACAGTGCTTCTACGCACACGATCCTTCAATATATTTGCTTTTTTCAAAGCATACACAAATATGATGGAACCGTGAATACTATTTCCGGTCCATCAGGAATAATAGAAGGATCAAGGGAAGCACATTTTCTGCTCCCCAATAAAACACAACTATTAATAAAAGATGCTCTTTTCTCTCCAAGCTCATATAGAAACTTGCTAAGTTTCAAAGATATCAGTCTAAACGGATACCACCTAGAAACGGTGAACAAACAAAACAAAGAATTCTTGTATGTAAGACTCTTAAAAACAGTGCTAAAACCATCGTTGAGCGTTTCGAGGGACTCCCATCAGGTCTCTACCATACAAAGATACGAGCAATGGAAGATAACACAATTGAGCATCAGAAGTGCAAGAATCAACCAGAATTCTAACTCTGGCACAATAGACTCGGACACCCTGAATCGGCAATGATGCACCGCATCATATCCCAATCCCGTGGAATTAACTCGAAGAGCCTGAAGCTACTTCAAAAGGGTGTGTTTCCTTGTCCCCCTTGTCACAAAGGGAAATTGATTACGAGACCATCTTCACTTAAGGTAGACTCAGAGTCTCCCAGCTTCCTAGAAAGAATACATGGAGACATTTGCGGGCCTATTCACCCCACAAGTGGTCCATTTCGGTACTATATGGTACTGATAGATGCATCTTCCAAATGGTCGTATGTGTGCCTCCTGTCCACCCGCAACGTAGCCTTCGCAAAGCTACTGGCACAAATCATTAAGTTGCGGGCACATTTTCTAGACAACCAGATCAAGAATTTGCGTCTGGATAACGCTGGGGAATTCACGTCAATAGTCTTTCTAGACTACTGCCAAGCAACTGGCATTGAAGTTGAACATCATGTAGCTCATGTTCACACCCAGAACGGGTTACCTGAATCTCTTATAAAGAGACTGCAATGGATTGCTCGTCTATTTTTGATGCAATCCCAGTTGCCCGTGACTGCATGGGGACATGCTATCTTGCATGCTGCATCGCTAATAAGACTACGACCGTCAGGTAGTCAATCTTATTTTCCGATGCAACTCGCATATGGAACTCCACCGGATATATCTCACTTGAGGACATTTGGAGGCACATTTTATGTCCCCATAGCACCACCGCATAGGACCAAGATGGGTCCCCAACATCGCCTAGGTATCTACATAGGATTTGACTCACCATCGATCATTAGATACCTGGAACCCCTAACATGGGACACTTTTAAGGCACGTCTAGCAGGCTGTGAGTTGAACGAAAGTACCTTTCCCAAACTAGGCATAAACACAGAGAAGCCGGAAGCTTCAAAGACCATTTCATGGGATACCAAAACTTTATCCCATTTTGATCCGCGTACAAACCAATATGAAGATGAGATCCTGAAGATCCTCCAAATACAGAATACAACTCACATTTCACCGGACAAATTTACCGACAACCAGAAGATTGTCAGATCACACGTCCCGGCTTCAAACACGTCAGCTAGGATTGACGTACCTAAAGATGGATGCAATCCACATGCAGCAGAAGCAGCCGTACCTCAACAAAAGAGAGGACGACCCCCAGGCTCCAATGATACATTCTCTCGAAAGAGGAAAACTCCTGGAGAATTGATAACGATACCACCACAAGAAGCTGAGCTCAGCCCATATATCTCTCCCCTCCTAAAAACCCGTGAAGAGAAAAATATAGGAGAAATATCATTAAATTATGTATGTACTGGGGAGGTACTGGACAGAAAAAGCACAATCATCGATGATAACGTCGCGTTCATTATTGCCAATCACGTAACTGAATATGACGATGAAATCGATCCACGCTCTCTAGCAGAATGTAAACGCAGAGAAGATTGGCCAAAGTGGAACGATGCAATAGGAGTAGAGTTGGACTCACTCTCGAAATACAAATTTTTTGGACCTGTAGTCCTAACACCGAAGGGTGTTAAACCTGTGGGATATAAATGTGTATTCGTAAGAAAAAGGAATGAAAATAATGAGATCGTACGCTACAAAGTGCGCCTTGTTGCACAATGCTTTTCCCAACGACCAGGAATAGACTATGATGATACATATTCTCCGGTCATGGATGTGATTACTTATCGATTCATTATTAGCCTAACTACTACGAAAGGCCTGTATATGCATCTCATTGACGTTGTGACTGCATACTTATATGGCAATATAGATAAGGATATCTATATGAGACTTCCGGACGGCTATAAACTACCGACAAAACTGACAGAAAGACCTTGGGACATCTACTCTGTCAAACTCCAAAGATCACTGTATGGTCTAAAACAGTCGGGGAGAATGTGGTATAACAGACTCAGTGAATTCCTAGTGCAACAAGGATTCACAGCTAATGAAGTCTGCCCTTGCATCTTTATATGAGCAAAGGAAACATGATTCGTAATTATTTCCATCTACGTAGACGACTTAAACCTCATCGGATCTCCTGAAGAGATAGCTTAGATATCCAAGAGACTTACACAGACTTTTGAGATGAAAGACCTTGGCAAAACAAAGTTCTGCCTAGGATTACAAATCGAACACCTAAGCGGAGGAATCATGTTGCATCAATCCACCTACACAAGGAAGTTGCTGAAAAACTTCCTTATGGACAAATGTCATCCGCTTAGTACACCAATGGTCGTCAGATCATTGGATGTAAATACCGACCCCTTTCGGCCGCTGGAAGAGGGGGAGGAAGCACTGGGTCCCAAAGTGCCATACCCAAGCGCAATTGAAGCACTCCTTTATATGGCAAACTGCATCCCGATATAGCGTTCGCAGTTAACTTACTAGCCAGATACAGTTCAACGCCCTCAAAGCGCCACTGGAACAGAGTGAAGCACCTTTTGCGCTACCTCCAAGGGTCAGTTGACCTGGAACTATACTTCAAGAAAGGTGTATCCTCCAACTTAGTTGGTTATGCAGATGCATGATACAGATCTGACCCTCCCACTGCAAAGTCCCAGACTGGCTTCGTATTCACCTATGGTGGAACAACCATCTTATGGAGATCTGTGAAGCAGACATCAACAGCAACCTCATCCAACCACTCCGAACTCATTGGGTTCCACGAAGCTAGAAAAGAATGCTTCTGGCTTCGTTCAGTCATCCACCACATCATTGTGACAACCGGCCTGAAGACGGAAGAACTTGAACCAACTACTATGTACGAAGACAATGCTGCCTGCATAGCTCAACTACAAGGTTGCTACATCAAAGGTGACAGGACGAAGCACATTTTCCCCAAACTTTTCTGGACGCATGAACAACAAGTAGACAACCAGATCGACATCCAGCAGATCCAATCTTGCAACACCTGTTAGATCTATTTACTAAAGCTTTACCTCGCTGTACCTTTAGAAAACTTGTAATAGGAATTGTGATGAGACAGTTGAAAGATCTACAAGCCTGAAGCTTGTACGTAACAGGGGGAGTTAATGTTGCATTGTACTCTTTTTTCCTTAGCTATTGGGTTTTCCCATAGGGTTTTCCATAGCCAAAGGTTTTAATGAGGCAACCACATCAATTCTGGATCCAGAAGTATCCACCTCTGATGATATCCATCGATCAGGGGAAGTTAAAGATACTTGTACTCTTTTCCCTTAGCCATTGGTTTTTCCCACTGGATTTTCCATGGCAAAGGTTTTAACGAGGTAAGAACTCTTAACTTAGGATCCAGAAGTATCCATACCCCCATGGTCGGATAAGCTCTATGAACCCTGAAGTGCGCATATGCCTAGCTTACAATAATGGATGGATAAGGGGAAGTGTTATAAGCGGGCTTTTTTGGCCCATTAATGTATTGGGTATCCACCCATTATGTAACCCTAATTCTATAAATACAAGGCTACTAGGTTCCGTAGCCGCCAAGCTTACAACAAAGCCGCTTTTTTTTCCCTATGTCTTCTTTCTCTAATTTTATTTTTGTAAACAATCTTCTTATTTTTAGAATAATACATCAATCATCAATGCCATTATATGGATCAAAGTTGTAGATCGCTTAGGAACAAGGGGTTCAATGTGAAATTGCAAAGTCGGTTCTTACCAACAAGGAACTAGAACATACGTGTGCGGAAGAGAGGGAAATGAAATGGTGGAAGAGAGTGTGATTAGGGCAAAAAGTATAAACGTAAATGAGAAAATCCTCATTTCTCACATTTATTCATAAAATAACCCTTAAAAAATTTATCATTTTCAGGCCAAATTGACAGAAAACCTGATTCCCCAAACAGCTGACATTCCACCATGGTATCCTAATAACACAAACAAATGATTAGGAAACCTTTTAAGAAAAGCTAATGTAAAACCCTACTATCAAGTCAATGAAACAAATTTCTATAGCATTTCCACACAAACAAATAGCCCCCTATAGGAAGAAACAACTTAAACATTTTATGAGCTTTTCTATAATATTTAAGATAAATCTACTCTGTCGTCCCGCCATCTAAATTATGTTCATATGACTTGTATGTGACTTTTTGTGACCAACATGCCATTATGCCTTATAAAATAATATTTAAGCTTATTTTCTTTAAAAATAATGAAAATAACAAAAGATTTCACAATAAATATTTAAATGACTACATCATTAAGAAAAATTATACAACCATTAATTTTTACAAATGAAAGAAATTATGTTTTCACTAAGGGCGTAAAAATGGAATGACCTCTCGACCTACTTATTGCAGCCCAGGACGATTGCGAATCAAGGTACATATATCAATATCTCGATACTAAAATCAATTCAACTTTTTATATGATGGGAGAAGAAATGTTATAGCATAAGTTTATGAAAACCACACTTAACTTTGGCTCGTTTAATGGAAACCCTTCTAGTTTTGGCGTGTTTTCTCACCACTGAAATTGTTGGAATATAAGTTGGATGTAAGAGCTGATGCAGGACAATGAAAGATAATGTGAACAGCTGACTGAGCGATGTGCGAGCTATTAATGGTGTTGATGTGCGTCGATCCGAGCTATAGAAGTAGAATCTAAGCCGCCTATGTGATGTTTGCAACACAATAAGCACGTCATGGGGTCAGAGCTGTGTTCCGACCAAATCCCCTCTGATGTGTAAGCTAGTAGATGCCAAAAGGAGCCTTGGTGGAACTATGTACGACTTATTGGGAGGTCATCCGCTATCTCTCAGACCAAGTGATTCGGATTGAATATTGCATATTTAACCCCCTATTTAGCTCTATTGTGTGCTTATATGATGCTTAATTGGTCTCTAATACGTTCGTATTTTCTATATCATCATTTATTAGAGAAATCACTTGTTTTAAGCACAAAACAGCAATAAACTGAGTAATTCTGCACTTTATATATTTTTATGGCTTGGTCTCGATCTCACGATTCCAACGACTATTTATTTGTATTTTTCTGAGATCTGTGCACATTACTGTGTATTTTTGAATGCAGAATACCAATTTAATGAAGAAATACGCTCAAAATACAAAAATACGGGACACGTGGCCACATCCAAGCGGATCCCGCCTTATCCGACGATCGAGATCAAGCGGTGACGCGGCTGAAGCATCACCATTGGATCGAAATCCAACGGTCGGCAGCGCAACGAAACCCAGCGACGCATACGGGCGACGTAGGCGTTTTTTACCGTCGGATGGAGGTCCGATGCTCGAGATTGGCCCTGCAGCGGATTCGAAGAGCGCACGATCTTGACCGTTGGATTAAGATCCAACGGTTGATGTGAGTCCAAAACGAAAACGAAGCAACCTTCGGAGAGCGGGTGACTTGGAGCCATCCAATCAAGATCCTACGGCCGATATTAATCCCGAAGCAAATTCGGATGTGAGAGCGGAGCGCGCGCGCGCAAATCTCAAAGCACACGTGGCGTTCTCTCGATCAATCACGCCTGAGATGTGCGGTAGGGATTTGCGGCGACAAGCAGGTTCGGGTTTAGGTGTAATTTGGGCGCGGGTTTGAACCCGATAAGCACAGTTAACCCGCAATGCCTCTATATAACTTATTTCTAGGGTTTTGTTACGTATTCTGACGTATTGGAGGCTCTAGGAGCCGTATTTTGTCACCAAATTTGGTGGCCCTGGGGAAAGAGGGTAGTTCTATTATCTGAAGGAGATTTGGGGCTATTTGGAGAGAATTGGTGACACTTTTCCTATCTTTAGCCTTGTATTTTGCGTATTTGGCTTGAAATTGAAGTATTTAGCACGTATTTTGATGTTTTGATCATGTATTTGTCTATGAATACTGATTATAATCTCTCCATGCATGGTTAATATTCATATGTGTTGGTTTTGATTTAGTTAGGGCTATGTGATTGTTGATTTTGTTATCTTTTCGCCCTATATACATGTTTTAATCACGTATTTCATTGATTTCTATGTATAATCTAATTAAGTATATTAATCGGAGACGTGTGCATGCTTAATTGAATATGATCTGAGTAAGACTTATTCATGATACGCTCCGAGAGGACGTATCGTGACCCGAGAGGGCACTTGTGCGTACTTTCTTTATGAAATCGATGATATATGTGATTACATTTTGGCACTCTTGTTTATGCGTTTTATTTCCATACTTTTCGACGTTCTCATGCCCTAGCCGGATGAGGCGTTGAGTTATAAAAAAGATATTCAAAATCATCGATTACAAAACCTTTAACGAAATCACTACCAACACATACTCTCCATATTAGTACCCCATTTCGAATTCACCGTAAATATCGTAGGCTTTACTTTTGATATTTGAAACTCTTGAAACTCTTGATTATACCTGATAGGTGGTTGGTTATCATTGTATTAGTACCCTTTACAAACTGAAGTTCGTGGTTTTGCAGGTCAGTTGTGCCATGGATACGATACCTGGACTCACTAGGATTATTACTTGTTCGATCTCCTGCGCTTGGGAGTATTAGCTCGCACATTTTCAGACAAGTCACGAGCTATGGAGGACATGTAAAGTTTGGTGGAACAGATCAGAAGGGTAAGAGTACCTGACTTGTGTGTATGTCAGAGAGTCAGGATTCGAACCCTCCTCTCATTGTTCTTGAGTCTATATATAGGCAATGGTCCTTTAACGTGCCGTTGTTCGGGTAACAGCCAAGCATTGAAGACGCTTTATTATATTGGTCTGAGCTGTCGATAATAATGATGAGTTTAATGGTCAGCCATTCATTTCTGCCATTATGAGCTAATCCTTTAACTGTAAGAGCCCAACGGCTAGCTTAGTTGTCGACTTGACTGGAGAGGCGATTGGCCTCTCGCTTGGGCTTCTAGGCTATTGGTCTGACTCTGTAGGCTTTTGTTTGGGCTTGTCAATTAAAATAAATAATAAGATCATCTAGAGGCCAGCCCAATGTAATAACAATAGCCCCCATCTCCTGAGCTCAATCGACATAAGGATTGAGGTTGGGTGATGTGGTATGAGCTGACTAAATGGGCATGCCAGTCGAGATAGCCCATTTAATGTTGTGCATTAAAGCACCATGTCCAAGGATTTGAGTGCCAAAAGAGCACAGAATTTGGATCGTCCTTGCTCTAAGATGTCAACACGTGCTCGAGATCGAACGGCTGAGTTTGCATCAAGGGGTGTGCCCTCCTGAATAAATAGAGTGTGAGGGTCTCGCCTTTGCTTTCATCTTCTTCATTCTAGATTTGCCGTCATCGTAAAAATGTAGTCCTCTCTTCTGTTCACATGTCTTTTATATTCTTCTTCCTCAGATTCTGGAGTAGATAGACTGTGGGCTGAGATGGAACGAAACCAGTGATGTACAAATATTTTCTGCCATCATAAGCTGGCGTTAATCTCTGGGGTAATGACAATATTGGAGAGATGGAGGTTGCAGGACAGTCGATGTACATAGGTTTTCTTCCATCATAAGCTAGCATTAATCTCTGGGGTAATGAAAATATCGTAGAGATGGAGGTTGCAGGGAAGTCTCATAACTCAGGAGTCGTCTTTGGGCGACTCAGATCAATCTTTTTGCAGAGCTCTAGCGCAAGACATTGGCACCATGTCATTGAGGATACGTCATCCGATGCCTCGGAGACCGCCGAAGAAATGTTTCTCAAATCCCTAGCCGTTTGAATGTATCTCCTCCGTTTACGAACTCTATCCATTTTTATTTGTACGTGCTTCGGTCCCCCTCTTTGATCAATAAAATATCTTCTATCTAAAAGCAAGTATTAGTTTGTTAGGAAGGTCATCAGAGCTAGGGTAGAAAACTTTTGAACGCCCCAAGGGCTTATGTGGGAAGCTTTGAATTTAACTTGTCTTGGGTCACAGAAGATCTCCGAGATGTGGTACCAAGTCTCAACTTAGAACTTGAGTAGGGGGCTCGTCTTAAGTCGCCAAAAATGACTTCCAATCTTTCCCCACAGATAGAAGTGTTAAATAACCTTAGAAAAATTTCTCTCAAGTCATAAAGTGCCATAAAAATTCAAATTTAGATAGTAGGTTGGCTTCGGTATTGTCCATGCCCCCTCCATAGCTTCGGATTACACAATGTGAGAGTAGGAAGCACGTGTTATTGAACTATCACGCTTTTTCCTTGCTGCTAGACTGGTTTGGTGAACATGAAACCAATGCTTCATCATAATCGCGCATGATGAGTTGATGTAATAATGGAGAGGTGATTCTGGTAATTGACTAATAGTAATCCTCGATCCAATATCTAGTAGTTTTCTTCAAGTTGCAAGGGAAGTGGCCCCTTCACCACTTCCGATGAAGAGATAGGTCGGTTTGTGAGGGAAGTGCCCCCCCGACTTACGACGACCGAAAGCTGGATTAACATGCGAGTGGAGTAGTCCCATGCCTTACGGCCACTGAAGAGATAAGTTGGCATGTGAGGGGAGTGGTCCCCTACCTTATGGTGACCGAAAGCTGGATCGGCCAGTGAGGGGAGTAGCCCCCGCCTTATGGCTGATGAAGAGATATGTCGACCTGCGAGTGGAGTGGCCCCTTGCCTTACTACGACCAAAAGCTTGATCGGCCTGCGAGGGAACTAGCCCCCGTCTTATGGCTGATGAAGAGATAGGTCGGCCTATGAGGGGACATGTGTAACGGTTGCTTTCCGATCGTACCTTGTTCGTGCACGTGCTTTTGACCGTGCACGTATTTATTTTAGACTCTGTTTGTTTGTGAACACTTTGGTGTGATATGTCGTTGTGAACGTCTCTGAGAGTATTAAATTGTGGCACTAAATTGGAACGTCATTTCACGGGTCGTTCCCCCACGACTTGGCTTTGTTTGAAGAGACGTCACGATTTTCACTTTTGTCGCGAGACCTTTTTCTTTTTAATTTCGTTTCTCGTCATCGAAATTGTGATCCGTCTTTCCGCCTTCTTTCTCACGTCGACTCGGTCACCCCAGTATTTATCTTACAATTTTTGGGCTTCGTTTGACCTACTTTCACTTTTTGACCCAACCCATTGTATTTTTAGCCCTAAGTTTCACCGAGATTAATCCCCCTAATAATTATTATTAATAATAATAATCTCCTTGGAGTTGACTCAGCCTTTTTTTTGTCTTGGCCGCAATCATTCCACGCATGAGGGAGAGAGTTGGGAGAATTTGATTTTAATATTTTATAATAACAACTCCTATTCAAATAACTCTAAACTTGACCTAGTCCTAACCTACCCTAGCCCATTCCCCAACGTTTCAGCCATCTTTTATAAACTGATGACCTAGGCCAACCCATAGCACAGCAACCCATATTTGTTTTGGTTTTTATTAAAAAAAACTAGACTTCTACAACCCTATTTCTTGCCTATAAAACAAACCATAACCCCTAGAGCCCAACCCACGATCAGCTTAACCCACGTGAGCCCTTCCTTTACTTGTAGCAACCTAGGCTACAAATTTTGTCACAACAATCGCAAAAACCCCGCCGCCCTCTACATTTCTTCACGCGAAAACACCGACCGCCCGACTTCTTCTTCTCCGACCAAACCCCAACGATCGCCGGCGCCTCCTTCCTCTTCCTCCGCCAGTTCCCGCCCGTGCTCCACCAAATCTCCCCGGATCCACCGCCTGGGGTTGCAGCAGCGGCCACGACACCGCCCAGCAGCGCCGAGCACCGCCAGGCGCCGCCCCGCACGGCAGCGGCCCCCGGACTCCGCCATCATCGTGACAGCGCCGCCCTAGCGTTGTAACAGTGCTCCCGAGTGCTGTTCGCGGCTGTAGTTTACCCCGTGTGCTTCCAGCGGCTTCTCCCTCCTCGCGCAGCGACGTACGGAGACCCTCTCACGCGGCAGCGGCTTCCCCTCGCGCGTAGCACCTCTCTTGACCGCGACAACGACGTGTGAGAGCTTCCTGGGCTGTCGTCGACTTCCCCTCGTGTCGCTACGACGTCTCTAGCCTCTGGCCGCCGCTGACGTTAAGAGGAAAACCCCGGAAGCTTCGTAGAGGACCATCGTTTCCTACGGTTAGTAACGTTCGCTAAAGATATTTCATACCAGTTTGCTAATAGATTGTGAACCATTAGATGCCAATAATTAGCCAGTTAGTAACGTTTTATAATGTTGTTTACATGATAGTGACATTAATATTAATGTTAAAGGGATAATACTTAGGGGATATAATTCGTATACGCGACAATATGTTAATGATGATGTACAATAAGTTAACCCTAGTTAACTAGTTCGTAACCTAATGAAATTGGTGTCTGCATGCTAATAACGTTTTATATTGATGTTAACTTGATGATCTACGGGGTTGATAATTCGTTTTCACAACTCTAGTTGACATGTAACCTAGGTTGCTTGATAATAATTATGGTGTATTTTCGTACTAGCAACTTGATGTAATTAATGTGATAGTTATTTAACAATCGTTAATAGTGATTTGAGATCCATCATAGGTTAGAAAACTTGATTAAAATTGGGTCGTTAGACGTTTCAGGATTTATCTGATTACTCTAGCCGTCGTCACAAACTTATTCGTGCACGTGTTTTATCTCAGAGTATCCGTAGTTCCACACCGTGCACACTGACGGAGTCCAACCCCTGACATTGCTACCCGACGTCAGAGTAGCTCTCGCGTCGTGTTGAGGTAAGTCTCTCTCCGTAGGAACCCACACCGTATGTTAACTAGATAAAAACAGTAGTTTTATTGTGTTGGTTAATTCACTAATTGAAGATAATGAATACGGGACTGTAGGTTGGTGTGATGATTGGTGTTTGGGCACGTAGGCAGAACTGGACTTCTTGATCTTGTGACTATCAGCACGGCCCTTTTCAAGCAAGTGAAACTTGCCAACTTTTGCTTAGGGCCCTGTTTTAGGCCACTTCCTTGTTTCTAGCGTAAAAGTGACTAGACAGTGAAATGATAGCTGTCTAGACGCAACTTTAAGATCTAGCTTGACAACGAAGCTAGATCTGACACTCTGCCATGTCATTCATGCATTGTTATCTGCCATGTTTAAATTCCTTATCTGTACGCACTTAAACTGTTATCTGCCATGCATTGCATCTTACATGTCATCCAAGTTGAATGTTGCATTCGTAGCACACGCTACACTACTTGTACATCCTTGTTCAGGCTAGGTGCACCCCTATGCCATCATGAGAAACACTTCCTGGCTCGTGATCCAGAAGATGGGCGCCAGTCCATATACACGTGGAGGGGTAGGGATAAGCGATCACTTGAGCTTAGGAGTTGGCCCGATCAGCCACTCTAGCCAAAAGGCGTAATCTCTGTGCACGACGTGCTTACTAGACTTGTCTTTGTACTTGTGATTGTTCATGTAAAACTTGACATGCATGCCATGTTTCAAATGCCATGCTCATATTTTACTTTACTTGTTGCACTCATACTTTAACTGCCATGTCATTACATCATGCTAGAACTGCTAGGTTGTTCACTTTTACTTTCAGTTTCCTTGCACAAGTCTCTTGTAGACTTGCTGACATGTGCCCCTTGCTCTTTTGGGTGTCACATGTTAGACCCTGAGCCAGAGACCGTAGCTGAGTACGTGGTTGCTGCTGACGTTGAGCCTGAGCCCATGTCTGCCTAGGAGGAGTTTTGCGGACACCGGTGATCCTTCTTAGTGACCTCGCTGAGCTTCCTTTTGTTTTAAGATTTCTGTTAGTTGTCGGTGCGTGGCACCCTTCTTTGTACGTTGTACTTTTGTTGGCCATGCTGAGGCCCTTTAGATTCTTTTCTTTTTAAGCCTGGTGACTTCTCTGTGATGTTGGAACTTATTTATGGATATTCTGAGATTCTCTTTTGTCTCATTTCCCTTTATTATTATCTTTGTTTCATTTCGCATTGCAAGGACCTGCCATTTAAAGTTAATTGACGCTTATCGGACTTGCAGCTTTACAGCTTCAAGTCTGAGCAGACCTACTCACGCTTCGCCTCCATATTTTTGGGACGCGGGGCGTGATAGGTTTTGTTGGTGGCCCATGCAGGTCCGTCTTGCAACTACGAATTATTGGAACAACGATAATAACTATGGAATGTCCATTAAATAAATTGCAACATCCGAGTCATAAGCCTTGAGCCTAGTCTAGTCGTTTTCCTATGTCACTAGGTAGTAAGAAGACTTAGTTAGACGTCTGTGCTTGCTAGTTAGAGGCCCCTGATTGTTAGTTAGACTCCCTGCTAGGAATTGATTTAATCGTCGTAGGAGTTACCTTAGTGGTTCTTGCCTGACTCTGACCATATTAGACTTCTAGAATTTCTCTAGTCGCTCGCTTGGGTTCATCGATTTCGGGCCAAGCTGAACACATTTTATTACCGTATAGCTCCTTAGAAAGTCTTAGCGCTTAGTTTCTTAATTTTTAGTTAGTCGACCGTAGGAGTTTTCCCGTAGATTTTCCTGGTTCATATCCTAGGTGTATGTATGTTTTGATCATCTGACCATTTTCCTTGCCTCGATTCACGAGATCGCCTCATGACGATCGTCGTCAATTTTCGAACCTCTCCATTACGAATCTTGAATCTTCTGAAAGTTATTTTTCAATTTCCCTCATTAAAAGTTTTCGCTAAGTCTAAATTTTGTTTTAAACCCTCTACGTATATATTTAAAATTCTTCACTTTTTAATTGAGTCAAAATTCCTTGTAGATTTTGAAGTCTATTGGTTGTAATTATAATTACTATCTCGTAACTATTTTCTAATCTATATTCTTCGCATTTCGGTTAAAAAAACTCTATTACTATTTTGGAAAATTTGATATACCATATTTCCTAAACTATGAGATTCATTTTAATCGCTTAGCATACATACTTTAAAATATCTTTTCCAAGCTAAATAGAACTTCAATTATTTTTATATATATCAGTTCTAGGATTCGTGGTACTCGTACTTTAAGGTCTTTGTATAAATCAGTTGTTTGGCAAATCCTGGTTCCTCTAAAAGTAGTTTCCATATTGATTATTTTAAATTTTTCATATCTTAAAGACTTTGAAAGCATTTAACATGAGCTTAAATTCTTCAGTTAATTTAATTTCATTCTTTGAGTTTCAAGATTTTTGCCGAAATTATATTAAAAGTACTGCCGTTTTCTAAACTACGTCCTTAATGTTCGTGTGAATGATTTACTTCCCTCCTATTTTATATAAGCCAATAAACCATTTTCTCTTATTATGTCTATTCGACTCAAACTTGTTTTGAACAACTTATTTTACCGACTCCTAAATATTTTCCTAGGCGAAGGAGAACTCCAACTTTTTAAGTATGACCGTTTTATACTTTTAGTTTTTTTGACTTATACCATTTACGTCCTATTTCCGGTAACTTATGAGGGTAATATTTACATCTTTCTTCCCCACCTAAACATCCACAATTATATCTCAGTTTCACTTGATCTATTTACCTCCTTATCCTCGCCCTACCTGAACCCATTCTTACGATCTTGCTTCGTTACGCTATCTAATCTTGGTTTCCTTCCTCCTGCTTAGTCATCCCACTAGTGCTTGCCGTTGTTTATGTCACACCAGTTTAGTAGTGGGCCCTAGACCTTTGTGATGTTGTCGTGGTGCATGTACCTAAGTTGAGTGTGTGGGCTTGAATGAGTGTACTCCCCTATAGTATATTAATGTTGCCTATTGTGTGATATATACATACTCAAAGCTATTCATGATGTTATGAAGTTGTTTGTGTGTTAGTATTTATAGATATGTGAGAGGATGGCTATACCACTCTAGGGGCGTCTGGGTATATAAGAATCAGTATTGAAATATCTAATGAGGTGTATGTAGTTGGAGATACTTATAATGGTTGAAATAATATGTTGGTAAAGTTATGTGTATGTTAGGTGTGATAATAATAAGTGTACATATAGTTAAGTGGGTAGGTTTATTATATGACCTATGTGTTAGTACGTGTGAGTATGTGCTCGTACGTAGATACGTATTGTGCTTAGGCGTAAGTAGTTATGTATTTGCTGCATGAGTATATAGGTGATATACATATGGTAGTAGGATTATAATTTTGATTGGTATTGCTTGCTTTTACGGGATGTTGTATGCGTGTATACCACGAGGTATACACGACTATTGCATATCGTAACTATGTATGGAGTAGATGTGATGGTATACAAATTATAGGTAGTAAGATATGGTGTGAATATACGTTCTGTTGGATCTGGATCGTAGCCTAGAGGGGGGGTGAATAGGCTAATAAAAATATTCGTGCAACCCACGAACAATCCCATGCAGTTATAGGCACAGACAGGGCAATAAAATAGCAATCACAGAATACACACAGATATACCCTGGATCGGTCGTCCACACGACCTACTCCAGCCCCCGAAAGCAACTACTAGATAGATATGTAATCAAGTACAGCTACAATGAGTCAAGATCCCAAATCTACTCTCACCTAGCTCGTACGCACACCACGTGCTCTACACTATCAATCTAGTCAGATGCTCTCCCTCCGTGACGACTCCCACAGTCGTCAGGTCCCCAAAAAGTAACACAAAAGGTAAGGTTTCCCCTACAGAGATCGCTACACCAATACAAAGATAAATAAATAGAGTTTTAGAAATTCTCAGTAATGGTGTGTCGTCTCTGTCGTTCAGCACGTGTCAGATCTCGTCTGACGTAGATGTAGATGTCTCCTCGCTCAATGGTAGAAGCTTGCGACTATTCGAATTCTACCCTTGAGGCTCTCGGCCTGTTAGCTTAGCTTGATGATGGCACACTAGAAGCTCTCAGATAGGAGAACTTGCTGCACTTGGCTATCCTTGATATCTTGGCTTGTGCACGTGTCGTATGAAAGTCTTTGAAAATTAAAGCCCAGCTCACGTCACAAGAGCTTGATTCATTCTCTGGCAAACACAAAAAGCATATAAAATAAAGTTTATTTTATTAAACAAACCCTTCTCTTCATCAATCTCTCTTTCCTTTAACTTAGTGGCATGCAACCCCTTTTAATTTAGCTTGCACCTATTACATGCGTGAGTTAACGGTTAAAAGAAAAATGCCAAACAATTTGATTGGAGAGAGAATTAAACAAGTATCTGCCAACAAAAATTAAAATACTTAGCTTTGCATTCTCCTCTTCCCATGAAAGAGATATGGCCGACTTTAGCGTTCTTCACGGTGCCAACTCAAAGAGGTAGTCAGTGGCGACGAGACCCTTCGTTATACTTCACGGCAATGTCGTAGATGGTGAGATGGAGCTCGGCTACTTGCAGCGTTTTGAAGGAGGTGCCTTGCGGTTGATGACGACGGCAGATCACGATCGCGTCCAGAATCAGTCACGTCTTGGGATGAAGATGCCGACGGCTCTTTAAAAATTGTTGAAACAAAAAAAACCCCCTCTGTAAACATTCGGGCCTCAAAGAAAATCAAATGTGAGCTCTCATCCAAAACAAAAATTTGTGCGGCTGCTACACAAAACCCTCTCAAAAAATTTGATGGTTATTAAAAAATGAGGCGCTCTCCTTTAAAAACTTTTGATCATGATGCATGAAAGAGGAGTGCGGCTCTTCTTAAAAATTAGGGTTCATGCTCCCTTTTTTTATTCAAAGGGGAGAGGGTATTTTAAAAGGGCCGGCCTGGGAATCTTTTTGTGGGGAATGCAAAGTTTCGGCTGAAAATTTTTTTGTTGATTGAGAGGATCAACCTAGGTGCCGGCTCCCCAAGGGGTATTTAAAGAGGAGGGTTAAAAAAATTCATGTTCTCTTTTTGTTTGGCTACACAACAAAAATCGACCTGGCCTTAGGGGTTTTGTGTGTAGAGCCCCTTACGAATCACCCATCACTTTGTATGTATAAATGCGGCTCTTGGGGAATTATTAGAATGGCTGATTGGGCTTTTTTTTAAATAAAAATGGGCTTTTGGCTTTTTAAGTGTTTTCTCAAAAAAAACAGTGCGCACTCTTTTCTCCATCGCACCTTCGCCAAATCCTTCCGTGAATTAGTCGCACGTTAGCCGTTCCTGAAACACGTAACACACACGTTAAAACATTCACACACGTTTGTTATCATCAAACACGAAGTTCATAAATCGTTGCTACCAACAATCTCCCCCTTTTGATGATAACAAACTAAGTATAAGATTTGAACATTAGCTTTCCAAATAGTGTGTGTGAAAGTGTGACGATAGTGTGTGACATGCAATGAGGAGAAACAGTGTGCGAACAATGATGTGTAAAGTTTAACAATAAGCATGCTCCCCCTATTTTTGTGCTTCCCCAAAATTCATTAATGCTCTCCCTTAATCAAACAATCATATTTTCACGAGCATTAATATCAAATCTTATATTTTCACGAGCATTAATATCAAATCTTTCCCAAAAATTTTCTCCCCCTTTGTTATCATCAAAAGTTATAACGCGAAGTCAAAATCATATACCATACAAAAACAGAGCATTATAAGCCAATACCAACAATTGCATGTATACAATTATAGAATAATCAAGTCAAAATCCAATGAAATTAAACAACTAAGACTTCAACACCAACGTGTACGTGTGGTGATTAAAATTGAAGCACATAGGGAGAATCATTAAGAAAGTCAACCGGAACCAATCCACATTTTCCAAATAACGTTCCATCACCTAGGATTGATTTTTCCCACCTCATTAAAAATGAGTTCAAGGTACCACACCCCAAAACATAGCCTATAAGGACTCTTAGATGTGGGGGTGGCATTGCTTGACGAGTAAATACACCAACGCTAAAGTTTACCCATAAAGCTTATGTTGGATACTCATGGGTAATACCGTTGCCAAGGATTGTATCCATTTTACATACGGAGCAAATTTTTTTTCAGTTTTTTAAAATACTTATAACAACAATTTATTTTGCTAAATTTTTATCCATGGTAAGGTATATCATATCCCTTAGATATTCAGTTAAGTTTTCCTCCTACATTCACATTCCATACTTCATAAACGATATCTCCAAATGTGCAACAATAATAATACATGTGGAAGTGAAGTAGGTGGTGTAGAAATCAAGATGTTTTCATTCATTAAACATGCCCTGAATATTTAGAAAGATGAACATGCGCATGTAGCAAAAGTAATAATACACCAATTTCTACATGGATATGAAAATCATTCGTGCATACTTCAATAATGAATCAAAGAGAAAAGATACACATTTAAGCACCCCTTTTTTGGGTTTTCAGTTTTTTAATGCATGAAATACTAAAGCAAACATGATATGCAGTCACACAAACAAAAAGAATCATGCACACATAGAAATGCAACTACTAGCACACAAACAAAGAAAAGTCACGCACACAAAAAGCTATGAAGGTATGCATTAAGTTCAAAGAATGAGATATACCTTCACGTCGCCGTTTGACTAAGGAGCTAAAAAGTAACGAGACATTCAATTTATCGCTCCTCGTCAAATTTCCATCCACCTACAAAAGAGGTGTCGTGTGTGACCTTGGAATCCAACAAGGTCCACTCACGTTAGTCAACAAAGATTTAGGAACCCAAATTTGTTTGAACTTAATGTTTTTGTTCATATATTTGCAATGATATGAAGTATGACCAACGCATCCACATGTAAAGCACTTAGCATGAAAATTTCCAACCTTTGTTGTTTCAATGTGAACTTTTCTATATTTTGATTTTTCAACATTTTTAAGACCATATCCTAGTCCTCGCTTATTATTGCCATAAAGTTGATTTCCAAGAATAATGTCCAAATTTTGTTTTCCAATGGAAAATCTCTTTAATGACAATTCTAGGGTGGTGACTTTGGATTTCAAGATATCGTTTTCATTCAGAAGTAAAGTGCATTTACTAATGAAATCTTGCTTGTTTTCCTCTTCTTTCTTTTTAAAATCCCTCATTTTTTCTTTAAGTTCAAGATTTAGCATGTTAATCTTTTTAGAAAGCAATTCATTTTCAACTTCAAGCTTTGTCTTATTTAGCTTATACATGCTAATATCCTTTAATAAAGAGGGACATGAAAGACAATCAATTTTTTCAGGCAAGCTAGCTTTCTCCTTATTTAACATGTCAATTGTAGCGTTACATGCAACAATTTCAGTTTTCAATTTTTCAATTTCCTTAGACATGTCATACTCAGATTGTTGCATATCAAAGTTATCGTTCCTATAACCATCCACATCAGCTTCTAGCTCATTAATAGTATTTTGCATTCCTTTCAAGATTTCTAACAATTCAGCTTTAGTGGGAGATCCTACCTCATTGTGTTTGGTCATTAATGTCATGCAGGAGTGCGCTTCATGTTCATCCTCCTCATCCTCAGCTTCGCTATCCATATCCCACGTCAGCACTTTCGTTTTTCCTTTTGCAACTTGAGCTGTGTGTTGTTGTGGGCAATCTTTTATGTGGTGCCCTTTCTTCCTGCATTTAAAACATTCACTTCTATTAATAGCTTTCTGATCATAGGAATTTCTACCAAAATTAGAATTATTAGAACGAATGAACCTTTTTCCCATCTCAGCTCTTCCTTGATCAGTCTGAATGTATCTCCTGAAGTTTCTGACCATTAGGGCTTGCTCTTCATCAAGATCGTCGTCGTTCGCTTGAAGAGCTAATGATGTGGAAGCTTTGGTCTTCTCTTCAGGTTTCTCTCTGGCTTCTATACTCTGCAACTCAAGCTTGTGTGACATTAGGTTGCCTATCAGGTCCTCCACTTTCATTGTTGATAAGTCCTTAGCTTCTTGAATAGCGGTGACTTTAGGCCTGAACAAACTTGGTAGCGCCCTTAAGATCTTTCGTACTTGTTCATGGCTAGAGTATGGCTTACCGAGGGAACTGGATATGTAGACAATGTCCGTGAACCTCGCAAACATCTCTTTCACAGATTCTGTTGGTAGCATGCGGAAGCTCTCGTATTCTGTGCAAAGCAACGCAAGTCTAGATTCCTTCACTTGCGATGTTCCCTCATGTGTCACCTCCAGAGTATGCCAGATTTCCTGCGCAGTTAGACAATGTGAGATACGATTAAACTCAGATTTATCAAGGGAACATATAAGCGCATTCATAGCTTTACCATTAAGAGTATAAAGTTTCTTATCAGCTAAATCCCACTTGTCTTTAGGCTTAATCATGACAGTGTCTTCAATTTTAATAGTGGGTAGACTATAACCATTTTCAACAATATCCCACACATCATAATCAACAGACACTAAATAGATTTTCATACGAGCCTTCCAATATGCAAAGTCTACACCGTTAAACTTAGGGAGACGAGCTATAGACTGACCTTCAGCAAAAGCACAATCAGATATATTCATGGTCATCTAAAAATTCTAGACTAGATCCTCTAAACTGGCTCTGATACCACTTGTTGGATCTGGATCGTAGCCTAGAGGGGGGGGGGGGGGGGGGGTGAATAGGCTAATAAAAATATTCGTGCAACCCACGAACAATCCCACGCAGTTATAGGCACAGACATGGCAATAAAATAGCAATCACAGAATACACACAGATATACCCTGGTTCGGTCGTCCCCACAACCTACTCCAGCCCCCGAAAGCAACTACTAGATAGATATGTAATCAAGTACAACTACAATGAGTCAAGATCCCAAATCTACTCTCACCTAGCTCGTACGCACACCACCTGCTCTACACTATCAATCTAGTCAGATGCTCTCCCTCCGTGACGACTCCCACAGTCGTCAGGTCCCCAAAAAGTAACACAAAAGGTAAGGTTTCCCCTACAGAGATCGCTACACCAATACAAAGATAAATAAATAGAGTTTTAGAAATTCTCGGTAATGGTGTGTCGTCTCTGTCGTTCAGCACGTGTCAGATCTCGTCTGACGTAGATGTAGATGTCTCCTCGCTCAATGGTAGAAGCTTGCGACTCTTCGAATTCTACCCTTGAGGCCCTCGGCCTGTTAGCTTAGCTTGATGATGGCACACTAGAAGCTCTCAGATAGGAGAACTTGCTGCACTTGGCTATCCTTGATATCTTGGCTTGTGCACGTGTCGTATGAAAGTCTTTGAAAATTAAAGCCCAGCTCACGTCACAAGAGCTTGATTCATTCTCTGGCAAACACAAAAAGCATATAAAATAAAGTTTATTTTATTAAACAAACCCTTCTCTTCATCAATCTCTCTTTCCTTTAACTTAGTGGCATGCAACCCCTTTTAATTTAGCTTGCACCTATTACATGCGTGAGTTAATGGTTAAAAGAAAAATGCCAAACAATTTGATTGGAGAGAGAATTAAACAAGTATCTGCCAACAAAAATTAAAATACTTAGCTTTGCATTCTCCTCTTCCCATGAAAGAGATATGGCCGACTTTAGCGTTCTTCACGGTGCCAACTCAAAGAGGTAGTCGGTGGCGACGAGACCTTTCGTTATACTTCACAGCAATGTCGTAGATGGTGAGATGGAGCTCGGCTACTTGCAGCATTTTGAAGGAGGTGCCTTGCGGTTGATGACGACGACAGATCACGATCGCGTCCAGAATCAGTCACGGCTTGGGATGAAGATGCCGACGGCTCTTTAAAAATTGTTGAAACAAAAAAACCCCCATGTAAACATTCGGGCCTTAAAGAAAATCAAATGTGAGCTCTCATCCAAAACAAAAATTTGTGCGGCTGCTACACAAAACCCTCTCAAAAAATTTGATGGTTATTAAAAAATGAGGCGCTCTCCTTTAAAAACTTTTGATCATGATGCATGAAAGAGGAGTGCGGCTCTTCTTAAAAATTAGGGTTCATGCTCCCTTTTTTTATTCAAAGGGGAGAGGGTATTTTAAAAGGGCCGGCCTGGGAATCTTTTTGTGGGGAATGCAAAGTTTCGGCTGAAAATTTTTTTGTTGATTGAGAGGATCAACCTAGGTGCCGGCTCCCCAAGGGGTATTTAAAGAGGAGGGTTAAAAAAATTCATGTTCTCTTTTTGTTTGGCTACACAACAAAAATCGACCTGGCCTTAGGGGTTTTGTGTGTAGAGCCCCTTACGAATCACCCATCACTTTGTATGTATAAATGCGGCTCTTGGGGAATTATTAGAATGGCTGATTGGGCTTTTTTTTAAATAAAAATGGGCTTTTGGCTTTTTAAGTGTTTTCTCAAAAAAAAAACAGTGCGCACTCCTTTCTCCATCGCACCTTCGCCAAATCCTTCCGTGAATTAGTCGCACGTTAGCCGTTCCTGAAACACGTAACACACACGTTAAAACATTCACACACGTTTGTTATCATCAAACACGAAGTTCATAAATCGTTGCTACCAACAATCTCCCCCTTTTGATGATAACAAACTAAGTATAAGATTTGAACATTAGCTTTCCAAATAGTGTGTGTGAAAGTGTGACGATAGTGTGTGACATGCAATGAGGAGAAACAGTGTGCGAACAATGATGTGTAAAGTTTAACAATAAGCATGCTCCCCCTATTTTTGTGCTTCCCCAAAATTCATTAATGCTCTCCCTTAATCAAACAATCATATTTTCACGAGCATTAATATCAAATCTTATATTTTCACGAGCATTAATATCAAATCTTTCCCAAAAATTTTCTCCCCCTTTGTTATCATCAAAAGTTATAACGCGAAGTCAAAATCATATACCATACAAAAACAGAGCATTATAAGCCAATACCAACAATTGCATGTATACAATTATAGAATAATCAAGTCAAAATCCAATGAAATTAAACAACTAAGACTTCAACACCAACGTGTACGTGTGGTGATTAAAATTGAAGCACATAGGGAGAATCATTAAGAAAGTCAACCGGAACCAATCCACATTTTCCAAATAACGTTCCATCACCTAGGATTGATTTTTCCCACCTCATTAAAAATGAGTTCAAGGTACCACACCCCAAAACATAGCCTATAAGGACTCTTAGATGTGGGGGTGGCATTGCTTGACGAGTAAATACACCAACGCTAAAGTTTACCCATAAAGCTTATGTTGGATACTCATGGGTAATACCGTTGCCAAGGATTGTATCCATTTTACATACGGAGCAAATTTTTTTTCAGTTTTTTAAAATACTTATAACAACAATTTATTTTGCTAAATTTTTATCCATGGTAAGGTATATCATATCCCTTAGATATTCAGTTAAGTTTTCCTCCTACATTCACATTCCATACTTCATAAACGATATCTCCAAATGTGCAACAATAATAATACATGTGGAAGTGAAGTAGGTGGTGTAGAAATCAAGATGTTTTCATTCATTAAACATGCCCTGAATATTTAGAAAGATGAACATGCGCATGTAGCAAAAGTAATAATACACCAATTTCTACATGGATATGAAAATCATTCGTGCATACTTCAATAATGAATCAAAGAGAAAAGATACACATTTAAGCACCCCTTTTTTGGGTTTTCAGTTTTTTAATGCATGAAATACTAAAGCAAACATGAGATGCAGTCACACAAACAAAAAGAATCATGCACACATAGAAATGCAACTACTAGCACACAAACAAAGAAAAGTCACGCACACAAAAAGCTATGAAGGTATGCATTAAGTTCAAAGAATGAGATATACCTTCACGTCGCCGTTTGACTAAGGAGCTAAAAAGTAACGAGACATTCAATTTATCGCTCCTCGTCAAATTTCCATCCACCTACAAAAGAGGTGTCGTGTGTGACCTTGGAATCCAACAAGGTCCACTCACGTTAGTCAACAAAGATTTAGGAACCCAAATTTGTTTGAACTTAATGTTTTTGTTCATATATTTGCAATGATATGAAGTATGACCAACGCATCCACATGTAAAGCACTTAGCATGAAAATTTCCAACCTTTGTTGTTTCAATGTGAACTTTTCTATATTTTGATTTTTCAACATTTTTAAAACCATATCCTAGTCCTCGCTTATTATTGCCATAAAGTTGGTTTCCAAGAATAATGTCCAAATTTTGTTTTCCAATGGAAAATCTCTTTAATGACAATTCTAGGGTGGTGACTTTGGATTTCAAGATATCGTTTTCATTCAGAAGTAAAGTGCATTTACTAATGAAATCTTGCTTGTTTTCCTCTTCTTTCTTTTTAAAATCCCTCATTTTTTCTTTAAGTTCAAGATTTAGCATGTTAATCTTTTTAGAAAGCAATTCATTTTCAACTTCAAGCTTTGTCTTATTTAGCTTATACATGCTAATATCCTTTAATAAAGAGGGACATGAAAGACAATCAATTTTTTCAGGCAAGCTAGCTTTCTCCTTATTTAACATGTCAATTGTAGCGTTACATGCAACAATTTCAGTTTTCAATTTTTCAATTTCCTTAGACATGTCATACTCAGATTGTTGCATATCAAAGTTATCGTTCCTATAACCATCCACATCAGCTTCTAGCTCATTAATAGTATTTTGCATTCCTTTCAAGATTTCTAACAATTCAGCTTTAGTGGGAGATCCTACCTCATTGTGTTTGGCCATTAATGTCATGCAGGAGTGCGCTTCATGTTCATCCTCCTCATCCTCAGCTTCGCTATCCATATCCCACGTCAGCACTTTCGTTTTTCCTTTTGCAACTTGAGCTGTGTGTTGTTGTGGGCAATCTTTTATGTGGTGCCCTTTCTTCCTGCATTTAAAACATTCACTTCTATTAATAGCTTTCTGATCATAGGAATTTCTACCAAAATTAGAATTATTAGAACGAATGAACCTTTTTCCCATCTCAGCTCTTCCTTGATCAGTCTGAATGTATCTCCTGAAGTTTCTGACCATTAGGGCTTGCTCTTCATCAAGATCGTCGTCGTTCGCTTGAAGAGCTAATGATGTGGAAGCTTTGGTCTTCTCTTCAGGTTTCTCTCTGGCTTCTATACTCTGCAACTCAAGCTTGTGTGACATTAGGTTGCCTATCAGGTCCTCCACTTTCATTGTTGATAAGTCCTTAGCTTCTTGAATAGCGGTGACTTTAGGCCTGAACAAACTTGGTAGCGCCCTTAAGATCTTTCGTACTTGTTCATGGCTAGAGTATGGCTTACCGAGGGAACTGGATATGTAGACAATGTCCGTGAACCTCGCAAACATCTCTTTCACAGATTCTGTTGGTAGCATGCGGAAGCTCTCGTATTCTGTGCAAAGCAACGCAAGTCTAGATTCCTTCACTTGCGATGTTCCCTCATGTGTCACCTCCAGAGTATGCCAGATTTCCTGCGCAGTTAGACAATGTGAGATACGATTAAACTCAGATTTATCAAGGGAACATATAAGCGCATTCATAGCTTTACCATTAAGAGTATAAAGTTTCTTATCAGCTAAATCCCACTTGTCTTTAGGCTTAATCATGACAGTGTCTTCAATTTTAATAGTGGGTAGACTATAACCATTTTCAACAATATCCCACACATCATAATCAACAGACACTAAATAGATTTTCATACGAGCCTTCCAATATGCAAAGTCTACACCGTTAAACTTAGGGAGACGAGCTATAGACTGACCTTCAGCAAAAGCACAATCAGATATATTCATGGTCATCTAAAAATTCTAGACTAGATCCTCTAAACTGGCTCTGATACCACTTGTTGGATCTGGATCGTAGCCTAGAGGGGGGGGGGGGGGGGGTGAATAGGCTAATAAAAATATTCGTGCAACCCACGAACAATCCCACGCAGTTATAGGCACAGACATGGCAATAAAATAGCAATCACAGAATACACACAGATATACACTGGTTCGGTCGTCCCCACAACCTACTCCAGCCCCCGAAAGCAACTACTAGATAGATATGTAATCAAGTACAACTACAATGAGTCAAGATCCCAAATCTACTCTCACCTAGCTCGTACGCACACCACCTGCTCTACACTATCAATCTAGTCAGATGCTCTCCCTCCGTGACGACTCCCACAGTCGTCAGGTCCCCAAAAAGTAACACAAAAGGTAAGGTTTCCCCTACAGAGATCGCTACACCAATACAAAGATAAATAAATAGAGTTTTAGAAATTCTCGGTAATGGTGTGTCGTCTCTGTCGTTCAGCACGTGTCAGATCTCGTCTGACGTAGATGTAGATGTCTCCTCGCTCAATGGTAGAAGCTTGCGACTCTTCGAATTCTACCCTTGAGGCCCTCGGCCTGTTAGCTTAGCTTGATGATGGCACACTAGAAGCTCTCAGATAGGAGAACTTGCTGCACTTGGCTATCCTTGATATCTTGGCTTGTGCACGTGTCGTATGAAAGTCTTTGAAAATTAAAGCCCAGCTCACGTCACAAGAGCTTGATTCATTCTCTGGCAAACACAAAAAGCATATAAAATAAAGTTTATTTTATTAAACAAACCCTTCTCTTCATCAATCTCTCTTTCCTTTAACTTAGTGGCATGCAACCCCTTTTAATTTAGCTTGCACCTATTACATGCGTGAGTTAATGGTTAAAAGAAAAATGCCAAACAATTTGATTGGAGAGAGAATTAAACAAGTATCTGCCAACAAAAATTAAAATACTTAGCTTTGCATTCTCCTCTTCCCATGAAAGAGATATGGCCGACTTTAGCGTTCTTCACGGTGCCAACTCAAAGAGGTAGTCGGTGGCGACGAGACCTTTCGTTATACTTCACAGCAATGTCGTAGATGGTGAGATGGAGCTCGGCTACTTGCAGCATTTTGAAGGAGGTGCCTTGCGGTTGATGACGACGACAGATCACGATCGCGTCCAGAATCAGTCACGGCTTGGGATGAAGATGCCGACGGCTCTTTAAAAATTGTTGAAACAAAAAAACCCCCATGTAAACATTCGGGCCTTAAAGAAAATCAAATGTGAGCTCTCATCCAAAACAAAAATTTGTGCGGCTGCTACACAAAACCCTCTCAAAAAATTTGACAATCATTAAAAAATGAGGCGCTCTCCTTTAAAAACTTTTGATCATGATGCATGAAAGAGGAGTGCGGCTCTTCTTAAAAATTAGGGTTCATGCTCCCTTTTTTTATTCAAAGGGGAGAGGGTATTTTAAAAGGGCCGGCCTGGGAATCTTTTTGTGGGGAATGCAAAGTTTCGGCTGAAAATTTTTTTGTTGATTGAGAGGATCAACCTAGGTACCGGCTCCCCAAGGGGTATTTAAAGAGGAGGGTTAAAAAAAATTCATGTTCTCTTTTTGTTTGGCTACACAACAAAAATCGACCTGGCCTTAGGGGTTTTGTGTGTAGAGCCCCTTACGAATCACCCAGCACTTTGTATGTATAAATGCGGCTCTTGGGGAATTATTAGAATGGCTGATTGGGCTTTTTTAATAAAAATGGGCTTTTGGCTTTTTAAGTGTTTTCTCAAAAAAAAAAAACAGTGTGCACTCCTTTCTCCATCGCACCTTCGCCAAATCCTTCCGTGAATTAGTCGCACGTTAGCCGTTCCTGAAACACGTAACACACACGTTAAAACATTCACACACGTTTGTTATCATCAAACACGAAGTTCATAAATCGTTGCTACCAACAGGTTCTACATGTGTGTGACTATATGGTGAATGCATGTATTAGGGAGGGTATTATGATTATACGTGTGCTGATGTCTGTATTATTATTATGGTATATAAAGAGATTGAACTATGTGAGTATTACCTGACTAAATATTAAGTGTGATTGACATATGGTATGTATATGGTTGTATTGGTAGATGTGTACACATTGGAGTGGTATTGGTATAGGTATAAATACCGTGTTACGTATATAAAGTATTCTGATATGTGTTTCGAGTCTCACTCAAGCTTGAGTGGGTATACTCTAAGTATATTGTTATGTATGTCTGTAGTTTGCATATAGCGAAGTTTGATGTATGTATAGTGATATGAGTGTTTGTGCCTGGTTGTGTTACGCACATGATTGTGGGTCGCTATACCAGTATATAGTTATAGGTGTTGGTCTTGTGGTATAGTTATTTGGTAAGGATTTGCCTGTGTGAACGTATGTGTGCTAGCTACACTAGGTGTGTAGATGTGCTGAGTTTATAGTGGTATGATTGGTATATATGAATGAAATGTTAGCGTGTGTGGGTGTGCACCATGCACGAGTAAGTAAGTGTCTAGTTATAAGTTTTGGTGACTATGGTATGTGTGGCGTGATGTGAATATAGTTATATGACCGTATGTGATGTGAATATGTGGTGAAATATTTGCATGCATTTGAATGACTATGTATTGTGAAATTATAGTAGTGGTGAATGTGTATTAGATATAGTAAAACTTGATTTAATAATGGTATGGTGTGACTACATGTGTTGAGGTGTTTGGTATCGGATGAATATTAGGGAGTAGTATACCCATGTTTGTTTTGTGCATAGGTAGCTATCTATACGTAGAGCAATGATTGTATTTGCTAGCGTGAGACTAATCTTATGTGAGTATTTGAACTATTGTTTTGTGCTAGGTAAGTAGTAGTTATATAATGGATGTATGCATATGATTGAAATATGTGCATGAATATATACATGTTAGCAGAGTTATTGTTTGACTACCTAGTGTATGTATAAGCATTTGTAATGACTATACCTGGTTGAATTATAGTGTGATGTGATCGGGATAGCTACTAGTCTAGCTAGAGTTATATTTATAGTTAGAAAGTCCGAGGACGGACTTTATTCTAAGGTGGGGAGGATGTAACGGTCGCTTTCCGATCGTACCTTATTCGTGCACGTGCTTTTGACCGTGCACGTATTTATTTTAGACTCTGTTTTTTTGTGAACACTTTGGTGTGATATGTCGTTGTGAACGTCTCTGAGAGTATTAAATTGTTGCACTAAATTGGAACGTCATTTCACGGGTCGTTCCCCCACGATTTGACTTTGTTTGAAGTGACGTCACGATTTTCACTTTTGTCGCGAGACCTTTTTCTTTTTAATTTCGTTTCTCGTCATCGAAATTGTGATCCGTCTTTCCGCCTTCTTTCTCTCGTCGACCCGGTCACCCCAGTATTTATCTTACAATTTTTGGGCTTCGTTTGACCTACTTTCACTTTTTGACCCAACCCATTGTATTTTTAGCCCTAAGTTTCACCTAGATTAATCCCCCTAATAATTCTTATTATTAATAATAATCTCCTTGGAGTTGACTCAGCCTTTTTTTTTCTTGGCCGCAATCATTCCACGCATGAGGGAGAGAGTTGGGAGAATTTGATTTTAATATTTTATAATAACAACTCCTATTCAAATAACTCTAAACTTGACCTAGTCCTAACCTACCCTAGCCCATTCCCCAACGTTTCAGTCATCTTTTATAAACTGATGACCTAGGCCAACCCATAGCACAGCAACCCATATTTGTTTTGTTTTTTTTAAAAAAAAACTAGACTTCTACAACCCTATTTCTTGCCTATAAAACAAACCATAGCCCCTAGAGCCCTACCCACGATCAGCTTAACCCACGTGAGCCCCTCCTTTACTTGTAGAAACCTAGGCTACGAATTTTGTCACATCAATCGCAAAAACCCCGCCGCCCTCTACATTTCTTCACGCGAAAACCCCGACCGCCCGACTTCTTCTTCTCTGACCAAACCCCAACGATCGTCGGCGCCTCCTTCCTCTTCCTCCGCCAGTTCCCGCCCGTGCTCCACCAAATCTCCCCGGATCCGCCGCCTGGGGTTGTAGCAGTGGCCACAACGTCGCCCAGCAGCGCCGAGCACCGCCAGGCGCCGCCCCGCACGGCAGCGGCCCCCGGACTCTGCCATCATCGTGACAGCGCCGCCCTAGCGTTGTAACAGTGCTCCTGAGTGCTGTTCGCGCCTGTAGTTTACCCCGTGTGCTTCCAGCGGCTACTCCCTCCTCGCGCAGTGACGTACGGTGACCCTCTCACGCGGCATCGGCTTCCCCTCGCGCGTAGCACCTCTCTTGACCGTGACAGCGACGCGTGAGAGCTTCCCAGGCTGTCGTCGACTTCCCCTCGCGTCGCTACGATGTCTCTAGCCTCTGGCCACCGCTGACGTTACGAGGCAAACCCCGGAAGCTTCGTAGAGGACCATCGTTTCCTACGGTTAGTAACGTTCGCTAAAGATATTTCATATCAGTTTGCTAATAGATTGTGAACCATTAGATGACAATAATTAGCAAGTTAGTAACGTTTTATAATGTTGTTTACATGATAGTGACATTAATATTAATGTTAAAGGGATAATGCTTAGGGGAGATAATTCATATACGTGACAATATGTTAATGATGATGTACAATAAGTTAACCCTAGTTAACTAGTTCGTAACCTAATGAAATTGGTGTCTGCATGCTAATAACGTTTTATATTGATGTTAACTTGATGATCTACGGGGTTGATAATTCGTTTTCACAACTCTAGTTGACATGTAACCTAGGTTGCTTGATAATAATTATGGTGTAGTTTCGTACTAGCAACTTGATGTAATTAATGTGATAGTTATTTAACAATCGTTAATAGTGATTTGAGATCCATCGTAGGTTAGAAAACTTGATTAAAATTGGGTCGTTAGACGTTTCAGGATTTGCCTGATTACTCTAGCCGTCGTCACAAACTTATTCGTGCACGTGTTTTATCTCAGAGTATCTGTCGTTCTGCACCGTGCACACTGACAGAGTCCAACCCCTGACTTGCTACCCGACGTCAGAGTAGCTCTCGCATCGTGTTGAGGTAGGTCTCTCTCCGTAGGAACCCACACCGCATGTTAACAAGATAAAAACAGTAATTTTATTGTGTTGGTTAATTCACTAATTGAAGATAATGAATACGGGACTGTAGGTTGGTGTGATGATTGGTGTTTGGGCACGTAGGCAGAACTGGACTTCTTGATCTTGTTACTATCAGCACGCCACTTTTCAGGCAAGTGAAACTTTCCAACTTTTACTTATGGCCCTGTTTTAGGCCACTTCCTTGTTTTTAGCGTAAAAGTACACTAGACATTGAGATGATAGTTGTCTAGACGCAACTTTAAGATCTAGCTTGACAACGAAGCTAGATCTGACACTCTGCCTTGTCATTCATGCATTGTTATCTGCCATGTTTAAATTCCTTATATGTACGCACTTAAACTGTTATCTGTCACGCATTGCATCTTACATGTCATCCAAGTTGAATGTTGCATTCGTAGCACACGCTACATTACTTGTACATCCTTGTTCAGGCTAGGTGCACCCCTATGCCATCATGAGAAACACTTCCTGGCTCGTGATCCAGAAGATGGGCGCCAGTCCAATACACGTGGAGGGGTAGGGATAAGCGATTACTTGAGCTTAGGAGTTGGCCCGATTAGCCACTCTAGCCAAAAGGCATAATCTCTGTGCACGACGTGCTTACTAGACTTGTCTTTGTACTTGTGATTGTTCATGTAAAACTTGACATCCATGCCATATTTCAAATGCCATGCTCGTACTATACTTTACTTGTTGCACTCATACTTTAACTGCCATGCCATTACATCATGCTAGAACTGCTTGGGTGTTCACTTTTACTTTCAGTTTCCTTGCACAAGTCTCTTGTAGACTTGCTGGCATGTGCCCCTTGCTCTTTTGGGTGTCACATGTTAGACCCTGAGCCAGAGACCGTAGCTGAGTACGTGGTTGTTGCTAACGCTGAGCCTGAGTCCATGTCTGCCAAGGAGGAGTTTTGCGGACACCGGTGATCATTCTTAGTGACCTCGCTGAGCTTCCTTTTGTTTTAGGATTTCTGTTAGTTGTCGGTGCGTGGCACCCTTCTTTGTACGTTGTACTTTTGTTGGCCATGCGGGGGCCCTTTAGATTCTTTTATTTTTAAGCCTGGTGGCTTTTCTGTGATGTTGGAACTTATTTATGGATATTCTGAGATTCTCTTTTGTCTCATTTCCCTTTATTATTATCTTTGTTTTATTTCACATTGCAAGGACCTGCCATTTAAAGTTAATTGACGCTTATCAGACTTGCAGCTTTGCAGCTTCAAGTCTTAGCGGACCTACTCACGCTTCGCCTCCATATTTTTGGGAAGCGGGACGTGACAACATGCCCCAGTTTTACGGAGATCGAAAGCTGAATTAGCATGCGATAGGAGTAACCCCTCACATTATGGCCGACTGAGAGCTTAATTAGCCTACGAGGGGAGTCACCCCCACCTTACGGCTGGTCAAGTGTTTGATCGACTGTTGGGGGAAGATGCCCCCCTGCCTTACGGTCGATGATGAAATAAGTCGGCTCGCAAGGGGAGTGGCCCCCTGCCTTACGATGGATCTGGAGAAAAGTCGGAACCCGCCTTACGACAGACTTGGAGATAAGTTGTCCCGCTAGGGGAGTGGCCCCCTGCCTTACAGTGGACTAAGTCAGCCCACATGGGGAGTGGCCACCTCCCTTATGGTGGACCAAGTCAGCCCACGGGGGGAGTGGCCCCCTGCCTTAGGGAGGATTGGCTCGTGAAATCTTCCTAAAGTAATAATTATAGAATCAAATTCGAGGTTTCTACATTAATTTGTAGGCCTGTGCACTTTTAGAAAAATTAAAGTTGGGGAAGATCGAACATATTCTTACCATCAATGTTATCTGATAAGGCAGAGGTGATGAAATGGCCAAGGGTTAATGGAAGGGACGAACCTAAGAAAAGGAGACTTACCAGTAGGCCATACGGTCCTCCTTAGGACGTGATCCGCGAAGAGGACCTTGATGTGTCGCTCGCTAGCAGGGACCGCAGACAATTTGTCGATTGCACCAAGCTCCGTTTCGGTGAGGCTCCTCCCCTCCAGAGTCAGCGAGCGAGGACTGCCTCAGCGAACCGGGAAATCTTCTTCCTCGGGGAGGGTCATGAACACGTAGTCTTCTTTCCAATGCTTCACAGAGGATGGCAGCCCCAACACCAAATTCTTACCCTTTCGAGCGGTGATGTAAAGCCAGGTGCCTGACTTTTGATGGCTCAGACGGTAAAAGTGGCAGAAGAGGGGCAGGGTTGGCTCAACCCCTGGAGCATACACAACACGAGGAACCCCACCATGGACCCGATGGCATTGGGACTAAACTAACAAAGGGCAAGTATGAATGCAGACATGAATACGGCCATGAAGGGATGATGTGGGAACCGCAACACGAACGAAAAGTTCTTCACATACACCCCGACCTTACAATGGCCGGGGAAGCAGATCCTCTCATTCATCGAAGGGGCCCTGGCGCGATGAGGGGGACGAAGGAACGAGGAATGAAGCTCCCCCACGGAGGTAGCGCAAGCCACTGACGGCTGCCCCATCACCTTCGGGGGCACACCAGAAGGATCGCCCCAGCTAGATGGATCTCGGCTCCCGCGCCAGCAAGCACGGTGTCAGCAGCTGTTGAAACCACCAACGTCCACCCCGTGCAACCGAACCCAGATACCGACTGGCTCGCCCCAAAAGTAGAGGAAGAAGACGAAGAACACATGACGAAAGACCACCAAAAATCGACGACGAGTGTGAAAGCAACAAAGAAGAGAGAAATGCTGAAGCGGCAGAGCCTTCGCCCAGAAGGTAATGGCCTCCACTTATACATCGCT
>CM061142.1:388223692-388242952 GCA_030789695.1 Scilla litardierei
CTTAGCTGAGCCCACTTTCGCTGCTTCCACGCCTGTCACCACCACCACTGGCCCTCTGTCTACCGAGCCCGTTTCTTCTGCCCCACCTGAGCGCCCGCCGACCCTAGTTGAGTGCGGATAGCCCTTTGTCTCCACTGCTGCTGTATTTTCGGAGAGTGTCGTGGCGTCTGTCCACACTTCTATGCCACCGACCTCTCCGGCCGCCTCACTGCCACTTTTGTATTCTTCTTTTGTTGCTGCTACCTCCACTTCTCACCGTCCTGCCCAGCCTCGCACTGAGGCCAGGCCCCCACTTGCGAGCGCAGCCCCTTTTGTTCCCCTACCCGCTGAGCCCATCACCTACACCACCAGAGTACGCCAGCCCCGACCTGCACAGCCCCGACCGGTGCGTCCCTCTGAACCACCTCCCCCTGACACTGTACTTCAGAGCATTCGTGCTCTAGAGGGGGCGGTGAGTGGCCTCAGAGGCGACCTTAGGACTGTCACGCCCCGCTTCCCAAAAATATGGAGGCGAAGCGTGAGAAGGTCCGCTCAGACTTGAAGCTACAAAGCTGCAAGTCCGATAAGCGTCAATCAGATTTAAAACTGCAGGTCCTTGCAACGCGAGCGAAACAAGATAATAAAAATGAAATGAGACAAAAGAATAATCTCAGAATATCCATAAATATAAATTCCAACATCGCAGAAAAGCCACCAGGCTAAAAGAAAAAGAGACTAAAGGCCCAAACATGGCCAACAAAGGTACAAAGTACAAAACAATGGTGCTACGCACCAACAACTAACAAAAGGCCTAAAGCAAAATAAAGCTCAACAAGGACTCAAAGAATGGTCACCGGTGTCCACCAAAATCCTTCTGGCAATCATGGACTCAGACTCAGCGTCAGCAAAACACCACGTACTCAGCAACGGTCTCTGGCTCAGGGTCTAACATGTGACACCCAAAAGAGCAAGGGGCACATGTCAGCAAGTCTACAAGAGACTTGTGCAAGGAAACTGAAGGTAGGTAAAAGTAAAGCAACCTAGCAGTTCTAGCATGATGCAATGACATGGCAGTTAAAGTAATGAGTGCAACAGGTAAGGTAAAGTAAAGTAAAGTACGAGCATGGCATTTAAACATGGCATGGATGACAAGTATTACATGAATCATTCACAAGACAAGTACAAGACAAGAAAAGTAAGCACCTCGTGCACAGAGATTCCGTCTTTTGGCTAGAGGGCTGATCAGGCCACTCCTAAGCTCAAGCGAACGTTTATCCCTACCCCTCCACGTGTGTCGAGCCAGGGCCTTACCCCCGAACGGGAATGCTCGCTTCTGGATCACGAGCCAGGAAGTGTTTTTAACAAGTATGGCATAGGGGTGCACCTAGCCGGACAAGGAGTACAAGTACAAGTATTGTAGCGTGTGCTACGAATGCGACATTCAATGCATGGATGACATGTAAGATGCAATGCATGGCAGTTAAAAGTGCGTACAGGTAAGGAAAGTAAACGTGACAGTTTAGTATGCATGAACAACAGGTTTAAAGGGTTGGATCTAGCTTCGTTGTCAAGCTAGATCAATTAGGTGACGGATCTAGTTTCGTTGTCAAACTAGATCAAGTAGGCGTCTAGCCAGCTATCATTTCACTGACTAGTCTCTTTTACGCTAGGAACAAGGAAGTGGCCTAAAAACATGGCCCTACATAAGAGTTGGCAAGTTTCACTTGCCTGCAAGCACGACGTCTGAGCACACCGTCCAATGAGTCCAAAATCACAATTATCCTACGTGCACAAGTCCACCGGCCTAAAGTCCATATTATTAATCTTGATTAGTGAATTTAAAACATTTAAAATACTTTAAAAATACTGATTTTAGTCTTGATTAGCATGCAATTGGGTTGGGGGTCCTAGGGGTGCAAAGCGTTACCTCAACACGACGCGAAAGCTACACCGGCGTCGGGTAGCGACGCCGGGGGTTGGAATAGAAGAACGCGCTCCAAGTCCTGATTCCAATAAGATTCCTCGCTGGAAATTTCAGAGCAATCAACCGGGGCGACGATTCCAGATTCCAAAGCTAACACGTGCGACGACGGGCTACGACGTGTCGCAACGTCGTGCACGGCAAATCGTCGGAGAGAAAGCACCTAGGTGGGGCCCACAGCAGTCCTAGGGCCTTTGGGGGACCCACAATAACTCTGGAGAACTTGGGGGCCCACGGAGGCAAGTGGTGCGACGGATGCGGGGTTGCGACGAATGACTCTCAGTCGTACTCAGCCAATGCGGGGGATTCCATCGGTCTGGCGCATGGGAACGGGCTTGTGCATCGCAGCGGGTCGGTGCGGGGTCGGGGCTCTCGGTCGGTGCGGGGCAATGTCCCGGTCGGGGCGCTTGGATGCGGGGAGCGGGGAGCTGCAACGTTGCAACGGTTGCAACGTTGCGAAGCTGCGGTCGGTGCGGGCGGGGCCTTCGGTCAGATGCGGAGCGATGCGGGCGACAGCTGCGGGGGCTTGCAACGATACGGGGAGCGGCTGTGAGCGGGGGCGGCCATCGGTCTGACCGAGAGAACTCTTCGATCGGACACAGCTGAAGCGGGGTGATGGCCGTGCAAGCGAGCGGAGCGGGGGGAGCGGGCATTGGCAGCGGTCGGTGCGGTAGTTTTGGGCCCGTTCTCTCGGTCTGAGCGGGGGAAGTTCGTCGCAACGTTGCGACGAATCGTCGCAATGTCAATTTTGGGTTTTGGAAGAGGCTAGGGTTAGTTTCTTGCGAAAATGGGTCTTCCTAGGGGTTGTTTATATAGTGTAGATGGGTTGACTTGGTCTAGGGCTAATCCTAATGAGATTAGGAGTTTAAAATAATTTAAAATTTGAAATTCAACTTCTCCAACTCACCCAAGGATTTGACTTGGTCCAAATGAGCTGGAAATTGGCTCAAAAATTCTTTAAAATGTTTTAAACTTAAATAAATTTTCTTTGGCCGAAATTAATTAAAAAAATTAATTATTAAAAATATTATAAAACTTGTTAAAAATATAAAAGTGGTCAAATAAGCTCCAAAAATTATAAAATAAATATTGTGGTGATCGTGATGACGAATGTGAGCTAACTAAGAAGACGGATCTTAAATTCGACGTCGGATGACGAAACTAAAAATAGAAACGTCTCCCGTCAAGAGTGAGAATCGTCACGTCTCATCGAATAAGTGTAAATTGTGGGAAAACGACTCGAGAAACGTCGTTCCAAAATAGTGCCACTATTTAATATTCTCAGAGACGTTCACAACGGCATATCACACGAAAGTGTTCACAAATGAACAAAGTCTAAAACAAACATGTGCACGGACAAAAGCACGTGCACGAACAACGTGCCACGAAAAGTGGTCGTTACATCCTCCCCACCTTAGAATAAAGTCCGTCCTCGGACTTTCTAATATCGCTAGTCACTCTAGTAACTACCCCAATCAAGTCATATAATAATTCAACCAGGTATAGTCATTACAAGTGCTTATATATGCACTAAGTAGTCAAACATTAATACTACCAACACGTATATACATTCACGTACGTATACACTTATACCTATTATAGTCAGTCAAATTCATACATGTATTTCAATCATATATATAAACATACATCCCTTATATAACTGCTACTCGCAAAACAACAGTTCAGATACTTATATAAGGATAGTCTCACACTTAGCCAATACAATCATTGCTCTACCTATATGTAGCTACCTGTGCACAAACATCAAGGGTATACTACCCTCTAATATTCATCCAATACAAAACATCTCAACACATATAGTCACACCATACCACTATTAAATCAAATTCACCATATATAATATACACTCACCAATTCTATAATTTCATAATATATATAGTCATTCAAATGCATTCCAATATTTCACCATACATTCACATTACGTACGGTCCTATAACTGTATTTACGACACGCCACATATATCATAGTCATCAAAACCTATAACTAAGCACATACTTACCCGTGCATGGTGCACACCCATACACGCTAACATTTCATTTACGCATACCATTCATACCATTATATTACTAGCACATCTATGCACCTAGTTTAGCTAGCACACAAGCAAGTCCTTAGTAAATAACTATACCACAAGACCAACACATATAACTATATACTGGTGTAGCGACCCACAGTCATGTGCGTAACTCAACCAGGCACAACCACTTCTATCACTATACATACATCAAGCATTGATATATTCAAACTACAAACATACATTCAATATACTTAGAGTATACTCACTCAAGCTTGAGTGAGACTCAATACACATATCAGAATATTCTATATACGTAACACGACATTCATACTTATACCAATACCACTCCCATATATATACATCTACTAATACAACCATATACATTCCATAAATCAATCACACTTAACATTTAGTCAGGTAACACCCACATAGTTCAATCTAATTATATACCATAATAATAACATTACAGACATCACCCACATATTTATAATACCCTCCCTAGTACAAACATTCACCGTATAGTCACACATAAATAATGTATATATTCACACCATAGCCTACTACCTATAATTAGTATACTAACACATTCCCACATACATAATTAAGATGTGCAATAGTCGTGTATACCTCACGGTATGCACGCATGCAACATCCCGAAAAGCAAGCAATACAAATCAAAAGTATACTCCTACTACCATATGTATATCACCTATATACTCAGGCAACAAAACATAACTACTTACGTATAAACACAATACATACCCACATACGAGCACACACTCATACGTGCTAACATATAGATCACTTAATAGGCCTACCCTCTTAACCATACGTACTCTTATTATTATCACTACTAACATACACATAGCTTTACCAATCATTTATTTCAACCATTATAAGTATCTCTAACTACATACACAACTTAGATATTTCAACGCTAACTCTTATATACACAAGCATCCCTAGTATAGTATAGCTATCCACACAAAAATCTATAACTACTAACACACAGCAACTTCATACTATCACGAATAACTCCGAGTATATATATATATACTACACAATATGCAAGCATCAATATTCTATGGGGGCACACTCATTCAAGCCCACGTACACAACTTAGGTACGTGCACAACGACGCCTCTCAAAGATCCAAGGGTCTACTAACAACTTAGAGTTGACACAGACATTGACGGGCACCTAAGCCTAAGCAATAGAGGGAGGTCGGGAGCATGACGAGGGGTGGATCGATAAGCACGAGTTCAGATAGGGCGAATACAAGGAGACAACTTGGTTAGACGAAACATTGACTCAATGGTGATGTTTAGGTTGAGGGAAAAGGGAGATGTAGTGGTGCTTATATAGGAGGGGAAAAAAGAAAATGTGGTAAGTAGCACAAGCTAAAATACGTGGATTTTGAAAACTGTCGTACTTCAAAAGTTGAAATCCTCGTCTGGAAAGAGATATTTGGAGATCGATAAAACGTGTTGTTTCAAAATAAGTTTGAGTCGAATATTCATAATAAGAGAAAATGGTCTATTGGTTTTAAAAAAAATCATTAAAAAGGAAGTAAAATCATTTACACGAATATTGAAGACGTAGTTTAGAAATTATTATACGGCAATAGTTTAATATAATGGTTGTGAAAGTCAAAAAGAAATCAAGTAACTGAAAGATTTAGACTCATGTCAAATGCCATCAAAACTTTTGGGTTATGGAAAATTTTAAAATAATCAATATCGAAACTACTTTTCAAAGGAACCAGGATTTGCAAAAATGAAAAAAACTGATTTACACACGGTCCTTAGCATATGAGCACAAAGAACCTGATACAGTTATATAAAAATAATTGAAAGTATATATGGTGCATGGAAAATAATATTAACTTCGTAGTGAAATTATCAAAACTGTAGTAAAGCTTTTAAAACCAAACTATGGGAGGTCTGGGCCAGGAATAGTAATTTCTTAAAATTTTGAAATAGCGTAAACGATGAGCATAAAACCGACTGGCTAAAAGCTGAAATTCCAGGTGGCTTGAAGGTATATTAAAGTAAGCACGTCGTATCTTTCGTTTAACACAATAAGAAGGAAAATTATAAATCGAATTGGGCAAAGCAAAAGCGCGGTTCAGAATAAAATTAATATGTGAGGGGACAACACATTTACATGAGTACGAAAAACATAAGCTGGAAAACATTATAAGCTAGAAATCAAAATTTCGGCAAAAGTTTTTAAGATTTTAAATCAACGAAGGAGGATGAAATATGAGTATATATGCATTAAAATTTGGAACAAGGTTAAACTTCGGAAAGGAGGGGGTCAAAAATACTTTCAAGAGTTTCAAGGTTCGTAATGGAGATGTTCGAAAATGGACGACGATCGTCATGAGGCGATCTCGTGAATCGAGGCAAGGAAATTGGTCGGAGATCGAAACATTCATACGCCTAGGATATGATTCTGAAGGATCTACGGGGAAACTCCTACGGTCGACCAACTAAAGATTTGGAACTAGGCACTAAGACCTTCTAAGGGGCTGGACGGTAATGAAATGCGTTCAGCTTGGTCCGAAATCGATGAACCCAAGTGAACGACAAAAGGAAATTTTAGAGGTCTAATATGGTCAGGGTTAGGCAATAAACGCTAAGGTAACTCCTACGACGATTAAATCAATTGCTAAAAGGGAGTCTAACTACAATCAGGGCCTCTAATTAGCAAGCACAGACGTCTAACTAAGCCTTCTTATCACCTAGTGTCCTAAGAAAACAACTAAACTCAGGGCTTATTACTCGGATGTTGCAATTTATTTAATGGACATTCCGTTATTATCGTTGTTCCGTTAATTCGTAATTGCAAGACCGGACCTGCATGGGCCACCAACAAAACCTGTCACGCCCCGCTTCCCAAAAATATGGAGGCGAAGCGTGAGAAGGTCCGCTCAGACTTGAAGCTACAAAGCTGCAAGTCCGATAAGCGTCAATCAGATTTAAAACTGCAGGTCCTTGCAACGCGAGCGAAACAAGATAATAAAAATGAAATGAGACAAAAGAATAATCTCAGAATATCCATAAATATAAATTCCAACATCGCAGAAAAGCCACCAGGCTAAAAGAAAAAGAGACTAAAGGCCCAAACATGGCCAACAAAGGTACAAAGTACAAAACAATGGTGCTACGCACCAACAACTAACAAAAGGCCTAAAGCAAAATAAAGCTCAACAAGGACTCAAAGAATGGTCACCGGTGTCCACCAAAATCCTTCTGGCAATCATGGACTCAGACTCAGCGTCAGCAAAACACCACGTACTCAGCAACGGTCTCTGGCTCAGGGTCTAACATGTGACACCCAAAAGAGCAAGGGGCACATGTCAGCAAGTCTACAAGAGACTTGTGCAAGGAAACTGAAGGTAGGTAAAAGTAAAGCAACCTAGCAGTTCTAGCATGATGTAATGACATGGCAGTTAAAGTAATGAGTGCAACAGGTAAGGTAAAGTAAAGTAAAGTACGAGCATGGCATTTAAACATGGCATGGATGACAAGTATTACATGAATCATTCACAAGACAAGTACAAGACAAGAAAAGTAAGCACCTCGTGCACAGAGATTCCGTCTTTTGGCTAGAGGGCTAATCAGGCCACTCCTAAGCTCAAGCGAACGTTTATCCCTACCCCTCCACGTGTGTCGAGCCAGGGCCTTACCCCCAAACGGGAATGCTCGCTTCTGGATCACGAGCCAGGAAGTGTTTTTAACAAGTATGGCATAGGGGTGCACCTAGCCGGACAAGGAGTACAAGTACAAGTATTGTAGCGTGTGCTACGAATGCGACATTCAATGCATGGATGACATGTAAGATGCAATGCATGGCAGTTAAAAGTGTGTACAGGTAAGGAAAGTAAACGTGACAGTTTAGTATGCATGAACAACAGGTTTAAAGGGTTGGATCTAGCTTCGTTGTCAAGCTAGATCAATTAGGTGACGGATCTAGTTTCGTTGTCAAACTAGATCAAGTAGGCGTCTAGCCAGCTATCATTTCACTGACTAGTCTATTTTACGCTAGGAACAAGGAAGTGGCCTAAAAACATGGCCCTACACAAGAGTTGGCAAGTTTCACTTGCCTGCAAGCACGACGTCTGAGCACACCGTCCAATGAGTCCAAAATCACAATTATCCTACGTGCACAAGTCCACCGGCCTAAAGTCCATATTATTAATCTTGATTAGTGAATTTAAAACATTTAAAATACTTTAAAAATACTGATTTTTAGTCTTGATTAGCATGCAATTGGGTTGGGGGTCCTAGCGGTGCAAAGCGTTACCTCAACACGACGCGAAAGCTACACCGGCGTCGGGTAGCGACGCCGGGGGTTGGAATAGAAGAACGCGCTCCAAGTCCTGATTCCAATAAGATTCCTCGCTGGAAATTTCAGAGCAATCAACCGGGGCGACGATTCCAGATTCCAAAGCTAACACGTGCGACGACGGGCTACGACGTGTCGCAACGTCGTGCACGGCAAATCGTCGGAGAGAAAGCACCTAGGTGGGGCCCACAGCAGTCCTAGGGCCTTTGGGGGACCCACAATAACTCTGGAGAACTTGGGGGGCCCACGGAGGCAAGTGGTGCGACGGATGCGGGGTTGCGACGAATGACTCTTGGTCGTACTCAGCCAATGCGGGGGATTCCATCGGTCTGGCGCATGGGAACGGGCTTGTGCATCGCAGTGGGTCGGTGCGGGGTCGGGGCTCTCGGTCGGTGCGGGGCAATGTCCCGGTCGGGGCGCTTGGATGCGGGGAGTGGGGTGCTGCAACGTTGCAACGGTTGCAACGTTGCGAAGCTGCGGTCGGTGCGGGCGGGGCCTTCGGTCAGATGCGGAGCGATGCGGGCGACAGCTGCGGGGGCTTGCAGCGATACGGGGAGCGGTTGTGAGCGGGGGCAGCCATCGGTCTGACCGAGAGAACTCCTCGGTCGGACACAGCTGAAGCGGGGCGATGGCCGTGCAAGCGAGCGGAGCGGGGGAGCGGGCATTGGCAGCGGTCGGTGCGGTAGTTTTGGGCCCGTTCTCTCGGTCTGAGCGGGGGAAGTTCGTCGCAACGTTGCGACAAATCGTCGCAACGTCAATTTTGGGTTTTGGAAGAGGCTAGGGTTAATTTCTTGCGAAAATGGGTCTTCCTAGGGGTTGTTTATATAGTGTAGATGGGTTGACTTGGTCTAGGGCTAATCCTAATGAGATTAGGAGTTTAAACTAATTTAAAATTTGAAATTCAACTTCTCCAACTCACCCAAGGATTTGACTTGGTCCAAATGAGCTGGAAATTGGCTCAAAAATTCTTTAAAATGTTTTAAACTTAAATAAATTTTCTTTGGCCGAAATTAATTAAAAAAAATTAATTATTAAAAATATTATAAAACTTGTTAAAAATATAAAAGTGGTCAAATAAGCTCCAAAAATTATAAAATAAATATTGTGGTGATCGTGACGACGAATGTGAGCTAACTAAGAAGACGGATCTCAAATTCGACGTCGGATGACGAAACTAAAAATAGAAACGTCTCCCGTCAAGAGTGAGAATCGTCACGTCTCATCGAATAAGTGTAAATTGTGGGAAAACGACTCGAGAAACGTCGTTCCAAAATAGTGCCACTATTTAATATTCTCAGAGACGTTCACAACGGCATATCACACGAAAGTGTTCACAAACGAACAAAGTCTAAAACAAACATGTGCACGGACAAAAGCACGTGCACGAACAACGTGCCACGAAAAGTGGTCGTTACAAGGACCATGTCTGCCACCGTCGCCGATATGGCTCACCGCTTCGACCTGCTTCCACACATTCACTACTGTCTTACCCAGGTCCTAGAGCGACTCCCCCGCATACCCGTACCCACCCAGCAGGTTCCCACTCACACTTCCACACACACTCAGCCTGCTACCACTTCCACACCCACCCCCGCTCAGCAGCCTGTCCGGCCACCACCACCACTTCCGCCTCAGGACGGAGACGGCGCATCACCACCTTCTTAGGCACCATTGATGCCATCGATTATTTTTGCCGTTGTGCTGCACGTTTCTGCTGGGTCCTGATGCATTTTTGTCCACCCCCCTCCCCTCACTTATTTTTGAGATTCTCTTTTTGATCGTATCTTTATATATCTTTTTTTGGGAGAGAGGGAGAGTTTTTGGTGCCACATATATATCTGTATCACTCATATATTTGCATGCATCATGTCTGCATCATATTTTTCATTTCTTTATTTTTATTTTCTTTTTTCCATCATGCATGCATCCTCACTTACCCCTCACATTCCTTGTCTCTCGGTGTGTCACACTTTGCACATTGAGGACACTGTGCCATTTAGCTTGGGGGAGTGAGTTCTCACGTTCTTTTTTTCGATTTGCCACCTTTATTTTTAGTTTTTCACACCATTTTCCGCTTTTGCACTTATTTTCATCATTTTTCTTTTATTTTACCATGCATCACGTTTTCCTTATTTTTCTGTGTGTCGCATTGTAAATAGTTCTATTTTCCCTTTATCTTTATTTCTTTTCTTTTTCATCTCATGCTAGAGATGACTTTTCTATGATGATGATGACGTGGGATTTAGCTTACTCTATATGCATGCTATATTTGTCATGTCTTAGACTTTATTTCTGATATCATATGCTATGACTTGCCTTGCACCTAGAGATAGTAACCCACACTTTTTCCACATGAAAATGAATGAAATTTTATTATTAGCTGAGTCTGAATATTCATATGTATGCTATCACAGAAAACAAACCAAGATTCACGCATTGAATGCTTATATCTGGAGTCCCGATTTCTTTTCCTATATCACTTCTATATGCATGAATTGTACATTTCACTTCAGGATGATTGAATGATGTTAGCTATGATAAATCTGGATTAGTTAGCTTTTTTGTGATCGAAACTGAGTAGATTAGATTACCCTGCTGAAGTTGTCGTGCATGTCTTATAGAGTGAACCGAGAGATATATTTATTTCTTTCTCCACAAATCTTGAACATCATTTCTCTGCTTTTAAAATCATTGGTGAATCTCCCCTTAGCGATTCTATTATATGGCATTTCCCCCGCTATTAATTCCTAGCTCCAAATATCCCAAATAAAAAAAGAGAAAAGAGAAAATATTCTTGTATATCATTATCTCTCTTTGAGTTGGGATCATTGTGTATATATGCTATGAAAAAAAAGAAGAAAAAGAGGAAAAATCCTCAATAAAAGATCCCATCTCACTTCCTTTCTTTCTTCTCTCTTTTCGTGTTCATTTTTAGTACTTTTGGAGCTATATAAAAATAGGGATGTGAATATTTTTTATGCCACCATGCTTATAGATAAGCTTGGGGGAGGGAATCCATTGATGTGTGAGAGAGTGACTACTTGACGTTGCACGACAACCTAGGCTAAGTAATATTCTATACTCGGTGAGATTATTTTTAGCTTTACGAAATCCAGAAATCCAAGCCTAGCACTCATTTCATGAAATCCATACTTTTCTATTCTCTCTATTCTATTGTGTGATACTCTTATACTCCTCATAGAAAGCATTCAATTGAAAAGTGTGTGATCTGCGATTTGTATACCGCTTTAAATGATTCAGACGATGTTAATCCTAAAATTATTCCGTTTTTCATGATTATATCGTTGTTCGTGGGTTTTCTGTTTCTATTTGCACTATTATACTATGATATCAAAATAAAACTCTTTGACATTGATTTTTCATTCAGTGCATGCTATATGAGTAAGCGAAACCCACGTCCTGAGAAAATGATCTAGCAGCTTACCTCTTCGCTTCTTTCTTTCTTCTTTATTTTTGTTTCGTTTTTCATTCTTCTCCGTTTTTCATTTTTCATTTTTTCGCCGTTTTCGTTTTCCGAATCCACCGGGTTCGCCTTTTACTTATCTTCCTCGAGGACGAGTAAGAGGTAAGCTTGGGGGATTTTGATCACTCCTCATTTTACACTTTTTTCCCGCATGTTTGCATGCCATTTAGATCGCCCAAATCATGTTTTTTTCACGATATATCGACGATATTGCGATGCTTTTCATGATTTGTTGTTTTTGTCGCATTTCAGGTGATTTGGCGCGATTTGGAGTGATCTCGAGATGCGCTTACTCCAGAGGGTCACCGACGACCTCCCCAAGGGGTATTTTGCTGTTGGAGAGGAGCGGAAGAAGAACGGACGTCGCAGGAGCGACGAGGAGCCAAAACAAGCTGTTTGGGCATTTTTGGTGTCCCACTCGGCCGAGTGAAGGAGTCACTCGACCGACCAGCGAGACACCGCTCGGCCGACCAGATCAGACACGATTCATATGTGCACTCGACCGAGCGACGGAGACCACATCGGCCGAGTGACGAGATCCCGTCCGCCCGAGTGGCGCCCAGACGAAGCCATTCAAAAATCGCCAAGTTACTGTTTTTCGGCTGCCTGAGCTTCAGAAGACTCACTCGGCCGAGTGGATAATCCCGACCGCCCGAGTACCATGAAGCCATCGGCCGAGTGACGACAACTCACTCGGCCGAGCCGCCCCCGAAGTAAAGACCCCCGAAGACCCAGACTTACTGGAAATTCTCAGGGTTTGTCACTCGGCTGAGCGACTTTTGTCACTCGGCCGAGTGCGACGCGCTGCCTGTAGCGAAAATTGCGGATTTCAGGCTGCGCAGGGGTATTTTGGTCACAGTTTTTGGACGATTTTGGGGGGTATTTAACCCCTGTTTTTACCCTAGTTTTGGAGAGCTTTTCTCTTAGATTTTTGCAGCTTTTTAGGTTTACTTTTTAGCTTTATTCTTGTGATTGGAGAGGAGACTAAAAGTTGATTTTTGTTGGATTAATTGAAGAACTCCATTGGTTTGCCTCTCTCTTCTCTAAAAATTCTATTTTTATTACTTATCTCAATATTGTGATGAATTCTATTGCTTATTTCATTGATTATTCTTGTGTTTGTGCTATGAATTGTGAGTAGTCTCCACGTCTTGGGGCGTGGGGATGAACCATATAAGCCCAATTTCATATTTGTGATGAATTGGTAGAAATTTTGCTAGAATTGTTGTTAGGGATTAGATTGGGATCGATTTACTACGGATAGCTAGGAGTTCATATCGATTGGGATTTGCAAGAGATTGGATCCCAATTCGATAGGAAACCCTAGAAATCCAAATTGGGTTGGAATCGAATTTCCGAAGTATCGGTTTGCAAGAGATTGGATCGATACTAGGGTTTCCGGTTGCAATTCCGTGTCGATACCCGTTTGCAAGAGATTGGACGGGTAGGAACTATCCCAACCTAGGTCGTGGGCCGAGTTTGCAAGAGATTGGGCTCGGTACGCGATTGAACGATGATGTTGATCCTAATGCTAGCTTCCTAGGCTAGGGTTTGCAAGAGATTGGACCCAAACCTAGGATGGCTATAGACCGGCAACAGCGCGAGAGCGTGAGCTTGGTTCTACATTCAGTTGCGACTAGTTCATCCAAAATCTTATTCTAGCAATTTTGATACCGACGAACCACATTTACGAAATACGGTGAGTAGTGGGAATTCCCCATTCCCTAGACGTTCTTTATTTGATTTGATATTTCCACACTTTGTCTGACGATTGTGACAGGATCGCCAAAGGCAAATTTCTCTCTTCTTAAATAGCCAGGTTGATTGGAACAAGCACGGTCATTCGTCCTCCCTGTGTTCGATATCCCGCTCGCCGCTATACCGTGCGCTTGCGGTAAAACTACAACCGTCGCTCCGGGTGTGTATCCGGGGCGCGATCATATAACATAAGGTTTCTACCCTTTTCTACCCAATCAGCAGCATATTTAAGCACATCATGTACTATCAAGTTTAAGATGTGACAAGCACATCGCTGATGAAATAAAAGACCATCCAGATCAGGGTTCAGATGTGTTTTTAAAAATGATATTGCAGTTGTATTGTTAGAGGCATTATCAAGTGTAAATGAAATGATTTTATCAGAAATGCCATACTCACGAATAACAGGCATAATCGCATTAGCAATAACAACACCAGTATGACCAAAGGGTAACAATTTAAATCCAATAATCATCTTATGAATAATATAGTCGTTGTCTATATAATGGGCCGTAACACAAATGTAGGATAACCCCCATTTTGTTGTCCATATGTCGGATGTTAAAGCTATCCTAGATTTTAAGGCCGCAAAAGTTTGAATCAATTTGGCTTTGCCAGCTTCAAAAGCTGCCATAACATCTCTTCTAAGTGTGGTTCTAGGCACCTTTTTAAATGCGGGGTTCAGGGCTAATTGGTTAAAACGTTCTACTGAGGAGCTTTCCCCATAACTTAAAGGTAATTCTTGGCAACGAACTAGTCTAGCCATCTCCTTTCGCATTGTTTCAGCAGAATACGAAAAAGCAGACAGAGAGCTAGAATTAGCTGTTAAGTTTAACGTTGTCTGTCTAGCCTCTCTTTTTTATGTGCTTCTGTGTGTCTTTTTAGATGTGTTGTGTCATCTTTGGCTGCGCAATTGAAATCTGATCTACAGATTTTGCAAAAAGCCCTAAGTCCTTTTCCAGGCACTGTTTCTAGTGAATAGTTATCCCAAACAGCAGATTTCTGTTTTCTGCCTTGGGTTGCTTGTGAAGGAGTGGGGCCAGCAGTAGTAGAAGGGGTTGAATTGTGTGCAGAACCAAAAAATCCCTGTGTACCCACTATGGGGCTATTACTATCGTGCCATTCATGTTGTTCATTTGGAGTCATTTCCGGAAAGTCCGGTGTTTCAATAGGGTTGTTCAGCAAATTTTGAAAAAAACCATATTCTTCAGTGTTAAAATTAGTGGTAACAGATCTACGTGGGTTGTTTGATCCGGCCATTATGCTAATTTAATAATAATAGGAAGTAGGAACCTGATTGCAGATAGAGCCGCAGTGAGGTAGCAGTCTAGCAGCTGATCGGATCCCTGAGTCGGAGCTTGAATTTGAGATGCGGAAGTGTAGAGGTAGCAGCCGTATCTTGAGAGCGCCGTGAGATGAGAGCAATAGCCTGAGATTATAGTAAAATTTGATAGTAGAGAATTTTAGAGTTGTGAAGAAATTGGTATGAATGTGTGCGGTATTTATAGGATTTTTTAAGGCCCAAAAGACCAAAATAACCCTCCAATATGACCGTTTTATGGCTGTTGGGACGGTTTTTTGGTCATTTTGGCAGAAATTGACCTAACTACCCCCACAATATAGCTGTTTATGGCAGTTGGGGGGGTATTTTGGTCAAAAAGCCCAAAAAAAACCCCCCCAACAGCCATAATATGGCTGTTGGGAGGCGGGGCGGGGCGGGCCGGGCGGGCCAGCCCGGCCCGCGGCCCGCCGGGCCACGGGCCGGCCCGGCCCGATTGCTGGGCCGGGCCGGCCCGACCCAGCGGGCCGCGGGGGGGGCAAATGCCCGGCCCGGGTTGACCGAGCCGAGCCGGGCCAGGCGGGCCGGGCTCCGGGCCGGCGGGCCATTTGGCCACCTTGACCGCTTACACACGCAATTTTCCTGCAGAAGTCCAGAAGAATTAGAAATTTACAAAAAAGGACCTTACAACTTCTTGAAACGATATTTTACAATATAGACCTCCGATTGACGAACAGTCAAACCACTGCAGAGCCGTCAATGAGCAGAACGATGAGGACACATCGATGCCACAAATTGAGCTCTCTAAACTTTATCTATTTATATTTTTATGGTGTATCATGATTTGATCCTTGTATTTTCTTTTACGCTATTTTTGGTTGTTAGAGAGATATGATGCGTAGTACTAATATTTTTGATTCACATGGTGTGGCTTGAGGCAGAACCCAGCTATGTGGAGTAGTTCAGTCGAGCATGGGATTTGCGAGTTTATAGAGCTTGTAGCATGGAATTTATGAGTTCCAAATGTCTGCAAGCATGGTGAGACTTATTGATCTAATAGTTGATTTTGGGAGTTGCTGGAGTAGGTCGATATTCGACCAAATCAAGATACATCTGGTGTTATCTGTGACTGGCTGTGATTTCTGTCTTTTTATATCCTTGTGTGTTGCACATTTTTAATTGTCGATCGCCCTCTTCACCCCCTCTATGGTGTACTTTTCGTTCCTACAAGTGTTATCAGAGACTAGGTTGACACATTGTAAACCAAGAGGTTATGGTTACACACATACAGTCATGGGTATTTCGGATGATGCTTTTGCTAAGGGACACTCTATTGATAGACCTCCTATATTTAGTAGACATGATTATATTTACTGGATGGCTAGGATGAAAGTTTACTTGTTATCTGTCGATTTTGATATTTGGCATATTATTGAAAACAACTATACTGAGATTTCTAAGCCTGAAAGTAACTGGAATTTAGATGACATAAATTTGTGTGCTCTGAATGCAAAAGAAATGAATATTTTGTACTATGGTTTGAATAGAAAAATATTTAATTATATTTCTCATTACTCTTCTATGCATGAAATTTGGAGAACTCTAAAGATGACATACAGAATCGAGCAATGTTTTGGGGATCATGCCTCAGCGATGAGAAGAGCCTACACAATAGGAAGAACCTAAAGGGAAAATTTTCTTTTAAATAAATGCAATGCTTCTATGTTTAAGAATATCTCTGATGATTTTGATAATGAAATTATTTGTCATAATTGTAGGAAATCCAGACACATCAAAGCTAACTGCCCACGACGGAAGGATGGCAAGAAAAAGGCAAGTCTTCTCCTAACGATGACAAATCGGAGGATGATGTAATTTGCTACAATTGCTAAAAGCTGTGGCATATTAAACCAGATTGTCCATTGTTAAAGAAAGGAATAGCAAAGAAAAAGAAGATATCACTGGTGACTACATGGGATGCTAATAGTGAAGATGTTGAGAACCATGTAGTAGGACTTTGTTTGGTGGCACATACGGATTCTAGCACCAAGTATTCAAACAATGTGGTACCTGACCTTCCTTATAGAGATTTAGTTAGACTATGTGATCATTTGACTAAAGAAGTTGAAAATTGAGAGGCCAAGATTAAGACATTAAAATCAGAACAGAAACAATTGTTTAAAAAGACTTGTAAAAATTGCTCGATTTTAGAAAAATAAGTGCATGACCTAAAAACTGAAAAAGAAAAGCTTGAAAAAATATTTTGATGCCTTAAAGAAAGACATAAAGAGAAAAGATGGCAGTTTTGTTACCCATTGTTAATGAGAACTTATGCTTAAAATCCAAAGTCCAAGAGATTGAAACATGCATGAGAAAGTTTGCTATTAGTAATAAGTTATTGAAGATGCTTCTTAATAATCAACTCTTTCCAAACAATAGAAAATGACTGGTTTTTGGAAAAATTGAACATGCGAACAATCTTTTTTGGTAAGGACAAAGGTGTTTTTCCTATGTACATCGGTTTTGGTAAAAACTGGACATACTTTAAACCATTGTTGGAATAGAAACAAGAACAAGAAGTTTAAACAAATTTGGGTTAATAAAGGCACGTCACTAACATTGTTGGACTTATATGGGTTACTAGGTCACACATAATATCTTTTGTGTACTGTTAGATATCAATGAAGTTCCTTGGGCAAACGGTAACGCGAATGTATGATTTCTTATTTGAGCTTATTATTTACCTTCATAGGATATTTTGGTCAAAAAAATTTTCACTTTCTTGGTTTTTTTTGTTTTTGGTGTGATTTCTTTTTCTTTTTGCGATTTGTTAGTGTGTTAGAAAAATAGAAAAAGAATTTTTTTTGAAAAAGTGAAAATTATAAAAATTGAACTTAATGAATTTCTTTTGTTCATCAAAAAAGTCACTTTGGATGAAAATCATATTATGTATAGTATTCTAGTATTATCTTTTTGAATATGTTTGCATGATTGACTTTATGAATAGTTAAGACATGTTCGATAACGAATAACTAAATTTCTACATATTCCCATTACACTTTCATGGTATTGATTGTTAAGGGAGATATGGTTTTGTTCTCATGAATATTGGAAAGTGGTTGAAGGTGGATGAAAAATTGCAAATTATGCTACTTGATGTGATATGTAGTGTCATGTCTGGGATGAAAAACAAAACTCATGAAAAGAAAAATATGTTGAAATAGAAAAGAAAAAGACAAAGTGTCTTATGAAAATTAAAAAAAGAGCTTTATATGTAAAATGGGTACAGTACATGGCTATGATATGACCCACGGATATCCGACTCAAGCTATAAATTCATATCTTTTAGTGTCAGTGTTAAAGCAATGCCACCCCTTGTCAAAGAGTCCTTCTAAACAATGTATGTGATACGACCCCCCGAATGGGCTGAAGAAAGATGGGCCAGCCCCACGACCAAGAAGCTAAATTGGGCCCAAGCACAAAGGGCCCCATAAGCAGGCTAAGGGCATCGATGCACAACATCACCGCCCGGTACACCATTGGCATCCCGCCTTTCGAGGAAACCGCTCCCCAGATCACGCCTGTCTTGATCACCATTGAAGGGACCATCAAGGCGGGCATGCGCGAAGGGCGAGATGGCAGGATGTCAAAAAGGCATTAACATGCGGACTCCTACAAGAGGCGAAAGGATGAAACGCCAAGGGATTGAATTCTAAGATACTCACTACTTTGGTATTCTACCTCTAAAAACCTTGTCTTCCACCTTTGATATTTCTCCTCCATAGCTCGGCTCAAGAACTCGCACTTGGTCTCTCCGTGAACCAAGTTCGATTCCACTGAGCACTTCTCAGTCACCATCTGACTTAGGCATCAAAGGGGACTTGGTCGGAATTAAGTTCCAACCCCCTGACGAGCTCTCTTGTCTGTGCAGATCAAGAAGACACCAACCCGTCGAGGCTACCCTTCGATGGAACACCGACCGGATCCGAACGTCCTCAACTCCGAGCCCATTGGACCGATCATTCGAGGAAGCTGTCGCTCTGTCGAAGCTACCCTGCGGCCCACCGATGCTTGGGTCCACGCGTTCTCAACCACACGGACACTCGGTTTACCGACCTCGAAGGCTGCATGCGTCTCACGTGACAACGACGACCCCCAGACCTTCAAACTTCCAACCAATGGTGAGAAAACACCCCAAAATATCTGCACCGTCTGTGGGAACGAAATCATTTTCCACGTCATCCACAACAACAAATATGGAACTTCACAACGATGGAGTGGCCCGAATGCCGACCATCCTGGAGGATGGCAGATACGTCCAGCATGAAACCGAGCATAGCCGCTCCACAGGGAAAACCGACAACTCATGCTCGGTGACCCATGATCAA
>CM061142.1:388243452-388268452 GCA_030789695.1 Scilla litardierei
ATTGCGATCAACTCGTGTAGCATGTATTGAGGGGGAGTGTATTTCCTCTAATATCTTTCAGTCTTGATGTCTGTATTCTACATACTATATACTGGAGTAATTTGATTTTCTGGGCGGGGCCCCGCAGATGTAGGTGTGCGCACCGAACTGCGTTACCAAACGACCCTGTGTTATGATGTGTTACTTGATATTATTTCTGTGCCCTATAATTTGGATTGCCTACTAATTTCATTTGGTATCAGAGCAGGTCATCCGCATTCGTTGCCAGTCAAAGAGGGTGTGATTCTGATGTCTTAGTACGTCAATCATGAACACGAAAGAAGGAGCTTCCGTGACTCGGCCTCCGCTTCTTACTGGCACCAATTATACATATTGGAAGTCACGGATGCGCGCGTTTATCAAATCTCTTGATGAGAAGGCATGGGTGGCCACTGTTGAAGGCTGGAATCCTCCTACAGTTGACGACAAGAAGGGAAATGAATCTCTCAAGCCTGTCCAAGATTGGAGTATTGAAGAAGAACGCGCGGCTCTGGGAAATTCTAAAGCCTTGAATGCAATTTTCACTGATGTTGATGAAGAACAGTTCAAGTTGATCTCTACCTGCGAAGTTGCTAAAGAAGCATGGGATATCCTTCAAAACATACATGAAGGGACAAGCACTGTAAGAGCCTATAAACTTCAAATTTTGGCTTCTCAGTTTGAAAACCTTAGGATGAATGATGACGAATCTGTGGCTGAATTCAATGGAAGACTTCGTGACATAGCTAATCAAGCTTTTCAATTAGGAAAGAAGTACTCCCAAAAGAAATTAGTTGAGAAAACCCTTAGATCTCTTCCTGAAAAATTTTCGGCCAAAATAGCTGCTATAGAAGAAGTTAGGAATACTTCTAATATGAGATTGGATGAATTGATGGGATCTCTTCAAACTTTTGAGATGAACTTGAAGCAAAATAAAAGGGAGAAAGGAGTGGCTTTAAAAGTGGAAACTGCTGATGCTTCACATGAAGAAGAGGGTACTGAGATTGAAGATGACATAGCTCTTTTAACCAAGAACTTTAGTAAAATGATGAGGAAAATAGGAAATAGAGGTCAGAATTTCAGAAACATTAACAAAGAAGGTCGTACAAATCTTTCTTCTGCAGTTAGAGGCAACAATCGACCCATACAGAAGTTTGATACAAAGGGTAAAGGCAAGGGAATTCAATGCAGAGAATGTGAAGGTTTTGGACACATACAGGCAGAATGTGCTAACACCATAAAGAAACAAAAAGGAAAATCTCTAGCAAGCTCATGGAGTGATGATGAGTCTGAAGAATACACTGGTGACGATATGTTGCTTTTATGACCATCATGGGTGATCAGTGTACTGATGACACAACTAGCAATGTTGGACATAGTGTGGGTTCTGTTTACACCATGTTGAAAGAAAAAGATAAGAATGTCAAGAAAAATGTTATAACATTTAGTGCAACATCTGACAGTGATTCTGTATCTGATACGGGTGATGAGAAGGAAGTTGACGAAGTTGATATTCGGTCCGCATATCAAACCATGTTTGTTAATTGGTTAAAGATATGTGAGATAAACAAACTCTTGAAGTATGAGAACATTAAACTAAAAGGTGAAAGAGAAGAGGTTGTAACTCAACTTGACAAGATCAAGCAAGACGTCAGAAATCTGGAAGGCCAACTCAGGAGAACACTTCTTAGAGCTGAAAATGCTGAGAGTGTTCTTAACAAATGGAACACTGGCAAAACCAAGCTTGATGATATTCTAAGCATGGGGAAAGTCTCCGGAGATCGTACGGGAGTAGGGTTCAATAGAGGAGGTTATCTTCAGATAAGCAAGGAAGTTCATTGTCAACCTGTCAGAAATCAGATGAGTAACAAACAGTCCAAGCAAGGGAGTCAAAAAGGTAAACACAAAAAGAGCACTACTATCAGACCCTTGATTTGTAATTACTGTCAATGCAGTGGTCACACTGAGAGCGGGTGTTTCAGAAGGATGAGACATCAACATGAAGGAAGGAACGAGGGACATTCAGATAAAAGGATCATAAAGAGATGGATAAGAAAGACAAGAGTTCACAGCCTAGTTGCCTACACGTCCATGAGTGCTTTTTCGGAAAACACATGGTACTTCGACAGCGGCTGTTCTCGGCATATGACAGGAAACCGGGGCCTCTTATCTGAATACACTACAGGAAATAAAGGTCACGTCACTTTTGGTGACGGCCAGAGAAGCAAAGTCATTGGGAAGGGAGAGCTGAAGATGACTGAGTCCATTACTTTGAAGGATGTCATGCATGTCCAGGACTTAAAGGCTAACTTGATTAGTATAAGCCAATTGTGTGATCAAGGACTGTTTGTTCAGTTTACTAAAGATAAGTGTGTTGTGCTAAACAAAGCTGGGATTAACATTCTTACTGGAAACCGATCGACTGACAATTGCTATCTTTTGCAGGAAGCAAATAGATGTCTCACTGCCAGTGTTGAAGTTGCCGAACAATGGCACCAAAAACTTGGTCATGTGAACTACAAGACCCTAATTGAAATTATCAAAGTTGGAGCCGTTCATGGAATACCTGTTCTTTCCAAGAAAATTGAAGGGGTCTGTGGTTCTTGTCAGCTAGGAAAACAGAAGAGAACCAATCATAAACAACTTCAGATCATCACCACCTCAAAGAATATGGAGTTGCTGCACATGGACCTGATAGGACCCACAACGGAAATCAGCATGGGAGGTAAGAAATATATTTTTGTCTGTGTTGATGACTTTTCTCGTTTCACGTGGGTGGATTTTCTCAAAGAAAAGTCAGATGCATTCAATGCCTTCAAAAAGCTTTGCATTCGCCCTCAAACTGAGAGGGGAGCTACTATTGGAAAGATTACTCGTATTCGCAGTGATCATGGTAAGGAGTTCGAAAACCACTTGTTTGCTGACTTCTGTGAGGCAGAGGGAATACGACATGAGTTTTCTGCTCCAAAGACTCCTCAACAGAATGGTATTGTTGAGAGGAAGAATCGGACTCTACAGGAGATGGCTCGCGTGATGTTAAATGCCAGAAGGATCAGTACAAAATGGTGGGCCGAAGCAATAAATACTGCCTGCTACACCATAAATAGAGTTTATCTGAGACCCAGAACGGATAAAACTCCCTACGAGATCTGGAGAGGTAGGAAACCTAATGTCTCTTATTTTCATGTTTTTGGTAGCAAATGTTACATCTTGCAGGATCGGACTTCTAAAGGAAAATTCGATGCTAAGAGTGATGAAGGGACATTTCTCGGATATTCTACTACGAGTCGTGCCTTCCGTGTACTAAATAATCGTACTGATGTCTTGATGGAGTCCATCAATGTCGTTGTTGATGACTTCGAGCAAGGTGGTGTGGGGGCTGGGCCGCAAGAAGAGGTTAATGAGGAAGATGAAAATGTTGAACAAAATGTTACAACATTTGATTCAACATCTGATAACACTAGTCAGAATGGTGTCGCTCATGGAACGGCTTCTACTGAAGAATTGATATCTGATGAGAATGAAGCTCATCCCTCACGTGGAATAACTAAAGTTATCCGAAATCATCCTCCAGAGCTCGTCATTGGGAATGTTGAAGATGGTCTTCGCACCAGAGGCACCAGTCAGGTAAATTATCGTGATCTTGCTGGTTATACTTGTTTTTTGTCTAGTCTTGAACCCAAGAATGTTAAAGAGGCATTGTTGGATGAGTTCTGGGTGATGGCTATGCAAGAGGAGCTGAATCAATTTCAGCGTAATGACGTGTGGAGTCTTGTTGAGAGACCGAAAGGGGTGAACGTTATAGGCACCAAGTGGATTTTCAAGAATAAAACAGACGAAAGAGGAAATGTCACACGTAACAAAGCTCGACTGGTTGCTCAGGGATACACACAAATTGAAGGAGTTGACTTCGATGAAACATTTGCTCCGGTGGCTCGTTTGGAATCTATTAGGCTTCTTCTTGTTGTCGCATGCAGTTTTAACTTCAAGCTTCATCAAATGGACGTGAAAAGCGCCTTCCTAAATGGGATTTTAAATGAGGAAGTTTATGTCGAGCAGCCTAAGGGATTTGAAGATCCTTTCTTACCTGGTCATGTTTATCGGCTGAAGAAAGCGCTTTATGGTCTCAAGCAAGCTCCCAGAGCTTGGTATGAGCGTCTGACTAGATATCTTCTTAAAAAGGGGTACGAACGAGGTGGAGCTGACAAGACACTGTTTGTTCAGAGAACCAGATCTGCTATCATTATTGCTCAGATTTATGTTGATGACATAGTGTTTGGTTCTACGTCTTCTCAGCTAGTAAGTGAGTTTATTGACCTTATGCAAAAAGAATTTGAAATGAATATGGTTGGTGAGTTACATATGTTTCTTGGTCTCCAAGTTAAACAGACTAGTGATGGGTTGTTCATATCACAGAGTAAATATGCTAAGAATCTAGTCAAAAGATTCGGTCTTGAGAAAGCTCGTCAAGTTCGCACTCTTATGGGTTCTACAGAGAAGCTCTCTAAAGATGATGGTGGAAAACAGGTAGAGGTTACTTTGTACAGGAGCATGATAGGTAGCTTGTTGTACTTGACAGCAAGTAGACCTGATATCTGTTTCAGCGTTGGAGTGTGTGCGCGTTATCAGGCATGTCCTAAGGAATCGCACATCACGGCTGTTAAACGTATAATCAGATACATAAGTGGAACAGCTGACTATGGGATCTGGTACTCCAAAGATACCAATACTCTCTTATCAGGATATAGTGATGCAGACTGGGCATGTAATGCTGATGACAGGAAGAGTACCACCGGAGGATGTTTTTATGTTGGAAATAACTTAGTTTCTTGGTATAGTAAAAAGCAAAATTCGATTTCGTTGTCAACAGCTGAAGCAGAATACATTGCAGCAGGGAGTTGTTGTACTCAACTCTTGTGGATGAAACAAATGTTGACAGACTATGGTGTTGATCAAGATATTTTGACTGTTCTATGTGACAATCAAAGTGCGATAAACATTTCAAAGAATCCTGTTCAACATTCAAGGACTAAACACATTGATATTCGGCATCATTTCATCCGTGAGCTAGTTGAAAAGAAGATTCTTATTTTGGAGTATATCGATACTACCAGTCAGTTGGCTGATATATTTACTAAACCCTTGGAGTCTAACAGATTTGAGGAGTTACGACAAGCTCTTGGGCTGTGTCGTATCTGAATGTTGAACTCATTGTTGCACATAATGTTAAACATGATGTCAAACATTATGTTGCAACTCTTAAAAGTGCTCTGGATTCTTGTCTTTTCTGCCTGAGCGTTATTACCTCTGCATTTATTTCCCTTTATTGGTTTTCGGATCTCTCTTCACCTCCTTAGAATTCTTCAAGAAGTTTTTTTTTGGGTCCGTGCATATCTAGGGTTCTTGGTTCTTGATTCATTGTCCAAGAAATCCTTGCTGTTTCTGCAATGGGCCGATCTCAAAATGAAAGATCCTCTACGAATCCTCGTCGGTCTGCTCGCCAAGCTGCATCATCTCGCCAGAATCCTCCATCTTCTGCTTTTTCTCCCTTCAAACGGAAAGGTGGTGTTCCACGATCCTCTAGGGTCTCGTCCGCTGGAATCTCGTCCTCTTCATCATCTTCAGTGTCTTCTGACCACATGCATTCTGGAGCTGCCTTGAATTTGGCTATGGTACCTTTTTCCCCAATCTCTGTTGATTCTGGCTATCGCGTTTCCTCTCAAATGCCGTTCTCCGAATAAGATGAATCTTTTCCTCCTCCTGTCACTGTGGAAGATTGGTTTTGGTGTCTTCGACGAACTGATCGCAAGTTGGACATTTCTTGGATGGATCTATCCAATACTCGGTTTGGTACTGTACATCTTAAAGATCTGGAAGGGAAGTTGCTAAGTGTGAGGGTGCCCTTCGATGATCTAATTGTTCTGAAATCTTGGAATCCCCCTGAGTCATCTGTTAAGCTTTCTGAAATTGTTGTTTTGGATGACTCTGACTCAGCGTCCTCGTCAGCTGCTGATGATGGTCTGAAGAATGGTGAAGGGTCTTCATACCAAGACACTTCTGATACGGCTAATGCTGGTGTTTCGGATACTCATGCTGCTGTTCATAATGTGTGTTTCACTATGAATAAGAGTGCAAATAAGATGGGTTCTGAAAATGAGACTGATGAGGTTGATAAAGAACTTTCCACTAATACATCTACAGCTAATGTTGATCCTGCCTCAATTCTGAATCCCTCCGCACCTGCAGAAGAGAGTTCTGATCCTCCTGAACAGGTCATCTCTTTGGGTGAAAATGTTACACCTTCGCCTAATGTTGAATCTTATGTCAGATCTGATGATTGTGCTCATAAAGAAGCTCCCACGGTGTCTGTTGATCCCAGTGTGGATCCTTTTGTTATTCATCCTCGCAAGACTAGATCGGGGTCTCTCAAGCGCAAAGTATCTTCCACATCCTGCAGGGTCTCTCCATCTAAGTCTCCAAAGTTATCAAAAGGGTCAGGTTCCTTCTCTCCCTCTGATGGTCTTACCTCTGAAGCTATTTCCATTCAATTTTTTGATAAGTCTTGCAAGGATAGATGGGCTGTTTATTCTGATAGATCCATTTTTGGAGAAAAGTCTATTGCAGTCTCATCTTTCAAACATACACACTTTCTTGCTTTTCTCAAAGATATTGACTTGTTTCAAGCTGCCTGTTGTTTTAAGACCTATTATCCGGTTATGGTTCGAGAGTTTTATTGCAACCTATTCAAATCTACAGCTGATTCCTCTTCTAAATGGGGCTTTAGAACTTTTGTTCGTGGGAAAATTGTTCCATTCTCCCCTGATATCATAAATAATCTGCTCAAATGGCCGTGTGGTCAATGTCTTCCTCCTTATGGTGCTACTGTTGGTGTCGACTTTGACTTGTTCATTCAGACTGTCACTGGTGGGCAGTTTTCATGTTGGCCTAAATCCGTTTCTTTCCCTTCGTCTGCTCTGACAGCTAAGTTCTATCTGCTATATCGCATTGCTACTCGTAACTGGTTGCCTACTTCCAACATGTGTATTGTTACGAAGTCTATGTGCAAATTGCTGTTTGCTGCTGGGACTAAAAAGTCTTTCAACTTGGGTCGCCTTATCTTCGATTCCATCCTATCTTTATCAGAATCTTCAGCTCCTCATACTGCCCTGCCGCATGCGTCCCTAATTTCTATGATTCTCTTCTCTCATGGAATTGTTCCTACAACTTCTGAGCTTCCAGTATCCTGTGATTTGATAAGCTTCACAACCAAATCTATTGCCAGCAAAATTGATGACCTGACTATCCTTCCTTCTGTGTCCTCTATGCCGTCCTCTCCTTCTCCATCTGTTTCTAAATCAGCTAAGAAAAGGCCTTCTCCTCCTCAAGCTTCTGTCCAAGATCTCCAGGAGGACATGTTGGTGTTTCAGCGAGCTGTCAAGGCTGTTGATGATCAGCTCGTTATGCTTGAGAGTCAGAAGGTTCTTCTTCACGCTCAGAGGATTTTTCTTCAAGACAGGATTGCTGCACTTCAAGCCAAGGTGTCTCCTTCTGATGAGGTTTGATCTTTGGCTTTTTCTGTCACAAAGGGGGAGTAGTATGGGCATGTTCTGTATATGAATGGTTGTTTTTGAACATGTGGGTGATCTGAACATGTGGGTGATCTAAATGTCTTGTCTTGTGACTTGACTTGAGAGCTGTTTTTTGGTCTTCTGACTGGTATGTCTTCTATCTGACTGTATGGCTTCCTTTCAAAAGCATTTCTTCTGCTTGTCACTTTTCTTTGATGATATCGGATCACTTTCTGTTTGATTGTGCCACTAAAAGCCAAAGGGGGAGATTGTTAAGTTTTTTGTTTGTCTATTGTGGCACAACGGCTCTGGTGAAATGTCAAACAGTATGTTAAGTGCTATGTTGAACGTGGTGGAATGTTAAACATTATGTTATGAAAAATGTTGAACGGGTTTGTTCAAACATTTGGTTCTTCATCACCTGTTCTTATCATCAAAGATTTCTTATTATAGCTAAAGGGCTTGCAGTTATGCATTTGGTGCTATTGGATATTCTCTCTTATCCTTTGAACGGATGCAGATCTTCGTTCTTCGGTCCACTCTTAGTTTAAGGATTTTTGCAGATCCCGTCGGTTATAGATGTTGTAACCAAGTGATGATTTGTTGAGATTGTTCTGGTTGACTTCATGATCTCCTGGCTGCGGAAGTTTGCTGTTGTTAACAGTTTAACTATCTTGAAGAGAGACTCTAAAATAAAAGCGCAGCAAGGCGACGTGTTGGATTGCTGCGGCTGCCGAGATAGCATTGATCGTCTTTGGTGAAAGGGGATCTAAAAAGCTCCGGGAGGAGGCTCACATCTATATTGTAGAGGATCAAGGGAGTTGATCTTGGTGAGTACTGCAAGGGGATCTTGCTCGCAAGGGGAGCTTGCGCAAATTACTCCAAGGAGTTGATTGCGATCAACTCGTGTAGCATGTATTGAGGGGGAGTGTATTTCCTCTAATATCTTTCAGTCTTGATGTCTGTATTCTACATACTATATACTGGAGTAATTTGATTTTCTGGGCGGGGCCCCGCAGATGTAGGTGTGCGCACCGAACTGCGTTACCAAACGACCTTGTGTTATGATGTGTTACTTGATATTATTTCTGTGTGCCCTATAATTTGGATTGCCTACTAATTTCAGAAATTATCTCAAGGTTCATGTTTAGGTCAGGTCGTAGTTGGAGAATGGTAGTTGGAGAATGGGAGACATTATCTCGTGTGCAACTGAGGATATCCAGGAATGCAGAAAGAAAAGGAATGTCAGGCATGGTGACGGCTTAAGGGCAAAGAAGCTTCAATTGATTCCGATAATGATGTCAAAGACAAGGATAATAAGTACAACATGCACTTGAATGACAACGAGGATACTAGTATGGCTTTTGGAGAAAAAAAGATGGTGATTAAGGTCATCAGTCATGGTCTTTGGATTTCATGTTTTCTAATTTTCTATTATTATAAGACTTCCAGGTTTGGAACTTACTCGCTTTGCTTTACGCCTTTATGTTATTTTAATAATATAAGGTATGTAACTAAAGTACTTGCTTTCCTTGTATATTTGTGAGACGTTAATCTTAAATCTCGTAATATTTGTAATGGTAATTTAGAGTTTCCTATTTTTTACTCGTTTAAACAAGTCTGTGTGCTTTGCTAAATACTAATTGCTATTAAGTTCATTATTTTTTTATGATTCATTTTTAATTTAAGTTTATTTGTTACTAAATTACTAATTAATCTTTACTTTTTATGTTTCATGTATCGGATTTTGTGGATCAAGATTAACATATGATGGAATGATACTACGGTTTTCATGTATGTTTCAATATTCCATTTAATTCATTGTCGAAAGTGCTTGCATGTTGTATGTAGTTGAAAACTTGAGATGTATAGTGTATCGTTTTATTACCCGTTTTTAAGCATTTTCCTGATTTTTTTCCCTGAATTTTTTTTGAATTTTTAGCATATATAAAGTCCAAGCTTTAAAAAAGGTTTAGATGGTGTTGGTCATCGGGTCCGCCACTTAGCGGCACCTGGCACCATGGAGAGCGTTGTTCATGTATTAAGGATGTAATGACACCAACAAGTAATTTCACATTAATCATGCGAGAGAGGTCCAATCGGAAGCAAATAACAAGAAACTAAATTGACTACAATTAAAGCAGCAATTAAGAGCATTGAGAAGAAAGAGGAAACGGAATAAATTCATTAGAACCATTACACAAAGAGACATATCTGTAAGAATTGTTAGAAGATGTACCTTAAAAACTCAGTTTCCAATTTCTGTGATCTTCCAACGAAATCTCCCACAACTTTGAAGGGAAAAACTTCGCTTTCCTTCTCAGAAGTCGTGCTATTTCCACATGTCCTGGGTTAATAAAGAAAGAGAACAAAAGAAAAAGAGTCATCTCTAAAGATATATGTACAGTAATAATTGAAAAGCATGTGTTACATTCTAAAGGTCAAAGTACTAAATACAAAACCTAAGTTAGGAGGAAATTATAAGAATAAACACATCTATACCAGAAAATTATATAACATCCTAATATCATAAGATTATGCATCATCATGAATTGTGATTTCCATGTTCACCTGTTTTCTTTCTCTGGATATTCAACATGATCACATCCTGAACAAGAGATCTGGCCACATGCATCTCCTAGAGCTGATTTAGCCAGGAAGTATATAACGCTTTCATGAGACGAAGTCACTTCGGCAGCAAGAATTGGAGTTGGTATGGAGTGAATTAGTTGCTGCATCAGCTGAGTTGTCAGCATGAGCCTTCTTCTTGCTTGGGGAATCCAAGAGCCATCTTCTATCATTTCAGCTGCATACTCCACCTATAGTAAGAGATGAGGATGCTGAGACGTTGCCAACCATCATAAAGCAAAATAAATAACAGGATAACCACGAAAACAAATGAAACTGACTGTGTAAATACCTTCTCAGTTAACCTGCTTGCAGGTTGGGCCCAATCACATTCTGCCGTGCTGTAACATAAAATGTTTCTTTTAGAAAACAGGCTCAAGTTCCGTTGCATCTCATTTAAGAGAAAGGCATCAAAACTGAAGGTAATTGACAGATATTCTTTGGAATAAGAATTGAAGAATTAAATTTGCTACTGGGAGCACCACCTGATACACTGAAATCTTCGGACGCCACCAAGGGAAACCACCTGGTGCCATGGTGGAAGGTCCGATGTTGCAGTTTTACGTTTCTTTGAACTGATAACCATATCATGGCCAGTGACACCATATCGTAATTCATGACATGATTCATTGTCAGCCCTGCCAGTTGCTGACACACTGTGACTCAAAGCACCTAACTGGTTGGTTTCGATCCTCTGCTCAGTCAAAACAGTGTTGTCAATTCTTGCTGAAACTTCTCCAGAAAGGTACTGCTGAGATGAAGCTTTTGCACTCTTCTGGTCAGCATACATTTTAAGAATCTGACCATTTTTATATTTTCTGTACTGCTCAAACCAGGAGCGAGCCACCTGAGGAGTAAGCAGAGGATGTTCATTTCTTCCAATAAAATGTGATGATGAGCTATGATGCTGTCTTTGATTTTGAAGATCAGGCTGTCCAGGAAGGCAAATGTTCCGAGATGGCATCTCTATACCTGCTGATAGAGCAGTTCCATCAGCACTTTCCTCTTCACTTTCCTTCGAAGAAAAGCTCAGCATTTTGACATCTGAGGGGAAAGCACAGTTAGAAGATGTACCCAGTTCATGAGCTAGAGGAACTCTACAAACTGCATTCTGGCCATGGTTATACCCCTGGCCTGCCTGCCACTCTCTGTGTGAAGTGTCCAGACCATATTCTCCTTTAAGCCTCTTTCCATCCCTTCTGCTTACATCAGAATCAGCCCCCCGCATGGCTTGCATTTGATGCAGAAGAGAGTAATTAGGATGTTGTGTTTTTGTCAGTAGAACAGGGAGTCCATAATGCTCAACATCACTGTTGGAAGCGGTAGCATTAGGCCATTGTGTTCGCATGTTAACATCATGAGGAAGATGCCCCAAGGATGAAACAGAGACTGCAGAGTCTCTAGCTGAGTGTTGCTTTGGCAGCTGATCTTGCCCTTCAGAAGCACTACCTATCCTAGGGGTGTCGTCACCCCTCTCAGAATCTGCTCCTTGCAAGTGATCTTCTTCCGCTGGATTTTTGTCTGCATCTTTACATTGCTGAGAATTGGAAGAACATGTGGCTAGCTCAGAGGGAGCAATTCCTCCTCTATTACCGCGATTATCATCCATCTGCAAAGCCCCGGAACTTTTTTCTCCACCACTTGATGGTACAATGGTGTACTGAGGAATATTAGGAATAAGTTTCGGGGGGTAGGCAGTAGGCATGGCCTGTTGAGCCGATGCATTTGTCCATACATTTTGCAACATAGTCGAGAAGTCGATTTGTTGAGATATGCCCGATCTAGCACAAGCTTCCAAAAATGATCTTGTTTCTGCCAAAGGATGTTGCTGGGGAGCACTACTAAGATTATGCAACCCATCATTTTTTGGCTGGGAATGCCCTGTATCAGCAGAAATTATCTGTGAATCTGGTCCACGAGCATCAGCTGAGGAATCAAGCCTGAAAGGTAAGATTCTACCAGCGATGGATGGCAATGATGTTTGAGAAGACTGACCAGCAGAGACAACATCATGTGAGATTTGTGCTCGTCTAAGAAGAGAAACATGTTTGATATGTTCATCTACATCAGCTTGGCTTCCAGGAGTAATATTTCCAGATTGATTCATCGCTTCATGTCCAGTTAAACTAGAAATATGATGATGTTGAAGGAATTGCTGGTGCAGCTGATGACCCATATAAGAAAGATTAGAGGCAGTAACTGCAGAGGAGTTTCCCTGGACAATTAACTGTGACATTTCCTTGAATTTCTGACCAGAATCGGATCGACCCTCTATATTTCCTCTGTGAGATGCTTCAAGTGCATTATGTAAAGAGTGACCCGAATCAGTAGAAGCTGACTGCAGATGATCTCTATCTCCTGCATCAGGGTCAAGTTGCCTTCTGCTCGAATCATGTAATGATGTCTGTGAGTGTAAGTTGTGGTTTGGAAGTTGTCGTCGTTGAGGTGGAGAGGGCAACTGTAAGCCAAAACCTGGAAAAGCTGGAGACCGGTGATGACGAGGGTATAAGGTAGATCCATGAGCAGCTCCAGCTTCATGTGTATCATGTACTGAACTGGGATCAGAGTTGCCAAAGCAAGCAGCAGAGCTGCTGTCCCTTGAACTATCCACCTTGTGAAGTAACTCGAGCATGTTTTGGCTGCAAAATAATCAGAACAACTCAAAGCTTACAAAAGATATGGAATGAAATAAAGCATAACCAAACAATTGTCAGCACCATACATGGTGGTGATAAGAAGGCTTTTAGGTAAAACAAAGATAGATATAAGCATGTGGTTGGCACTTAGCAAACCAGGTGATAAGACACGCACAAGCGCGTCCGCATGTTTTAAAATACATCAATGAGAATTAGCGCATATTTTTCCTTGAAATAGTTGGTTTTGAAGAAGATATTAAGAGAGATCAGGGTTGGGCTAAAGCCATTATTGTGGCTTTTGGAAAACAACGCAGAGACCTGAATGACAATTTCTAGAAGTCAAAAGAATTAATAACATAAGCCATATAGAAATCATTCAAACTTTACTTGGTGGCAGTCAAATAAATTTTTTTTTAATCCACCAATGAGATAAGAGCTTTTTCTTCCCAGCAATGGTTGGTTTTGAAGAATCATAATCAGAAATCGTGAGAATTCAGGATTGGTCTGATGCAAGTGATGTGGCTTCAGGAAAACATTACAGAGACCTAAAGGATTCTTTGAAGAAGTCAAAAGAACTAATAACATAGTCTTATAGGAATAGCTCAAACTGGAAGGTTGTTAAGTCACCTTGTCTGCCTATTTGAGCTTCTACATTGTGAATCCTCAGGGCTGTTACTGCTTCTTTGCATGCCAGTTGAGTGTGCCTGTAAAACATAAAATATCATTTAGACATTTAGACAACACAGAGAGCAAAAATGAAGTAGACAGAATATAATTCTGTTTGTAAACATTACATATCCATTTACCTTTCCAATATTTGAAACGCCGTGACCGGCAAACCTGGAGTTCTCCATATATCTTTGCTCCTGGCATTTAGATGATTGAATAACCAACTTGGGCATGCTCTGAGAGTAGCCCACGTCTTTTGGAGAGTCAGCAAGTTCCATATCCATACCCAGACTCTCCGTTGGGTGAGATTGAAACCTGCGAAAACCCACCGATTTCCAGCCAGACACACCTGAAGATGTTTGACTATCGCTCATAGAGGGAGAGGGATCTGTGCTATTAACTGATGAATCCTGAACTTGGTGTCCTTTACTTGATTGGTGCTTGTATTCTTCCGCATTTTCACCTCTGGACTTCACGAAGGAATCAAAAGCAGAATGCTTCCCAAGATCAACCTCATAACTATTTAGTGCATATTGGTTCATTTGTCGGCTCACATTTAAAGTATTTGAATTCGCAACAGCGCCAAAGCTGGATCTAGGGAAAGCTACAGACTGGTTATGGGAACTGCTAATATCAGATATCATTGGTTCCATTCCACGAGACATATTCCCACCATCATGAGCATGAAACATTTGGTTGTTATCAGGGCCATGTGACGTACTACCATCATGAGTCGCCCGAGATTTGATCCAGGCACTTGGGTGAGTATTAGGCTGCCTGTTTGTGTTAGATAAGGGTGTACGTTCTTGCTGAGTCCAGGTATCCTGATTGTTCTGCGGATTGAACTCCAAGTTTCCAGACTCTGCAGATTTAACTGACGACCAAATACCACAAGAAACGTCAGTCGATTGGATTTGTGCTTGAAGCCCGCCATCAAGACCATGTTTCTGTTTGTGACTCTGGTCAAAATGCATGTCTCCATCATCCTTCAATGGCTGCTGAAAGGACTTGTGTAAAGCGTCATTCGGTACTCTGTTGTTTTCTTCATAAGCAGTTACAGTGGAATGCAGAAAACTGGCGGCACTAGAGAGAGGTGTGCCTGAACTGGCATCATTAAAGAAAGGCGATGGGTTCAATCTTACAGAAGAGGCATTCTGAAAATTGTTACTGCGGTTGTCCCACGTAAATTGGTGCTTGACGTTGTCATTATGCATAGTGGAAGGGTTCCCACTTGATTGTTCCACCTTCTGGAAACTTAAGCCACTCCACTCTTCTTGAACCCCTTTGTCACTGCTGGAAGATTGTACAGCCTCCTGCATAAGAGCACTCCAACTTCCACTTTGGAGAGAAGGCAAAGCACCAAACTGATCACTGCCCTCAAAAGAATCTTCATGAAGATAACCTCCTATGCCCATATTATTAACTCTCCCTAAGGTAGCGCTCCAATTGCCATCATCATCAGCGCCAAACAAGATCTTCTCTTCCGTAGGATCTAGACTAGTAACGCCACGAGGAGGTCCAACCTGTGTTGTTTCCTTTTTCTCTAAGTTACGCGACCAACAACCTTGCTCCTGCCCATTCTGAAACACTTGTACCTGATAGCACCGCTGTGGGTTATACACTTGCTGAAAGCTGCCTGATGTTGCACCACCACTTAAGCTCTGCACCGAAGCATTCCCAAGCGAACGTTTTCCTTCCAATCCCTGTGCTACAACTGATGGACCATCCTGTAAGCAGGCATGCTCTGGAACACACTGATCCTTCCAAATAGAATTTGACGGAACAGTATGCGCGGATGCCTTTTCCAACTGGTCCCTAACTGCTTTAGCCATCCCATCAGTTAGATTATTTGGCATACCTTGGAATTGAGGAAATTGGTTCAACAAGCCTCTGCTGCTGGAAATAGGTATGCCATACAAAGACTGATCGAGTTGTTCGGGAATGAATCCTGCCGGGCGCATTGCATGGACATGATCATTTGTTACCGTAAGCCTATTAGAACCATGTGTTCCAGTAGAGCCTCTGCTCTGTGTCCAATTTGTGTCATCAGCCATGAACATCGGGGAGCTGCTTGGAGTCTTTGGCTCACCACCTATGATATCATTTGGTAGCATGTAGCGAGACGCATCATTGATGGCAATGCCATTAAGAAGGGATGGCAACTGATTGGCAGCTGCTTGTCTTGCAGCAGCTTGGCTAAGAAAATTCTGCTGCCATGCGCCCAGATCTGGTTGCTGAAGCTGTTGCTGCCTCTGAAGCTCTTGTAGCTGTTTGTACATCAAGTGTTGTTGCCATAATTGCATTTCCTTAGAATTTGGTTGCTGTCCTGGGTAAGGTGACATTCTAGTCTGCTGCTTCCTCATTTGATCCTGATGGGTACCATAAAGACAAAGGCTGCTGATTGTGTCACGAGATCTTCATGGATCGGCATTGCGGTCAAACAATGCTCAAGAGCCTTCCCTGCAGTGATGCCAAATAGCAAAGTGTCAGAATCTCTGACATTCAGGAAAAAAAACCATCATCTAGAAATTTTTCATGGATCTCATATGATGCCAGAATATAATTTCAAATTCATTTTAAAATTCAATTTTTGTTTCCCACTTGCATCTAGCATTTTTGAGTTTTAGAAAAAATTTTAAGAAAAATAGTGAATAACAAAGGGAGATTGAGAAAAAGGCAAGGCACTTCTTCTGCCAGTATCTTCCAACATTAAATTAATAAAAAGAATCAAACATCGGCATTCAATGCTACTAACCAAATATACAAGACGAAACATCTGATTCTCCTTCCTTCCAAATTCATAATTTCCTTTATACGAACAGTCAAGGGAAAAAATACAAACAATACTTGAAACTATGCACATGTGATCAGCGGACCATCAGACATAACCGGTATTCTAGCATTCACATCATTTTGCAAAGAAAAAATTGTTCTGATAATAAAGTAAATCCAAAAGGCCTACTTACCTAGTACTGGATTTTGTTTTGCTCCATGTCAGGAATTCAGGGATACTCCATTCTGCCTCTGGGTTTCAGCCCATATCTTGCAATTCACTACCAGTTAGTCAGTTCATCCACATGCCTACAAAACAAAATTGTCCCCAATTTCATCCACAACAGATGGAAAGTGTGTGCCTGGTGGCCAGTTAATGTAATAGGTAATGCTGTGCTGAGTGCTGTGTGTGAACAGGAAATAGGATGCCACAAGAGAGTCTCTCATATGATGGTCAAAAAAGTTCACGGCATAATTTTAGATGATCAACATTGTTAAAGTTTATCTGTATATCCTTAAATATAGATAAATTTAAAAACTTATGATTCATATATGTGTTGGATTGTTGAAAGTTTACCAGCTTTGCGATAATATATCTGTTATCACCTCCTAAAATACGGAGCAAGGAGCAAAAAACCCTAAGGTTCATTAGATCTTATGTATTTTGAGGTTTTAAAATATGAAGAATAAGTTGAACAATCCCGATCATTTAAAAATATATGAAAAGTGTAATTTTTTACCGCCACATGAGAGTATCTCCTCGTTTGATACCAAATTTCTCATTTCATATACTTATACATATGTATATATACATATACATATGTATATATATCTAGAAAAATGTAGCTGCGCACAGCTAATGCACGTGCATGGTTTTCCCCTTTTTTCAATTTTTTCTTGAAATTTTTTATAGGATTATTGTACACCTCATGGATGTTAAACACATCAAAAATCAAGTGAGTCCAATGTTATTTGATCCTCTAACCCTTGCAATTTCAACAGTCTCATAGTTGCTTAAAATAGAACCTTTTGCAGCAAATAGATCGAAGGTAAAATACCCGTAGCGTTCACCCATATTTGGGGTTTTGGGGTTTTCGAATGTGTGTATCAATCCTATAAAGAAATTTTCAAAAAAGGGAGGAAAATGTGTTATTAGTGCACGTACAGAGCTAACTTAGCTGTGCACATGCACAGCTTCATCATCATCATATATGTATGTTTATATGTCTGTGTGTGTGTAAATCTTCATGTGAGAACATTTCGCACGGTGCGAAAAGATTTTATTGTTGAGAGATGAAGAGTCTCCAAGAAAGAGTGATTATGATGCGGACGCATCATCCCCGCCCAATATAGGGGCGGGTCCACCTTGGGTGACGTACGTGCGGCGTAGGAGGTGTGTGGACAGCGCGTTGTGGGAGTAGTGGGTTAGGGGTATTCTAGTCTTTTCAGACTAGATTAGTAAATCTCCTCTTTTCTATTTAATTAGGGCTAGCCGCCTTTCTTATTTTTCATGCTTATTTGTGAAGAACAACTAGGTATCCATTGTGAAGGTGCTTAGGCTTTGGTCCATTCATCCGAAGCTAGGAGATAGGGTTTCGTCTCGAAAGAGGCCCAAATTATCTTTTGTTCTTCGAGAAAATCTTTATAAAATTTTCTCTTTTTACATTTTTCCACCTTTAAATCGCTGATTTGATTGATCGATCCACCGGATCGTATCAAATTGGTATCAGATCAGTGATATCCAATGACGATAAGTACGAGATCAAAGACGGATATTGTGGATGAGAAGGTTCAAGGGCTTCGAGAGAAATTCAAACGGGAGATCGAGGGGTAGAAGAAAACCCTAGGGGATTCAATCAAAGATCACGCCCACTCACAAGAAGACATCCAAACCGAATGTCGGGCCATGAGGAGGGAATCCGCGCAGACGGGACGCGATCTCCAAGGGTTAAAGGAAGCTACTTCAGATCTGAAATTTTTGAGAAAGGCCACGACGTCAATACCGGCGATGATGGAGATGTTACAAACCCTAACGGCCGGGAAAGGAGGAGATCGGGGCAAGAGGATCCAAGGAGAAGAAAATCAGGGCGAATCCACGCTTGAATCAGCAAATCACGGACAACCGGAGGTGGCGACGGCTGCAACAATCCCCCTAGGACTTGCCGCAGCCGCTATAGACCCTACCGGGTCTGTCCGGCCAAAAACAGGACCCGACGGGCTTTGTTTCTGGGCGGCAGGCCCAGCCGGACCTGCAGGGGTCTCGACAGGCCCAACTGGGCCTGCGCCAGACCCTGCAGGCCCTCTGGGGCCTGCGGCCACACCGGCAGGCCCAACTGGGCCTGCCGCAGCAACGGCAGGGCCCAGCGGGCCTGCCGCAGTTCACGCAGCCCCTTGGGGGCCCGCGACAGCAGCGGCACCCCCTTGCGGGCGTGCTGGGGGACCGACGGCCAGATTTGGGGGTGCGGCGACATGGGCAGCCCCCACCTGGGGGCACGGCGAAGAAGGATGGGCCCGAGACACTACCATCGGGGCCCGGCGGCCCAATTTTGGAGACCAGAGGCTTTTCCACAGATACCCAGACCAGCGATTGACCCTAGACAAGCTTTCGAGTGCTTTCCGGGGCGTGGGCATAGCCCGGAAGGCTATTTGGGAGGCCGGACAGCGCCTACCCATCAGTACGGAGGGGCCGGATGGGCCACTTTTGCGCGACCCCGGGAGTTTCTTGGGCATTACTACCAGGCTGAGGCTGGGAGAGGCCGGGGTGGCCTGAGGAGCTGTACGGAGTTGACGAGGGAGGTCCAGTGGAGGCGTTCGGTGGATGTATGGGCGCGGTAGATGGTCGTGGCAGAGATGGGGGACATCAGGGGGACATCAATGCGGTTCGCCGACTGATGAAGCTGCAGATGCCGATCTTTGATGGCACGGATCCTGACGGTTGGATCTATCGGGCGGAGCGCTACTTTCAAGTGATGAGGTTGTCAGAGGGGGAGGTCCTGAGGGCTGTCGGGATCTATTTCGAGGGCAAGGTGTTGGCATGGTACAGATTGGAGGTAGCACGGACCCCTTTTCGCACTTGGGAGGAGCTGTCAGCACTGATCGTTGATCGATTCCAGGAGACCCCAGGGGAGATTTCTATGAGCAGATGTCTGCTCTGAACCAGAAGGGGATGGTGAGAGACTGTGGAAAGGTTTGAGATGCTAAACAGCAGGGTGAAGGGGGTGACTGATGAGGTGATGATCGGGAATTTCATGAGGGGTTTGAAGCCCTCTATACGGGCGGAGTTGCGGATGCAGAGCCCGGGGACCCTAAGGATGTATTGCGCTAAGGCAGAGGAGAAGCATGCGGAGGAGAGGAGGATACGAGGAGCTTGGGAAACCCAAAATTCCCGCCCCACTCCTGCAGCAGCAGCAGCACCGAGGACACCTACAGGTGCGACTGAGACTAGAGGAGAGGCTCGCCCAGCTACTCTCGGGCGACGAATGACGGAGGCGGAGGTGAGAGAGAAGCGTGCCAAGGGGTTGTGTTTCCGTTGCGATGAGAAGTTCACCTCTGGACACAGATGTGCGAGCCGCCTCCTACAGATTACCATGGTACCGAACGAGGAGGGATACGTGGGTGATGAAGAGGAGCACGAAGAGGAGGCACCAGTAGAGGAGAAGTCTCATCTAGACTTCGCGGAGGTTTTCCTGAACTCCGTGGTGGGGTTCACTCCGAACCACACCATGAAGTTATCAGGGCAGTTAGGTGATAGGGCGGTGACAGTGCTGATAGACAGTGGGGCCACCCATAATTTCATCTCCAGCCGAGTAGTGGAACGTCATGGGTTGCAGTTGAGCACGCTGGAGAAGTTTACTATTTTGCTGGGGACAGGGAAGATGGAGGAGAGCAAGGGGCTCTGCAAGGGCCTGTGCCTGACCTTGCAGGGAGTGCAGATCATGGAGGATTTCTTACCCCTGGAGTTGGGCAATGTTGACATCATTCTGGGCGTACAGTGGCTGAAGAAGTTGGGAGACATGCGGGTGAACTGGAAACGTCTCAGGATGGAGTTTCAGGAGGGGGGACCGCACGGTGCTCACGGGGGATCCCACCCTATGTTTGTCATTGGTGGCCTTTAAGGCCATTACTCGAGCCTTACGGACAGAGGGAGAGGGATACTTGGTGGAGTGCCGTGTAGTTGGAGTTGAGCAGGAGCCACCGGCAGGGATCCCAGGGGTGGTCGAACAGGTGCTGGAGCAGTTTCAGTAGGTCTTTCAGGAACCACAGGGGCTACCACCGGTGAGAGGGCATGAGCATGCGATAGTTTTACGGGAGGGAGCAGCGCCGGTGAGTGTGCGGCCGTACCATTATCCTCATTTGCAGAAGGACGAGATAGAGAGGATGGTCGGTGAGATGTTGCAGGCTGGGGTAATCCAACCCAGTGTTAGCCCCTTCTCTAGCCCGATGCTGTTAGTGAAGAAGGACGGGAGTTGACGCTTCTGCGTAGACTACAGAGCGCTGAATAAGGAAACGGTGACTAACAAGTTTCCTATCCCCATAATCGACGAGCTGTTGGATGAGCTGCATGGTGCAGTTGTGTTCTCGAAGATCAACCTGAAGGCGGGGTATCACCAGATCTTGATAAGACCAAAGAACGTGCCGAAGACAGCGTTTCGCACCCACGAGGGACATTACGAGTTTCTCTTCATGCATTATGGCTTGACGAATGCTCCTTCCACGTTTCAGGCATTGATGAACAAGGTCTTCCGGCCGTTCCTGAGGAGGTTCATACTCGTCTTCTTTGACGACATTCTGGTCTACAGCAAGACCATAGAGGAGCATGGGGTCATCTGGAGGTGGTATTCCGGGAGTTGTTGGTGCATCAACTATATGCAAACCGGAAGAAGTGCAGCTTTGGCCAGAGACAGATAGAGTACCTGGGATATGTGGTGTCGGCAGCAAGAGTAGCGGCAGACAGGGCGAAAATAGAGGCAATGTTAGACTGGCCGGTACCTACCTCTCTGAGGACGTTGCGGGGATTTCTCGGACTGACGGGCTACTACCGGAAGTTCGTGAGGGGGTACAACACCATTGCACAACCACTTACTGATCAGTTGAAGAAGGATGGGTTCCAGTGGGAAGAGGAGGCGACCAAGGCATTTGAGGCCTTGAAGGTAGCGATGACGACAGCCTTATGGGAAGAGCACGGCTGAAATCTGTGTACGAGAGAGAGCTAATGGCTATCGTGTTAGCGGTGCAGAAGTTGCGGCCATATCTGTTGGGGAGGGAGTTTGTGGTCAGGACAGATCAGCGCAGCCTGAAGTATTTATTGGAGCAGAGGTTGGTGACTGAGGAGCATCAGCGCTGGCTATCCAAGCTGGTGGGTACCGATTCGACCTAGAGTACAGACTGGGGTTGGAGAATAAGGCGGCTGACGCCTTATCCCACAGAGAGGAGGAGGTGCACTTGAGGGCGCTTTCGTTACCGATGTGGTTAGACGGGGAACCCATGCTGCGGGAGGCAGAGGCCGATCCAGAGTTGAGGCAGATCCGTGAGCGGCTACAGGGAGGCGGGGAGGAGCCGAAGTGGTACTCTCTAGAGGGGCAGAGGCTATTGTACCAGGGGCGGTTAGTATTACCACAGACTTCAGCCTTCATACCGGTATTATTTCAGGAGCTCCACAGTTCGATGGTTGGGGGTCATTCTGGGGTGCAGCAGACGTATATGCGGATGTCTCGGGAGGTTTACTGGCCAGGTAAGAGGAAGTCGATAGCCCGCTTGGTTGCCGCCTGTGACGTTTGCCAGCGTCACAAGTACATGGACATGGCACCGACAGGGTTGTTGCATCCCTTAGCGTTGCCTGAGCGAGTATGGGAGGAGGTGACGATGGACTTCATCGATGGGCTACCCAGATCAGAGGGGTACACGGTTATATTCGTGGTGGTGGATAGATTGAGTAAGTATGCTCACTTCGTACCGCTGAAACACCCTTACTTAGCAGTTTCAGTGGCTACAGCTTTTACTCGAGAGGTGATACGATTGCATGGGATCCCAGCGTCCATAGTGTCTGACCGAGACCAGGTGTTCATGAGTGGGTTTTGACGGGAGCTGTTTCGGGTCCACGGAACTGTGCTGAAAAGGAGTGTCGCCTATCACCCTCAGACAGACGGGCAGATGGAGGTAGTGAATCGCAGCATTGAAACGTATCTGCAGTGTTTTGCGTCGAAGACACCTCGGCAGTGGCATCGATGGTTGGCGTGGGCGGAGTATTGGTACAATACTTTGTACCACTCAGCAGCAGGGACCACCATTTCGGGTGTTGTACGGGAGGGACCCACCAGAGTTGCTTCGGTATGGGGACAGACAAACACCAGTGTCGCAGGTGGAGGATTACATGGAGGATAGGGATGGTATGCTGGAGGAGCTGAAGAAGCACTTGTTACGGGCTCAGCAGGTGATGAAAACTAGAGCATATGGACACCTTCATGATGTGCACTTTCAGGAGGGAGATATGGTATATCTGAAGCTGAGTCCCTACAGACAGACATCACTGGCGAGGAGACGGAACGAGAAGCTGTCGGCTAGATTCTTTGGGCCTTTTGAGATTTCGGCCAAGATTGGCCAAGTGGCTTACAGGTTGAGGTTGCCCCGACGGCTACGATACATCCACTATTTCATGTGTCGCAGCTTCGATGTGCCATTGGAGAGCAGACGGTGTCGTCTACGCTACCGCCCACCCTGACTGAGGATATGGAGTTGCTGTTGGAGCCATTGGAGGTTCAGGCCGTCCGCCAGGGACCGAGCGGGACCAGGGAGGTGCTGATACATTGGGCAGGGTTGCCAGATTGCGATGCTACATGGGAGGCGTACAGCGTGATCCAAGAGCAGTTTCCGGACTTCCACCTGAGGACAAGATGGCTCTTTTAGGGGGTATTGATGCGGACGCAACATCCCCGCCCAATATAGGGGCGGATCCACCTTGGGTGACGTACGTGCGGCGTAAGAGGCGTGTAGACACCGCGTAGTGGGAGTAGTGGGTCTAGGGGTATTCTAGTCTTTTCAGACTAGATTAGTAAATCCCCTCTTTTCTATTTAATTAAGGCTAGCCGCATTTCTTATTTTTCATGCTTATTTGTGAAGAACAACTAGGTATCCATTGTGAAGGTGCTTGCTTAGGCTTTGGTCCGTTCATCTAAAGCTAGGAGATAGTGTTTCGTCTCGAAAGAGGCACAAATTATCTTTTGTTCTTCGTGAAAATCTTTATAAAAATTCCTCTGTTTACATTTTTTTTCCACCTTTAAATCGCTGATTTGATTGATCGATCCACCGGATCGTATCAGATTACTAGGGTTTCCTAGCCTCACATATATATTAATATATTAGGGTTGAATACGAAGGGATGGATATATGAAATGTCTTCATAACACTTCCCATTATCCATCCATATCTTTGTAAACTCGACATATGAATACTTCAAGATTCATAGTGTTTATGAGTATCACAAAGGGTGGATACTTCTGAATCATAAGTAAAAGAGTACGAGTCTCTTTAACTTCATATGTTCTGTGGATATCACTAGGGGTGGATACTTCTTGATCCAGAGTTAATGAGGTTGCCTCGTTAAAACATTTGGCTATGGAAAAACCAGTGGGAAAAACCATGTTACCATAGCAAAGGGAAAAGAGTACAACACAACATTTAACTTCCCCTTGATCTGTACAAGCTTCAGACTTGCAGATCTCCTAAGCATCTATAAATCAATCTCATATACAACATTCCGAGAAAAAATACAAAATACAAGCATCGCTCATCTATACAAGTGTCGCTCATATATGGCAGTTACTGAATCCAAGGGAGCTCCTCTGAAGAGATGTGCTTTGTCTCATCGTGTTTGATGTAGACTTCTCAATGATGAGCTAGGAAAGTGGCATGGTCTGCAAACTGAGTAGATAGCTACATGTCTCTAGTCTCTGACTCGGTCGTCACTGTGTTTGCGATGTACTTCAAGGCGTTGCTATGCATACTCTCGATTTGCTTCTTGGATGATGAGCTTCTTGAAATGGTAGGATGATGTTGCCTTAGTTGCATGTTTTGCAGATTTTCAGGACGTGACCTGTCCTACGAGGTGGTCATTGTGATGATTTATTACCTGCATCTGCAAATACATTTAACATAGAGGATGATCCTTTATAGTATTGACCCTTGGAGGTAGCCAAAAGTTGTGTAGCTCCGGTACAGTAGTGCGCTGCAGGCGCTACACTATATCTGGCTAACAGATTTACTGTCAACGCAATATAGGGATGCGTGCAGTATGCCAAATAAAGGAGTGTACCAAAGACACTCAAGTAATGCACTTCGGGACCTAGGATATCCTACCTCTCTTCCAGAGAACGGAAGGGGTCTTTATGTATATACGTACAACCAATAGGTGTATTTAAATGGATTACAATTGTCCATATTTCATCAACTTCAAGTGTATGAAGTTAAATGTCACATGATTTTCATCTTGTGGATGTTATTTTCATCTACTGGATGATCATCTTCTGGATGATGTTGTCATCTGATGGATGATAGTTTCATCTGGTGTGTTTCACTTCTGTATGAGAGTTTCATCTTCTGGATGATGTATTCATCTTTTGGATGAGAGTTTCATCTTCTGGATGATGTGTTCATCTTTTGGATGAGAGTTTCATCTTCTGGATGATAAGTCTGTAAGCCAAGATTTTACCTAGG
>CM061142.1:388268952-388401660 GCA_030789695.1 Scilla litardierei
GACGACCTTCAGACCTCTGTACTATCAACCAGTGGTGAGAAAACACCCCAAAATAGGGTCACTTGCACTACGTACGTTTGCAGTGCTATAAATTCTAATCTAATTAGAGATTGTAGACCTTTATTTATAGGGAAGAGTTCGTACAATGGTGGGATACATAGTTCATGGACATGACCTACATGGGCCTATGATGGGCCTGCATAATACCATTCATAACACATGATAATGTTTTCCCATTTCCCCTTTTTGGCTTGCGTTTTTCTTGCTTACAAATGCCTATAAGCATGGTTGTTTAAAGATATTTTGTATGATTTTTGTAAATCTCATATTTAATGATAATGCTAAGAGACACATGCATGTAATTACAATTTGAAGAATATTAAAAGATATCATGAATGCAATTATAACTTAGAGAAATCTAAAAGGTACTATGATCGCAATTATAAATTGATGCACATGAACCCATTTTATTTAACCAACACAAACACACAGCTCAACAAGAACAAATGTGGGAGGAATAACCCCGACACCCAATCCAAACACTTTTCAGTAGTACATACGTATTCTGACTCCTCCAATCCAACCAAGCCCTTAACACAACATACACATCGGGAAGAATCCAACCAAGCCCTTAACATACACATCGGTCTCATTGCTCTTTATACATTCATCACAACTTTCATTTAGGAGTCCTCGCACTGGCTTCAGCACAATCGCCCTTCATGTACCCAACTTCAGACAATCCAGCAAGCTCTTTCCATCGAGCTTCTTGGACAAATAGAGCTTCATAATTTCGTCCCAACTCACAGTCCCGAAAACTTCCACGTCTCCGTCCACAATTTCCGAAAGCGGGCCTACTAGCTGACCTTCCATCACGGCGTGGAAAGCGGCGATAGAAATGCGTTCTTTTTTTGGATCAACAATAACCCGATGCTCAATGCTCTTATACTTGCCATTGGTATAAATCTGTGGGGAAGAACAATTATATTATATGTGGCTGTTATTATAAGAAGGGTGCTCAATGCAAAGTAGACCGAGTCTATAATGAGTCTATAATTCTCATCAAGCAGGTCAATTTGAGAACAAAGTGAGGTAGTAAAATTAAAAATTATGGAAAGTATATATGCCCGATACATATAATGCAGTTCATATGGGATGTTTCTTTATTGCAAGTTCGATACTTTTATTCGTTACCTCAAGCGTATCGCCAATGTTGACAATGAGAGCGCCTGGAATGTGGTTTACAGGGATCCATCCCCCGTTCCTTCGAATTTGCAGACCTTGCACCTCATTGACTAGAAGGAGCAATGTCAGGCCTCCTACATCAGAGTGAGGGGAGAGGCCCATCACCTTTTCGGGTTGGGGGCATGGGGGGTAGTAATTTATCTTCATCCTCTGTCGCTCCCCCAAGAGGTTCACAAGCTTGCCGTCTTCGACTCCCAGGTCCTTGCCCATGAACCCTAGGATGCGGCGTGCAACTCGCCTTGCCTCCAGTGAGTACTTGTCCATTGTTCCCCTGAAAAATTAAGCATTCACGGCATGAGTGGAGTGGCCAGCGAGTTTCTCCGATTGCTAGAAGACTACTCTCCTGTGTTTACCTGAAGGTTGGAGGATGAGTAGGCCATAACTTCATGTTCCTACGGTGCTGCGGCTGGGTGCCAAGCAGGAGCATGTCTCCCCAGTCAAGTTGTTGCTCCTCGGAAACAACGAAAGCCTGGCCATAGCCTTCAACGCTGCCTGGTTCTTGAGCACATGCCTCTTTGTCGCACAGCGGAAGTCGAAAGAAGCCCTGGACGTCGGCCTTCACCTTCTCAATTAGCTCATCGGGTATCCCATGGTTTACCAACTGTCAAGTGTTTCACACAAATTTCACCAATAACGCTACTGTGAGGGGCAGCAAAACCTCTGAGAATCGAAATTACTGCGCAGGTAATGAAGTAACCTGGAAGAATCCCCACTCCTCGCAAGCGAGCTTGAGTTTGCCGGCTTCATCCTCGAAGGATGCAGGATCGGCAATTCTACCGAGATCTATGACCGGAATCTCATCGTCACCGGCACCGAGGATGGCATCGGCCGCGGCGTCTGGTCGGACATACCTCTGTGGAATCTCGGTCAGGTCAGCAGATGCAGCGAGGGCCTGCACATTTGGCACCGGCAGTGACATCCACTTCAGGCGCGGGGGGTTCCCACAACTGCCATTTTCCGCTGCCGGTGCATCCTCCATAATTTGCGGATGGATTTAGCTTTGGGTGGCTCACTGCCAATCGAGCACTGGATGTCATTCTTATAATGTTGCTCCCACCACCCAGCTGGCATCGTCACAATTTTCTTTTGGATCCACGCCACCATGACAACGACTACAAACACAGAAGGTCCATCAATAATGCAGTGGTCTGTTCATGCATTCACTTTTGGAGTAGGTAGGATGAGATCAAAGACCCCAGCCGAGATTCCCTGAATAGGATGATATTTCCAACACAGCTCCCCTTTGATATTAGGTGTGCCACGGTTACTTCCGATCAACAGTCTGATTCCTATGCATCAAGGGCGCATCAATAAGTAAGGGCCTATTCTTTTGGCCAGAAAGTTGAACAGGAATCCCAAATTATTACTCTTCAGCAACTGTTCATGAACAGTTCGGTGGACTCCTTGCAAGAGATTTTTGTGTCTGTTCTTTTGCAAGTTTGGTCTGTTGGGAAAATAGGCTGATGTGGCTTGCAAAATGAGGATTCCACTTTGGTTCTTGTTTTCTCTCACAATAGCTAGATTTACAAAGGATTCCAAAGAAATGTGGGTCCCACCCTCACTCCCTCTCCCACGCGTGGATCCCACACTACTTTCTGCATACAACTTTCTTCAACCAAAAGAACACACTACACAGAGTGGGACCCACCTCAACTTTCCAACTCCACAATCCAATCACATTTTCCAACAAAAGAACACACCACACACCAATTTCTCTCTCCTCAGATTCCTAACTTCTCAACTTTCCCAATTATACTTTCAGCAAAAGAACGGGCCCTAAGTCCCTTCACTTAAGGGCCTGTTTCTTTGGGTGACTTTGGGTTGAGATTTACTGTTGTGAATAGTAAACCTTGGTTGGAATCCTGAGGAGAGAGAGGTAGAGTTTTGTGTTTCTTTGGATGAAAAGGGGTTGGAAAGTGGGTTTGAGATTTGCTTGTGGGTCCCGTACTAAAGTAGTGTGTTTCTTTCGGTTGAAATAGGATTAGGATTGTTGGATGAGAAAAGTTATTAAACTAAAATATTTAAATATATATTTAAATTAAAAAACACATGTGGGTCCCACACTTGTACCTGCAGCTTGCCCATTTGCGTCCACCTGCTCATTGTGAAGAGAGAGAGGGACACCATGGGTCCCACAACGAGGAAACCGGGCTGTAATCACCGATTTTTACGGGGACTTTGGGCTTGAGGTTTTCGGCCAAAAGAATCGGCCACATCAGCACTTTCCTCTGCTGAAAGAATCGGCCAAAAGAAACAGACTATGGGAAAGTTAAGCGGAGATTCATGTGAACAGTGTCTAAATAGTGTGATTTCAGCGTTTTCTCACCCCAAAATCACTGAAAGAAACAGGCCCTAAGACTCCTTGACCTCCCCCCATCTTGGCCAAATTGTACTTGTTATATTTCGGGCTTAAATTTTATTTTGATTTTTTTTGATTTAATTTTAGTTTGATTTTGTAACCGAAAAATAAAAACAAAGAACAACATAACAACAACAACAACAAAGAAATAATTGTTAAGAATCAATCTCAATGGTGGAGTCCATAGACTATATTTATATATAGTAAATGTTACAAAGAGAAGAATATGAAGGGGCTTTACATTCATTGTTAATTACATTCATGGTTGGATACCATGGGCCTTGGATACCAAAGGTTCCAAGACCATTCATAACACTTCACTTATCCAACCATCGTTGTTGTTGCGGGGTAGAACTTGCGTACAATGAATTTGTATTAGGTGGAACCAAGGGCACGGTGGTTATGTTGATAAGAGGATTTAGGTAGGTTATTTGACAAGTGATTAGAGGGGTGATGAGGCTAAACTTGCCGCTGGAGCAGACCACGGAGTCGAATCCCGCCGGATGCGGTTGGGAAAGATCGGACTGCGGGAGCCGAAGGCAAATCTCGGCCAAGGGGCGAGCTACCCTGCACAATAAGCAACTCGTCAGAAAGGCCGGGTTGGGGTCCAACCCTTAGCCTCTCCGATGCCTAAGTCAGCAACTGGGCTTAAAGCGGGGGCTAGGCACGCAGGTCAGACGGAGGGTGAGTCGACCGTACATGACGAGCTATAAGTGGGAGAACAAAGATATGGATGACCTTTGCTCTCGTGTGTGAATAATAGGATTGAGAGTGAATTTGCCAACCTCCTCACCGTAAGAAGTGAGGGGGTATTTATACCTGATGGGAGATGGTTAGGTGGGGCTGACCTGGCATGCTGACTCGACGTGCTGAGCTGGTTCGGTTGTCAGCGGAAGCTTCGGACGAGGATGTCAGGAACAGGAGCGTCAGCCTCGCTTTTGTTAGATGGCGCAACGGCCAGGGGCGCTTTTGTCAGGGTGCCAGGGCCGAAAACATTAAGTGACAGGGGGCGCAGCGGCCAGGGGGTGCTTTGTCAGATGGTCGGGCGGTGTAAGTGTCAGTCGCGTCCTTATACTAGGTTGTTTGTCGTGTGTGATGAGTCAGGGGTCCGGCGGTGCGTTTCCTCACGGCTGGGCTCGCATGGGGCCGCTGGGCCGACCTGATCGCGGGGCGTTCGACCTAGCCACGCACATTGTCGGGTGCGGATCATGGACCGCTGGTTGGGAGGGGGAACGGATGTGCCTCTGTCAACATCCAAGGCTGCGCTGTCGGGGTATACCCCGAGCGCACTGCCCCTAGCGGATCGAGCGAGAGCGGTTAAGCGCCTCTGCTGGGGAAGGGGGCACGACGAGGTGCACCCATCCCCCCGTGGCGTCGGATCTCCGGGTCAGCTGTCCGTTCGCGAAGGGGCGAGTCAGTGAGGTATACCAGCGGTTCTGGGTGGGAGCCGGACTCCCACGATCTTTAGGTCGTAACAATTGCCCCCGGCCTTCGAGCACGAGGATGCGGCCCGGCTCGGCTCGTAGGGCGAACCGTTTCAGATGTTTTGAGACGTTGATACGGATCCCGGTCCGCGCTCGGGGGTGGCGGCGCAAGCTTCGGGACTCTCGCCCTATTGGTCATTATTACGATTCGAAAGGGCGGTAGAAAAACGAAGCATCTCCACTATAGGGTTCGTGACGCGTGGATGAGGTGACTCTCACGCCAATCGAGGCGTCAGGGACATCCTGATGGGTGCCGCGTGGCGGTGCATCGACGGTCGTGATGACCCGGTGGCCTATTTTATAAGCAAAAAGAGGGGGAAGGCAGTCGACGGGAGCTATCCTCCGTCTTCGATTCTTCTTTGGTGTCTCTTGCTTTCGTCTATTGCTTGCTGGCGTGGTTACGACTTCCGCCGCCGGTGATCTACTTCCAATCGTCTTCCCGATCTGACGGATCGGCTAGTTAATTTTTTCACTTTCCGACCGATGGCTTCTCGTTTCGAGTTTGGAGGCGGCAACAGAGTGGGGGAGGAGGAGCCTGAGGAAGAGGGGGCATTTCCGCGGGGGGTGCGGTGGTCTAGGGAAAGGGGGTCATGGCGCACCGTTGTTCCGAGGGTGATTGGGTCCCTCAAATGTAGGTCGGGTAGGATTAACATCAGGGAGCTTCGCGTGCGGTTCGTGCGTTTGCCTTATGAGGTTCGGGTCCCCGGGCCGAAGGAAAGGGTGTTCTCACCCGGAGATAATGAGGTCGGGGTTTATGTCCAGTCATTCGAGTTGGGGCTCCGTTTCCCGATCCACTCGTATCTTCTTTATCTATTGAATTTACTGGAGTTGCCGATCTTTGCCCTGGCGCCCCAGTCCTGGGGCTTGCTGGTGGGGTTCGTCATCTTGTGTCTTGCCAGCTCCTTGAGTCCCTCCTTGGCGTTGTTCCAGCATTTCTTCGTAGTTCGGAAGAGGGGAATGTATCATTGTGTTTGCGCTAGGAGGGGATGGGAGCTTGTCCTCGAGGTGCCCGACGATGTCGGCGATTGGAGGGAGGAGTTCGCGTTCGTGATGATGCCGAGCGACGTGGTGTTGATGTCGAACTGGGGGGCGCGAAACCCTCTAGTGAATGAAAGGGTGGGGCTGACTGGGGATGATCTAGCAAAAGCCCATATTCTGCCGGAGCTGCCCGAGGCATACCGTCAGTTAGCAAGTTTGATGCGGAGCAGTCGGCTCGCCCAGGAATTTTGGTCCCTAGGTACCTTTGACTTTTGGTGAACCTTTAGCTAGGCTTACCCTGATCTCTTTTTCCTTCATAGGTGGAGACGTGATGTGAGGGCTGGAGGAGGTATCGGGATCAGCCGGAATCCCCATCGCGGAGGACGCTGGCCCTTGCTAGAAAGGCAAGGGAGTGGCACGCGAAGAAAGATCCTAGGAACGGGGAGGCGAGGTCTTTAGTGGGGAGAGAGCGAACCGGGGACGAAGGGCGTCCAAATCAGGTGCCTCTACCAGTCGGTTCGATGATGATCTCCCAATAGGTTCGTCCGCATGGGAGGTAGGTCCCTCCGTTCCTCCACGGGTATCGGAGGTGGTCGAGCCTCGAAAGGCGCCCTCGGTTCAGAAATGGCCGTATGGGATCCCTTTGCGGGATATGGGAAGGTCGATGAGCCCGAGTTGCGAGATTGCCCTCATTCATTTCAAGAGGACTCGAGAGGAGGTCGAGGTGTTTCCGGACGACCGCCTCCATAAGCTTCCCTTTCGAGTGAGCCGTGACGAGTCGATATTCGAGGACGCCGGGGTGGCGGCGCACCTCGCGGAGTATTGCATGCTACCGCGGGACCGCGAATCTTTGACCCGCGTGGGGGCGGAACGGTTGTGCGGCTCTGCTATATGGCACGTCATGCAGGTAAGCAGATTCCCTCATCTCGCCCTCAGGCTTTCCTTAATCGTGTCCTGCTGACTCGGGTCTTTTGTAGATGGTTACGGATATGGTGGCCTTGCAGCGCCGCACTCCTGTGGCCGCCACAAGAGCGACTCTTGAGAAAGCGAGGGCGGACCTAGGCGAGGTCAGGAGGAAGCTGAAGGACATGGAAGCGGAGTTGGAGAAGGTTAGGGTGGCCCGTGAGGTAGAAAAGGGGCGGGCCGCGTACTTTGATTCGTCGAAAGCTACAGTCGAGCGCCAACTCCTAGAGGTGACACGGGAGAGGGATGACATCCTGTCGAAGCACGCCGTAGAGATGGCTAGCAAGGAGAGGGTGATCGAGTTGCAGAAGGGGCAGATAGCCGGCCTAAAGGAGACCATTGAGGCGGAGAAGAGGGAGATGGGTATCCTGATGCGGCGGCTGGAGGAGAAACGGGAAGTTGAGGGCGGAGTGATCGAGGCCGCTATCCATCGCTACCATGACGAGCATGTTGTTCCGATGTTGCAAGAGGCTAAGGAAGCGGGAATTCGCCAAGTGGCGAGGGATATGGGGGCTCGGTCGGCCGAGAGATGTCGTCGTTGAGAACGTAGGTTTGGGGAATCATGTACCTTCTTGTATGAGGGTTAAACCCGACGTCTTGTTGTAGCGTGCGGATGGCTTAATGGATAGCTTTGATATTTAGATAAATGTACTGAATTGGTCTTGTGTCGGTCTGTCTTCTTCCTCGTTGTGTCTGTAGGTCCTTTATTTTGTGAGGGACATAATTGCCCCAAACTTCGCTATACCGAGGATAATTGGGTCGTCGGGAGAGGGAAGTTGAGATGTACCGTGTTTACCAGGGATTTGATGCGAAGCGAAGTGTGAGTCCAGTTGGAATGTAGAGGCGGGGCAAGGCAGTGCAGTGCGTTCAATCGATTGCTAAACGTTGATACCGAAGTCTGAAATTGATTATGCGGCGCACCCTTTCTTCGGCCTCCTCGACGGAGTCGGGACCCATCCTGGGTACGAGTGACGGATAGAAAGAAGAGGGGAAGGAAGGCATGATTTCGAATTGGTGTGATCATTTCACCGGGGGTTGGGCAGGAATCGAAGCGGCATGTTGGCAGTCGCGTGACTAGACGTCATCCTTGCGATTCGATGGCAGGGGGATCGAAGCGACCCGACCACTTCAAGGCTGACGCGTGGCAGAAGTGACGGCTGCCATAACTCGAAGCGTCAGACCACGCGGATCGACGCGGGAGAGAGAACGGATTAATGACATGTGGTGTGGGGTCGACGGTCATGATACTTCGTGGTGTCGCATATAAAGACCTCTGGGTGGGGAGCGAGGCAGGACTGCTTGCTGGGCGAAGGTTTTTCAAGCGGCTGGGGTTGTCGGAGATTTCGTTGCCCTTGCCAGAGTTTCCCACGGGGAATCGATCGCCAACGTAGCGTTGCAGTCCAAGTTGTCGGAGCCCTTTAGGTAAGCGGTCTGTTTTTGTCGATGTCTTCCTCCACGTCTTTGTTTCGTGGGCCGGGGTCGAGGGTGGTGGGGGAAGGGAGCTCTGCCGCGGAAACTGGGGCGATGCCCCTCGAGATTGCGAGCGTGAATTCGTACTGAAGAGGTCCCTTGCTGAGATCTTTGAGTTGTATATGAGGCCACAGTATTCCGTCTGCGAACCTGACGCACACGATAGGGTGTGTTTCGCGGGCGACTACGAGGTGGGGGTGTATGTGTCCTCCTTCGAGCAGGGGTTGCGCTTCCCCCCATCCATTCGTGTTAGATGTATTGAATTTCCTGGGGCTGCACCTGTATCGTCTGATGCCTAATGCCATTAGCGTGGTTGTGGGTTTCCTTGTGCTGTGCGTGAGCAACCAAGTTTGTCCCTCGCTATCTTTGTTTCGCTATTTCTTCACGGTGAAGAAGTTGAGGTCCTACTATTATCTCTCCACGAAGAAGAGCCATCCACTCCTCAGAGGGTTACCGGGAAAGATTAAGGGGTGGAGCAAGCAATATGTGTTTGTCTTCGTGCCAGAGGATGTGCTGATGAGATCGGATTGGGGAGAGCTGAATCCCGAGGCGAAGGAGGGGGTTAAACTGGGAGACGAGGAGAAACAGGTGGCCCAGTTTCTAATGGCGATACCGGAGGAGGGCCGAGACTACAAGACGCTTGCCCGGGCTGAAATGACAACGCTGCATATCTGGCCCGAAGGTATAATAGATTTTGCTATTAGTGCGTCTGAAGTGATTACCTTGAACTTTCTTTCTTTCGCTGGTCGCACCATGAGTCTGTCGCTCAAGGAGATGATGAAGCGAGCTGTAGAGCAGGCGGGGCAAACGTCGAAGAAGATGGTCCCCAAGAGGTTGCACGAGGAAGGCATGGTGGAAGGTTCGATGAGGGGGCAGGTGTCCACAAAGAGGAGGAGGCTGCCTGTGAGCTCGTCTGTCTCTGATGCTTAGGCACGGGGGAGAGTCGGTCAGCACGGGGGGATCCGGTGAGGGGATCGTACCCTCCGTTATCGACCTGTAGGTCGGGGGTGAAGGGCCGACTGGGGGAGGGGTGGAGGCCCACGAGACCCGGCCGCCTAGCCCCAGGGTATCTGCTGCTGTGGAGGGGGTTACCGTTGACGACCGACAGGGGGGATCTAGTACGTCGGGTGGCAAGGCCAAGTCGGCCGGCTGGGATAGCTGGCCCTACAGCTGTCTGTTGTTCGCTCTGGAGAGGGCCGCCGAACCCAGCTGTGAGGCCTCGCTCGTCCGTTTCAGGGCTAAGAGGGCCGAAGTTGAGGGCTATCCTGAAGAGGCTCTTCATCGGGCGCGGTTCAAAGTGAGGGATGACGAGTCCTTTTTTGAGGATGGTGGTGTGGCGACGAGGTTGGCGGAGAATATTTTCTTGCACCGCGACAGGGTGGCGCTAGAGGTGGTGGAGCCTGAGGGTCTGTGTGGAACTGCGGTGTGGCACGACGTCCAGGTAGGTTGGATGAGTCGGGTGACGCTTGTTAGTGGGTTTTGTTGAATATCCCAATTGGGTTTTCTTTTGTCGTGCAGGCCATCACTTTGATGCTTGGAGCTATGAGGCACGCGCCAGCCATAAATAAGGCCGAGAGCGCCGTCGCTAGAGTTGCAGCCGAATTCGCCGCGTTTGGTAAGAGTGCCGACGAGCGATTGGGGAAGGAGAGGGAGCGGTGCAGCCAGTATGAGGCGGAAGTCCAACGCCTAAAGGGGATCCTGGCAGATTGTGAAGTGCATGCCGCTTCTGCTAGAGACAGGTCAAAGGAGCTGGAGAAGGCGCTTGAGCAGGAGGAAGCACATGCGATGGACCTGGCGGGTCGTGCGAAGGCCGCCGAGGAGGAGTTAGTTCGGAAGGTCGAGGGGTTTCGGTCGTATCATGAGGTGACTGTCGTCCCCGCCCTTGCAGATGCGATGTCCAGGGGCTTGGAGAAAGGCCGAGGGTCACGAGGAAGGTCGAGCGAAGGGGTGGGAGGCCTGCTTGATCCGGATAAAGGAAAGGGTGGCGGGCTTGTCCCTGCCAATTGAGCTCGACATCGACGGACTCGTGGCTTCCGAAGACGAGGAGGAGGCGAGGGACGATGAGCAGGTGATCGTCGGAGAAGGCAGGGGCGTCGGGGTGGAGACTGGTGAAATAGGGGGCGACCCCCCTGAAGCTGACAGGAGGGATGTCGTGACTAGTGGGCGTGCAGTTAGTGAGGGAAACGCACCAGAGTAGTTTTGTATAGGCGGCCAGAAAGAAAGAAAGAAAAGTTTTGTGGGGTCGATACCCGTTATTTTGTAATTTTCAGACTCTGAGTATGTGGAGATTCACTTTGTTGGCTGTGTTTTGTTATTGTTTTCTCTTGCCTGGTGTAGATCGAGCTACGTTTATTCCCTTTGTTAGGGTCGTGCACCTGAAATTGTAGTTAGCCCGTTAGAATGTCTTTTTCCCCCGCCAGCTCCGGGGGGGGGGGGGGGGGGGGGCCTTAGCATGGAGCTCGTCCCCCTCTTGCCAGGGATTGTTCCCGTGCATAAGTGCGCCTAGATCATGGCTAGGGACCTGCTGGGAGTAGTCTTTTCATTAGCTCTTATTAAAATTTAACAAACAGGACATGGACTGGATTTGGGGTGTAGGTTGGCCCGCAGGTGAACTGTCGAGCCGTTCTACTTTGGTGAACGGCCTCGGGGGTGGGAGTTCCGATTTTGCCGGGTGGCCCTCCTTCTCTTCCATCGCTCGTTGTGTTTTTCTGCATTTTTCGTATACTGAATGGTTGCTGGGTCTCTGATCGCGGGTCGTTTCATCCTTTTTGCAGCCCGTGCCTGGATGAGCGAACTCCTTTGCTCAGTGGTCGCCCTCGTCCCAGTTGGCACGTCCCTCTCCGTCGCCGTGCCCCTGAAGGGTTGCAAGGTCTCTTCGGAGGGTCTAAGCACCGACGGGGAACCCTGGAAGAGGCGGGGAGCGATGTGTCGGCAACAGGGGGTCAGGTCCGGACCCCGTGGGAAGAGGGAGAGAAAAAGAAAGGGGGAAGAGGGAGTCCTTGGTGGTTGCTCTATCCCGCAGGGCTCTAGCCTTCCTGCCGGTTGTAGTCGTCGTAGGACGGGTGTGGGGAGGGGTGGTTCGCCGCAGGTCCACTTCTTTTCCTGTCGTAAGTGGTCCAGGAGAAGTTGAGGGGTGGAGGACAGGGTGCCCCTCATGTAAGAGGAATATCCTATTGGCGTGGCCAGCCGTTGAGAGGCGAGTCCGCTGAGGTTGGTGCAACTCGGCGGAGGCTGAAGTACCTGATGGGGTGATTTGGCAGGTCTGCCCCATCCATCAGGTTGTCGGCCTGCTGCGCCAGTGCACGCAGAGCGTATGTGGAGGGGCGTGGTATGCCATTGGAGCTCCAGTTCCCGTGTCTCAAGATGTCCAAGGGAGGTTGGGGGGTCGCAAGCGGGGTGCCCCTCGCGTAAGAGGAATGGCCTATTGGGGATCATGTGCGGGGGGTGGGGTGGGGTGTGGGTGGGGTGGGTGGACCGCCCGTCGGAGCGGTTGGGGTCCCCCGCTCTTTCCTAACCTTCTTGGGTGGGGTCAGGATTGGCCTACCCTCATATTATCGCTTTCATCCTCTCCCTTCGAAGGAGTAGGGGGAGTATTTATAGTGGGAGCTCTTTAGCATTCCCCCTCCCCTTAATAGGATGAGCTGGAGCCAGCTTATTGGAATCGTGCCCTTCGGAAACTGCTCCCGACAGGTGGCGCCAGATGTGACTCATCAACCCCTGTTTCTCGGGGGGTGTGTTGTTATTAATGACGCTTGCCCCGAGTATCTTTTCGGTTTGATGGGTCATTTCAGCCACCTGCTTTATTGGTGTCAGGTGTTGCTCATCAGTCCTTGACCTGCGCGAGGGTCGCCTCAATCCACGAGCCATGATTCATCTCCCGATGTTTGGGTTGAGGAATCACGGGTCCACCTTGGGAGGGCGGGTAGCTCGGCCCGTGCCGCCTCTATAGTCGGATGGGTATTGGGGTGTCGCCTACCCCACATATGGCGCTCCGGTTTGGGTGGCGAAGCTTCGTAAGCTTGCCCCAGAGGTCTTCATTGGTGGAGGGGGGAACGAGCGTGTAGCTCGGCCCATACCCCTCTCCAGTTTGGGTGGCGAGGATTGGTCCTGCCCCGGAGTCTTTGAGAGGGCGGGTATCGGGCCGTCGCCTCCCCGCAGCCTCTATAGTCGGACGGGTATTGGGCCGTCGCCTACCCCGCATATGGCGCTCCGGTTTGGGTGGCGAAGCTCCGTAAGCTTTCCCCGGAGGTCTTCATTGGTGGGGGGAGCGAGCGCGTAGCTCGGCCTGTGCCCCTCTCCGGTTTGGGTGGCGAGGATTGGTCCTGCCCCGGAGTCTTTGAGAGGGCGGGTATCGGGCCGTCGCCTCCCCGCAGCCTCTATAGTCGGACGGGTATTGGGCCGTCGCCTACCCCGCATATGGCGCTCCGGTTTGGGTGGCGAAGCTCCGTAAGCTTGCCCCGGAGGTCTTCATTGGTGGGGGGGAGCAAGCGTGTAGCTCGGCCCGTGCCCCTCTCTGGTTTGGGTGGCGAGGATTGGTCCTGCCCCGGAGTCTTTGAGGGGGCGGGTATCGGGCTGTCGCCTCCCCGCAGCCTCTATAGTCAGACGGGTATTGGGCCGTCGCCTACCCCGCATATGGCGCTCCAGTTTGGGTGGCGAAGCTCCGTAAGCTTGCCCCGGAGGTCTTCATTGGTGGGGGGAGCGAGCGCGTAGCTCGGCCCGTGCCCCTCTCCGGTTTGGGTGGCGAGGATTGGTCCTGCCTCGGAGTCTTTGAGAGGGCAGATATCGGGCCGTCGCTTCCCCACAGCCTCTATAGTCGGACGGGTATTGGGTCGTCGCATACCCCGCATATGGCTCTCTGGTTTGGGTGGCGAAGCTCCATAAGCTTGCCCCGGAGGTCTTCATTGGTGGGGGGAGCGAGCGCGTAGCTCGGCCCGTGCCCCTCTCTGGTTTGGGTGGCGAGGATTGGTCCTGCCCCGGAGTCTTGCGTTTTTTAGCTGAAATTTTCAGGTGAAAATGGAGAAATTCAAAGATGCAAAGGGAAAAGGATATTTCATTCGAGACTTACAGTTTCTGATTACATTACGACTGGTGTTCCGCGTTCCTTAGAGGGATTAGCCCGCCCTCATCAAGGGGGGCTAGGACGGGCGCGTCAGGTCTGGTCCTCCTCTACGGCCCCGGGTTTTTCTGCGGTTCCCTCAGCAGGTGTCGGCCTTCGGTGGTGGGAGTCTTCCCTCCCACAGAGTAGATCGGCCACCAGGGTTCGCTCCGGACCCTTGTGTTTGGTCGATCCCATGTAGCAGCTCCTGGACAGCTTCTGGCTCCCCCGCACTAACCCAACCCCTCGTGGGGTTTGGAACTTGACCATCTGGTGGAGCAGGCTGGGGAGCGCTCCGATGGCTGCCATGTACGGTCGCCCTATGATCCCGTTGTACACCGACGCGATGTTGACAACAACGAATAGAGTCATACGGGTGACGACCCGCGGTTCTTCTCCGAGAGTTACTGGCAAGGTGATCACCCCCACGATAGGGGTCGAGTGATCGGTGAAGCCGACGAGGGGCCCAGTGTAGGGTCTCAGGTCCGTCTGCCTTAACCCCATCTTCTCAATTGTCGACATAAACAAGATGTCGCAAGAGCTCCCAGTATCGATCAGGAGGCGGCTGACGACGGCCGTCCCAATCTGGGCCTCGATGACGATGGCGTCGTCATGGGGCAGCTCGACTCCCTCCAGACCCTCATCGCTGAAAGTAATGGGAGGGTAGGCTACCCTTCTCCCCCTCGGGTCCCCTCCGAAACCTGCCGTCATCACTTGTTGCGCGTACGCCTTCTTGCTTGATGACGATGCTCCCCCGAAGGATGGCCCGCCACATATCATGTTTATGCGCATGACCGGCATTGGGGGGAGGGGTTCTTCCCATTCACCACGCGTTGGGGGGTCTTCTCTCCGTGTCCTCCGGTGGTTCCCCTCTTCTTGGTCCGGTCTCCTGCCCCCGACGAAGCCCCCGAGGTGACTCTCTTGGATCAGCCGCTCGATTTCCCTCTTGAGTGTGAAGCAATCGTCGGTGTCATGGTCGTGGTCTTAGTGGTACCAGCAATATTTTTGGAAATCTCTCCGAGCCGGGTCCGATTTCATTTCCCTGGGTGGCTCTGGCAGCAGTCCAGCTCTTGTTGCCATGGCCAACACCTCTATCAGGGGGCATTGAGCTGTGTGTAGTGGGCCGCAGGGGACCCTCCTACCTTGGGATGGCTTGGGTGCATCCTTGGGCCGGGGCGAACTCTCGGGCCAGGCCAGGGCGATCTTGCGGGCGGCGCCCCGTTGGGTCGCGCCTCGGTTGGTGTAATGACTGGTTTTTCTATATTAGTGTTATCGATATATATATACGTTTTGGTGGATTTTCTCCGTATGTGTGTTTTCCCTTCCGTAGCTTTCGTTTTCGTTCGTTTCATTGTGATTTTCTAGCTTCTTCCTTAAATCGTTGAGCTTGGAGTAAGTCACACATGACGAGCTTCATATCGCTCATATCTTAGAGATAGGTTGATCTTAGAAGCCGTAGGAATCTTCCCGGAGCTTCGCGCTTCGATTCTAGACTTTTCGTGCACCTTAGTTGGTTCAAGAAGGGGAACCAACCGACTAGATTGGAATCTAGCCGGTCAGGAACTCTTCTGGAACCGACTAGTTCATTGAATCAATTATTCAGGAGTTACTGTTTACTCCTAGTCGGTTTAAGAACAACCACCGACCGACTAGATGTGAAACTAGTCGGTCAGAACTTGCTCTCAGACCGACTAGTTCCTTTCATAAATTTCACCTAAGTTACTGTTTATCGTTAGTCGGTCAATGAACACTCACCGACCGACTAGGTCTCAAACTAGTCGGTCGACGGGCCTTCACAGACCGACTAATTCATTTCCCAAATTTATTCCTTCTTCCGATGCTTGATCTTAGTCGGTCATAGTTGGTCGACCGACCGACTAGTTCTCGAACTTGTCGGTCAACAACTCTTCTTTGACCGACTAATCGCCCCCGAAACCCTAGGTTTCGGGCAGCCATCGCAACTTTTCCTATTTATACCCCAATCATTTTCTTTTCTTTCTTTCACTTCTCTTGGCCATTTCCTTTCCCCCTTGACCTCTGATCTTCCCCAAACTTCCCCTAGCCCATCCTCCTTCCTGAAGAGCCCCTCTCCCTCTCCATTTGCGCTGGCCACCTCCTTTAGGCCGTCGAAAAACCCCAAAACCCCCTCGGAAATCCCATTTCTCCAGATTTCCTCGTCGTTTCTAGATCTGAGCTGTAGTCCTCCGGATCGTTCTTCTGTTGCCGTGCTTGCTCGGCATCGATCTTCCGCTTCTACACGGTAGTGTTCGATCCTTTAATATTCTCATAACCCTCATTGTGATTTTATTAAAACCCTAATAAAAATGGATACTAGACGTCGTAGGATTCGATTATAAAACTGGTTTTGGTTATTGTTCTAATGTTGTTTTGCCATGGCAGTGATTCCATTCCCATAGATTAGCTTTTTTGTGCGACGTGCCTCGTTGATCGTCATCCTTGGTGCCAGGCAAGTGAAACTTGCCCACATCTGGCTTAGGGCCATGTTTTTAGGCCACTTCCTTGTTTTTAGCGTAAATGAGACTAGGCAGTGAAATGATAGCTTCCTAGACGCCTATTTGATCTAGTTTGACAACAAAACTAGATTCGTCACCTCAATTGATCTAGCTTGACAACGAAGCTAGGTCCAACCCCTTTAACTCGATGTTCATGCATACTAAACTGTCATGTTTAAATTCCTTACTTGTATGCCTTGCACCTTATCTGCCATGTCTAAATTCAATTAACGGTACGCGAATTATCTGTACATGCCATGCTATCCATGTTGAATGTTGCATTCGTAGCACACGCTGCAAAATACTTGTACAATCCGTGTTTCCGGCTAGGCACCTGCTATGCGGGCATAACCCTACGCCATACTTGTTAAAACATTTTCTGGCTCGTGTTCCAGAAGCGGGCTACATGTGTTGGTCAAAAACCAATGCCCGACATCCTTGTTTCCGGCTAGGCACCTGCTATGCGGGTATTACCCTACGCCATACTTGTTAAATACACTTCCTGGCTCGTGATCCAGAAGCGAGCATTACGTGTTCGAGGGTAATTCCCTGGCTCGATACACGTGGAGGGGTAGGGATAAACGGTCACTTGAGCTTAAGAGTTGGCCCGATCAGCCACTCTAGCCAACAGGCAGAATCCCTGTGTACGACGTGCTTACTAGACTTGTCTTGTACTTGTACTTGTTCATGTAAAACTTGTCATCCATGCCATACTTGCTACTTGCTACTTGTTACTTGCACTTTACCTTACTTGTTACTTCCATGCTATACTTGCCATGCTATGCATCATACTATAGCTGCTAGGTTGTTAGTTTACATTCCTTTCAGTTTCCTTGCTCAAGTCTTTTTAGACTTGCTAACATGTGCCCCTTGCTCTTTTGGGTGACACATGTTAGATCCCGAGCTAGAGGCCGTTGCAGAGGACGTAGTGTTTGCTGGCGCTGAGCCAATGGTTGCCGAGGAGGAGTTTGTGGTCACTGGTGACCTGTCTTATAGGCCGTTTGTGTTCTCTTCCTTTGTTTAGGTTTGCTGTTAGTTGTCGGTGCGTGGCACCCTTGCTTGTATGTTGTACTTGGTTGGCCATGTTTGGGCCTTAGTTTTTCCTTTTGAGCCTGGTGGCTTTTCTGTGATATTGTAATTTATTTCATGGATATTTTGAGATTTAATAAATTGCTTATTGTCTCATTTCCGTATTATTATCGTTGTTTCATATTGCGTTGCAAGGACCTGCCAATTGAATTTTATACGCTTATCATACTGAAGCTTCACAGCTCCACGTCTGATCGGACCTCCTCACGTCTCGCCTTCCATTTTAGGGAAGCGGGGCGTGACAGGTTTTATTGGTGGCCCATGTAGGTCCATTTGCAAATGCGAACTATCGGAACAACGATAATAATTATAGAATGTCCATTAAATAAATTAGAACATCCAAATTATAAGCCCGGAGTCCAGGTTTTTAGCATTCCTATGTCTTAGGTGGATGGTAGGCGTGTTAGAGCACCTGTCCCAGCTTGGTAGGAAATCCATTATATTAGGACTATAGTAAGACTTAGTTAGAAGTTTGTGCTTGCTAGTTAGAGGCCCCTGATTGTTGTTAGACTCCATGCTAGTGATTGATATGATAGTCTTAAGAGTTACCTTAGTGGTTCCTGTCTAGCTCTGACCTTGATAGACTCCCAGGATTTCTTTAGCCGTTCGCTTGGGTTCATCGATTTCGGGCTCAACAGAACATGATCTCGATTCTCTTAGAACCTTCCCTGAGGCCTCTAATATACTCTAGCCATTAAGGAGCCTTAGTGTTAAGTTTCCCTTGGCCTTAAGTCAACCGATGATTAGAACCCTCTAATTCAATCTTTTCCTGGTCACTGCACTTTGGTGTTACTGGCCGTAGATTTTCATCGTAGTTTTCTTAAATCGTATTTAGGTGCACTCATCACACAAACCACATTCATTGCCCTCGATTCACATGACCCCCTCATTACTATTATCGTTGACCTTTCAAATCTTTCTGTTGCAAATCTTGATTCTTCCAAAGTCATTTTTGAACTCTTTCCTTATTTAAAGTTTTCACTCAATTTAAATTTTGTTTTAAACCTTCTTTTAGTATATTTCCATTACTTCCAATTGAGCCAAAAGTCATTCTTAGATTTTGAAGACTATTTGGTCGTAATTTTAAATTACTATCTTGTAACTATTTTTCTAACATATATCGTCCGCACTTGATTTTAAAACTTTAGTACTATTTCGATAATTCGATATAACACCTTTTCTAAATTGCGAAATTCATTTTAGCTATTTACCATACGTACTTTAAAATACTTCTTCCAAGATAAATAGAACTCCAATTAATTTATGAATATATACTAATTATAAGTTTGTCGTACCCGTACTTCAAAGTCTTTATACCAACACGTTCTTGTGACGAATCCTTATTTCCCCTAAAAGTATTTTTGATGTTCCTCTTTCGCTAAGTTTAAATTTGTTCGAAAACTTTTGATATCTATGTTAGATTTCATACTCTTTCGCCGACTTAAATTTATTTGTTCTTTTCTAAATATTGAAACTTTTGTCGAGATTTTTGATTATTAGTTTATAATATTTTCCAGCCTATACTTTCGTATCGATATAAATGTCTTGTACCTTTTCATATACCAATTTTATTCTGAACCGTACTTCTGTTTTTCCTAACCCGATTTATAATTTTATTTTCTTACTTATGCCATTAAAACTTATTCGAATACCACATCGTGCTTACTTCTTATATACCTTTCAATGTCACATGGGACTTCAGCTTTCAGCAAGTCGATTTTATGCTCAACGTTTTCCCTAGTTCAGATTTTCGTAAAATTACTTTTCGAAACCATTTCCTGATTTAGACCTCCATAATTCGGTTTTAAAGCTTTATTACTGATTTAAAAAAATATAAAAAAAATTCTATATATATCCTCCCACTTACTTCCATACTACTAAGATGTTATTATCTTTCCATTCATCATACATATTTCTAAAAATGATTTCTAAAATAGAACTTCAATTATTTTTATATATCAGTACTATGTTCGTTGTGCTCGTGCGTTAAGACCCTCGTATAAATCAGTTTCTGCTGGCAAATCCGGATTCTCTAAAAAGTACCTTCAATACGGTTTATTGGAATTACTCTTCAGTTTTAAGACTTGGAAACAAAAAAAAAACATTTAGCATGCACTTAAATTCCCTCTACACTATATTTGATCTGATTTCATTCCTTGAATCTCGAAACTTTTTCCAAAATTTTTAAACTACTGCCGCATAACCTTTTCTAACATATGCCCTATATGTTCGTGTAAATGATTTACTTTTACTCGTGATAACATTATATAAGCTAAATAATTAAACCATTTCCTCTTATTATATATAATCGACTCAAACTTATTTCGAACAACTCATTTTATCGACCTGTTTACTACTCTTCGTTTTAACTTATATCTTTTATACAATATTTTCCCTGTATCCTAATGGAGCATCATTACATCATTACACGATAGTTCTCATGCTTTTCGATCCGTCTATTCGTTACGCTTTTGGTTACAGTTGCTTTCCTTTTGTCTAGCCAATAGAGCTTGTCGTCGCCCGTGTCAACCTTAATATAGTTTGGTGGGCCCCATTAGTGTAATTTGATATGTCGTCGTAGTGTATTTAATTTCATGGTGCATATGAAGTTGTATGTGTGTTGGTATTAGTATATTGTGTGTAAGTAGTTATGTATTAGCTGCATGAGTATAAGTGTGATATACATATGATATTAGGATTATAATTTTGATTGGTATTACTTGTTTTTATGAGATGTCGTATGCGTGTATACCATGAGGTATACCCGACTACTGCATATCTTAACTAATGTATGAAGTAAATGTATTGATGTACCAATTATAGATGGATGGATATGGTATGAATATATATATGCTACTTAGGTGTGACTATAGATAAATATTTTTATTAGGGAGAGTATTGTAATTATAAGTGTGCGGATGCTTGTAAAATTATTATGGTATATAAAGTGATTGAAATATGTGATATTACCTGATTAAATATTAAGGGTGTTTGACATTATGATATGTATATGGTTATGTTGGTAGACGTGTATGCAGTAGAATGGTATTGGTATATGTATGGATGCGGTGTTATGTATATAGAATACTCTGCTATGATTTTGAGTCTCACTCAAGCTTGAGTGGGTATACTCTATGTACATTGGTGTATTTGTATGTGGATGGTGTATAGTGATGGATGATGTATATATAATGTTTGGATTGTTTGTGTCCGGTTGTGTTACACACATGATTGTGGGTCACTAAACCAGTATATAGTTATAGGCGTTGGTCTTGTGGTGTAGTTATTTATTAGGGGCTTGCCTGCGTGAATATATATATGTGCTAGCTAAACTAAGTGTGTATATGGGCTGAGTATATATTGGTATATATGAATGAAATGTTAGCGTGTGTGGGTGTGCACCATGCACGGGTAAGTATGTGCCTAACTATAAGTATTGGTAACCATGGTGTGTGTGGCATGTCGTGAATATAGTTATAGGACCGTATGTGATGTGAATATATGGTGAAATATTTGCATGCGTTTGAATGACTATAAATTGTGAAATTATAATGATGGTGAAGTATATTAGATATAATAACTTGAGTTTAGGATGGTGTGGTGTGATTACGTGTGTTGACGTGTTTGGTATTGGATGTATACTAGGAGATATAGGGAGTAGTGTATTCTTATTGCCTTGTTCTTAGGTAGATACCTAAACGTAGAGTATTTCGATGGTATTTACTAGTGTGAACTATTTAATTGGTTGTGAGTATATGGACTAATGTTTTGTGCTAGGTAAGTAATAGCTATATAAGGGATATATGTGTATATGTGTATATGATGGAAATACGTGTATGCTTTTGACTGACTATGATAGGAATAAGTGTATGATGTGCGTGAATATATATATATATATATATATATATATATATATATATATATATATACACACATGTTGGTAGTGTTAATGTTTGACTACCTAGTGCATATATAAGCACTTGTAATGAATATATCGAGTTGAAATGTTAATGTCATATTGATTGAGGGTAGTTACCAGAGCGACTAGATATGTTAGAAAGTCCGAGGACGGACTTTATTCTAAGGTGGGTAGGATGTAACGACTGGTTTTTCTATATTAGTGTTATCGATATATATATATACGTTTTGGTGGATTTTCTCCGTATGTGTGTTTTCCCTTCCGTAGCTTTCGTTTTCGTTCGTTTCGTTGTGATTTTCTAGCTTCTTCCTTATATCGTTGAGCTTGGAGTAAGTCACTCATGACGAGCTTCATATCGCTCATATCTCAGAGATAGGTTGATCTTAGAAGCCGTAGGAATCTTCCCGGAGCTTCGGGCTTTGATTCGAGACTTTTCGTGCACCTTAGTTGGTTCAAGAAGGGGAACCAACCGACTAGATTGGAATCTAGTCGGTCAGGAACTCTTCTGGAACCGACTAGTTCATTGCATCAATTATTCAGGTGTTACGGTTTACTCCTAGTCGGTTTAAGAACAACCACCGACCGACTAGATGTGAAACTAGTCGGTCAGAACTTGCTCTCAGACCGACTAGTTCCTTTCATAAATTTCACCTAAGTTACTGTTTATCGTTAGTCGGTCAATGAACACTCACCGACCGACTAGGTCTCAAAATAGTCGGTCGACAGGCCATCACAGACCGACTAATTCATTTCCCAGATTTATTCCTTCTTCCGATGCTTGATCTTAGTCGGTCATAGTTGGTCGACCGACCGACTAGTTCTCGAACTAGTCGGTCAATAACTCTTCTTTGACCGACTAATCGCCCTCGAAACCCTAGCTTTCGGGAAGCCGCCGCAACTTTTCCTATTTATACCCCAATCGTTTTCTTTTCTTTCTTTCACTTCTCTTGGCCATTTCCTTTTCCCCTTGACCTCTGATCTTCCCCAAACTTCCCCTAGCCCTTCCTCCTTCCTCAAGAGCCCCTCTCCCTCTCCATTTGCGCCGGACACCTCCTTTAGGCCGTCGACAAACCCCAAAAACCCCTCGGAAATCCCATTTCTCCAGATTTCCTCGCCGTTTCCAGATCTGAGCCGTAGTCCTCCGGATCGTTCTTCCGTTGCCGTGCTTGCTCGGCATCGATCTTCCGCTTCTACACGGTAGTGTTCGATCCTTTAATATTCTCATAACCCTCATTGTGATTTTATTGAAACCCTAATAAAAATGGATACTAGACGTCGTAGGATTCGATTATAAACCTGGTTTTTGTTATTGTTATAATGTTGTTTTGCCATGGCAGCGATTCCATTCCCATAGCTTAGCTTTTTTGTGCGACGTGCCTCGTTGATCGTCATCCTTGGTGCCAGGCAAGTGAAACTTGCCAACTCTTGCTTAGGGCCATGTTTTTAGGCCACTTCCTTGTTTTTAGCGTAAAAGAGACTAGGCAGTGAAATGATAGCTGCCTAGACGCCTATTTGATCTAGTTTGACAACGAAACTAGATCCGTCACCTCAATTGATCTAGCTTGACAACGAAGCTAGGTCCAACCCCTTTAACTCGATGTTCATGCATACTAAACTGTCATGTTTAAATTCCTTACCTGTATTCCTTGCACCTTATCTGCCATGTCTAAATTCAATTAACGGTACGCGAATTATCTGTACATGCCATGCTATCCTTGTTGAATGTTGCATTCGTAGCACACGCTACAAAATACTTGTACAATCTGTGTTTCCGGCTAGGCACCTGCTATGCGGGTATAACCCTACGCCATACTTGTTAAAAACATTTCCTGGCTCGTGTTCCAGAAGCGGGCTACGTGTGTTGGTAAAAAACCAATGCCTGACATCCTTGTTTCCGGCTAGGCACCTGCTATGCGGGCATAACCCTACGCCATACTTGTTAAATACACTTCCTGGCTCGTGATCCAGAAGCGAGCATTACGTGTTCGGGGGTAATGCCCTGGCTCGATACACGTGGAGGGGTAGGGATAAACGGTCACTTGAGCTTAAGAGTTGGCCCGATCAGCCACTCTAGCCAACAGGCGGAATCCCTGTGCACGACGTGCTTACTAGTCTTGTCTTGTACTTGTACTTGTTTATGTAAAACTTGTCATCCATGCCATACTTGCTACTTGCTACTTGTTACTTGCACTTTACCTTACTTGTTACTTCCATGCTATACTTGCCATGCTACGCATCATACTATAACTGCTAGGTTGTTAGTTTACCTTCCTTTCAGTTTCCTTGCTCAAGTCTTTTTAGACTTGCTGACAAGTGCCCCTTGCTCTTTTGGGTGACACATGTTAGATCCTGAGCTAGAGGCCGTTGCAGAGGACGTAGTGTTTGCTGGCGCTGAGCCAATGGTTGCCGAGGAGGAGTTTGTGGTCAATGGTGACCTGTCTTAGAGGCCGTTTGTGTTCTCTTCCTTTGTTTAGGTTTGCTGTTAGTTGTCAGTGTGTGGCACCCTTGCTTGTATGTTGTACTTGGTTGGCCATGTTTGGGCCTTAGTTTTTCCTTTTGAGCCTGGTGGCTTTTCTGTGATATTGTAATTTATTTCATGGATATTCTGAGATTTAATAAATTGCTTATTGTCTCATTTCCGTATTATTATCGTTGTTTTGTATTGCGTTGCAAGGACCTGCCAATTGAATTTTATACGCTTATCAGACTGAAGCTTCACAGCTCCACGTCTGAGCAGACCTCCTCACGTCTCACCTTCCATTTTAGGGAAGCGGGGCGTGACAGTTGGACCAGTTGGTCGTGCCCCCGATGCCCCTCTTCTTGTCTTGGTCGAGAGTGCGATCGAGGCTCGCCTTGGAGCGGCTTCGCCGGGGGAACATCGCCTTCGTGCCGAGAGTCTCTTCAGCCAACGCATGCCTCTCTGCCATAGCGACCAGTGCTTCGTAGTCGGCCGGCGGATCTCGGAGGAGGGATTTGTGGAGGCTCCGAGTCCGTAGTTCCGTCTTGAAAGCCAGCATGAGCACCTCGTCACCGCAGGTCACCACCGCTCGTCTCTCATCCTGAAAGCGGCGCATGTACTTCCCCGTCGTCTCTCCTTCCCCTTGGACTATCGTGTTGAGATAGTCCAGGGGCTTCTTCTTCGTCTGCCCGGCCTGGAACTCCTGGCAGAACTTGTGGGACAGTTCGCCAAAGCTCCCAATGGATCTTGCGGGTAGGCCGAAGTACCAATCCAATGCTGTGTCCCTCAAACTTTGCGAGAAGAGCCGGCATAGGAACGCATCATCCACATCCTGCGCCTCCATTGCCCCCGGTAATGTTGCACGTGCGTGAGAGGGTCGCCTCTTCCGTTGTAGGTGGCCAGGTGGGGGGGGGGGTTTGAACCTTATGGGCCTCGGGGCGGACGTGATCCACCATGCCAACGGCGTGGCCTCCTCCGGGTAGGCAGAGCGCTCGGGCACGTGCCCCCTTCGCCTTTCTGGGGTCGGGCTCCGGTCGCGCCTTGGCTGCCGACGGGCTTCTCGCCCCGGGGAATAGCGTAGCAGTCGCCTGGGGGGACTCCTTCCACAGGTAGAGGATTCAACGGGTTGCGGGCTACGGTCCTCCCAGTACCACCGCCCTCCGACCGTCTCCTCCCGGATCTCCCTCCGCCCCTGATTCTCCCTCAGGAGCCTTTCACGCTCGGCGGTGAGGAAGCGGAGTTGTCGACAAACAGCTTCCTCGTTCAGACGATCGGGGGAGTGGCGCTGACGAGGTGGACTCCCCCCCCCCCCCACGGTGGAGATTTGGCCAACAGCGGGCCGTGCCCGTCCAGGGGCCGCCGGCCCATCGCCGACACCTCTGGGATCTCCTGGTTGTCTTCGTTCTCCCTCCAGAGCCTTTCGTGTTCCGCGATGAAGAAGCGGAGCTGGTGTCGGGCGGTCTCTTCGTCCAAATAGGCCCGTCGGGCGGTCTCAGCCGCTTCGTCCAAATGCCTCTGTGCGGCGGTCGCCTCCTACCGGCACCTCCGCAATCGCGCGACCTCCATTTCCTCCTCCAAGAGCTTCCGCTGGGCCGCAATCTCCTTGGCGAGCCCCTTGGTCTCCCCCTCCTCCTCGAACTGAGGGTGAAGATTCCGTCTCACGTTCGGGGGCTCCGAGGGGCCAGGAGGTGCCTCCGCTCCTGTCGCTGCACAGCCCCCCATCGCCTTAGTGAAGGCCTCGGAGCTTTTCTAGATTGTGCGGGCCGAGGCCTGGACTGTCTCGGCCTCTATCCCCGGAGGGGGGGTCAGTCGCCGAAGTGATTGGTAGAGAGGGTGGCTCTTGACCCACGGGGTCCTTACCGTGGTCAGGGTTTCGGGCGATCGATATGGGGTCTAGCATGGGTGTGACCCTTCGTTCCCACAGACGGTGCCAATTGTTGCGGGGTGGAACTCGCATACAATGAATTTGTATTAGGGGGAACCAAGGGCACGGTGGTTATGTTGATAAGAGGATTTAGGTAGGTTATTTGACAAGTGATTAGAGGGGTGATGAGGCTAAACTTGTCGCTGGAGCAGACCACGGAGTCGAATCCCACCGGATGCGATTGGGGAAGATCGGACTGCGGGAGCCGAAGGCGAATCTCGGCCAAGGGGCGAGCTACCCTGCACAATGAGCAACTCGTCAGAAAGGCCGGGTTGGGGTCCAACCCTTAGCCTCTCCGATGCCTAAGTCAGCAACTGGGCTTAAAGCGAGGGCTAGGCACGCAGGTCGGACGGATGGTGAGTCGACCGTACGTGACGAGCTATGAGTGGGAGAACAAAGATATGGACGACCTTTGCTCTCGTGTGTGAATAATGGGATTGAGAGTGAATTTGCCAACTTCCTCACCGTAAGAAGTGAGGGGGTATTTAAACCTGATGGGAGATGGTTAGGTGGGGCTGACCTGGCATGCTGACTCGACGTGCTGAGCTGGCCCGGCTGTCGGCAGAAGCTTCGGATGAGGATGTCAGGAACAGGAGCGTCAGCCTCGCTTTTTTCAGATGGCGCAACGGCCAGGGGCGCTTTTGTCAGGGTGTCAGGGCCGAAAGCATTAAGTGTCAGGGGGCGCAGCGGCCAGGGGGTGCTTTGTCAGATGGTTGGGTGGCGTAAGTGTCAGTCGCGTCTTTATACTAGGTTGTTTGTCGTGTGTGATGAGTTAGGGGTCCGGTGGTGCGTTTCCTCACGGCTGGGCTCGCATGGGGCCGCCGGGCCGACCTGATCGCGGGGCGTTCGGCCTAGCCGCACACATTGTCGGGTGTGGATCATGGACCGCTGGTTGGGAGGGGGAACGGATGTGCCTCTGTCAACATCGAAGGCTGCGCTGTCTGGGTATACCCCGAGTGCACTGCCCCTGGCAGATCGAGTGAAAGCGGTTAAGCTCCTCTGCCGGGGAAGGTGGCACGGCGAGGTGCGCCCATCCCCCCGTGGCGTCGGACCTCCGGGTCTGCTGTCTGTTCGCAAAGGGGCAAGTCAGTGAGGTATATCAGTGGTTCTGGGCAGGAGCCGGACTCCCACGATCTTTAGGTCGTAACAGTTGTATACTCAACATATGAATACTGCATGATCCATAGTCCTTATGAGTATCATAAGGGGTGGACACTTCCATATCCTAAGTTAGGGATAACCAAGGTTGGCGCCCAGAGCATTAAGCGGGGATTAATCGGGGATTAATCGGCCTAGGCGGATTTGCAGTTTTTAATTATTTTAATTATTTTTATATAATATATTTATGTTTATATATAAATATAAATATATATATTATTTAAAATACATCAAATATTTAATACATAATAAATAAAATCAAGTTTACCTACTTTAGAGTATTTGTGTGCAACAAAATAAAATTTAAAATATACTCTTGTGCAATTAAGCCATTTACCAAAAACACCTAGAAACCGCCCAGAAACCGCCTAGGAACCGCCCAGGAACCGCCTAGGAACCGCCCAGAGCGCCCAGACACCGCCCAGAACGCTTAGGCGGCCGATTAATCCCAAAAACGCCCAGATTGACCGCCCAGGCCATAATCGGGGCGTTTACTGGCCGCCTAGCACCTAGGCGCCGCTTAGGCGGCCGCCCAGGCCAATTTTTAGAACACTGGGGATAACTGCCTCGTTAAAACTGTTAGCCATGGAAACCCCAGTGGGAAAACCCAATAGCCAAGGAAAAAAAGTACAGTTCTCCATAACTTTCCCTGATTTGTGGAAGTATTTAGGGGTGGATACTTCTGGATCCAGATTCAATGAGGTTGCCTCGGTAAAACCTTTAGCTATGGAAAACCCAGTGGTAAAAAAAATAGCGAAGGAAAAAGAGTACAACACTCATGACACTCTCCCTGATCTGTACAAGCTATAAGCTTGCAGATCTTCTAGGAAACTATACATCAATCTCTTACAATATTCCGATAATAAGTACAAAATACAAGACATCACTCATCTACACAAGTATCGCTCATCTATACAAGTATCATTCATTTATGGTAGCTACTGAATTTGAGGGTGCTCTTCTGAAGAGGAGTGGTCTGTAGACTCGATAGGTAGTGTCACGACCCGCTTCCCAAAATGCCCGGGAGCGAGGACGCGACGAAGTTCCACATGTGCATAAAACAAGGAGGAATTTTTTTTCTTCTTCCTTGTTCGATGCACATTAAGCGTCTGTAGTAATTCCATTGAAGGACAGGTTCTTGTCATGCAATCTCAGAGAAACAACACACAACATCTTTATTATCCCAATAGATGATAAGTAGTACAGGACTGGGCCTTATAGTACGGCCTACATCGACTTGACAGAAAAGTAAAGTACATCACTCGGAAGTAAATAGCACACTAGCGATAAGGAAAACACACTGATGGTGAAAAGCGGATGATGTGGTCGAATCGAAAACTCTTACTTCTCAGCAAGTGCGGGCTCAGTAACGTCCTTTGATCCCTGGTCCGCGGGATCGTCCTCAGTGTAGTACTCCACATACTCCGTCGGCTCGTAGCCTGACATGCATTTCAAGAAAACAATGAAATACATGTCAGCGCTAAGGGACAAGTAATAACCAACAGAAAGTAAAAGTGGCAAAGTAATGAACGAACAAGAGAGAACAAACGTCGCTTGACTATCTAATAGTGTAGGCAGGCCTAATAATAAGAAGTCTAACTTAACTTCTAAATCAGCCAGACAGTCAGGGCTTGAAGGCACAGGTCACTTCTATGACCGCATACAAGTCCTTTGGTTGACCAACCCCCTTCCCATTCCTTTCTAGGCACTGATTCGGTCGTAATTTAAGACTGCTTGTTATTATACCGTCTTGCCACGTTCGAGTAGTCTCGACTTAGTAAGTAGAACAATGGTATCAAGTCAGCAATATCAGCATAGCAACAAACAAGCTAGTGCATCAGTCTTAAATGCCGCAAGGGCCGAATAGTGTACTCCGTAAATGTGCTCCGTAAATGCCCGAAGGCCCAATAGTGTTTTCTGTAATGTGCTCCGTAAATGCCCGAGGGCCCAATAGTTTTTTCCGTAATGTGCTCTGTAAAAGCCCCAGGGCCCAATAGTGTTTTCCGTAATGTGCTCCGTAAATGCCCGAGGGCCCAATAGTGTGTGCGACAACCATAAACACAAATACATGTGAGTACTTGAGTACAGTAAAACATAGTCGGAGGTGGTTGATACTTGTATATGTTGGATATGGACGACATAAATACACCCATGAGGAGATGCATGGGGTATACGGACCTCAGATGTCACGTGCACGAAGGCGTGCGCGAAGGGAACCTTTTCTCGTGTGAAAAGGACCACTCGATAAGTGAAAAAGCCACTCGATAAGTGGAAAAAGCCACTTTATAAGTGCAAAATGGCACTTGATAAGTGGATAAAGAAGAAGATAAATGAATGTGCTAATATAGGCTAATAAGCTTATAATTGGTTATTTCCTACAATAACCACCCCTAAAGCCTATAAATAGGACCCAAGGGTAAGGCATTCATTCACACTTTCCATGCCATAAGTTTGCATAAGGCATCTTATGTTCTTCTTCTCCCTTCCATTAAAAATCCTCTTCTAGTTAGAGATTTAGGCGGTGAAACTCTGCTTCGATCCTCCGTGACGAAGTATCGACCGTTGTGGCGAATCCGAGGGCGAAGTTCCGAGATTACCGTGCCGCATACGCAAGCGTAAGTCTCAACTTCATTTATCGATCCTAACGTTGTTTTGACAGGATCCCACATTGGTATCAGAGCCATACAGATTCGCCCTGGTCAAACCGCCGCCCCGTCGAACCGATGAACGAGGCGTTGTCTTTTTCACGAATGGGTTTCCTACCATTACGGATATGGTAGGAACGCTTCGTGACGGAGAGAACGCAGCGGTTGTTCTTTTCACGTTAGGGTCTCCTACCATTACGGATATGGTAGGAACTCTCCGTGACGGGAAGAACCGACCGTTCATATCGTCAAGCTCGCTCTCTTCATGAATGCTGAGTCTCCATTCATAGGGAATGCGAACTCTCTTCATGTGGAGCGCGTAGTTTACGAATTTTAAAGTATGTTAATTTTTCATTTCGGCACACGGCCATTGGAGAATAACTACTTTCTCGACGAACGGGTGCTTCATCGACGAACGGGTGCTTCATCGAGGAAGAAGATGGTAGTTATTCCCATCGGGGAAGATAACTTTTGGTGCATGATCACCATGGCCAAATGGGCTATGGAGGCAACGCATCCCCCCTCCTCATGCGGAGGGGGTTGGCTACGGCTAATAACCACCACGGCCACCCCTCCGACGGGGGTGTGCAGCCAACCCCACGCAAGGGGGTGGCCGGCCATGGCCATATGGGCCAAGGCCGGCCAAGGCCAGGCCTGGCCGAGACCAGGCCAGGGCCAAGGGGCCCTGGCCGGCCTCGGCCAAGGCCAGGAGCGGGCCTGGCCAGCCCTGGCAGTGGCCAGGGCCAATGCCCTGGCCTCGGCCAGGGCCATGGCCGGCCCTGGTCGGCCTCGGCCAGGGCCCTCTGGCCGGCCAGGGCAGAGGCCCTTGGCCGGCCCTTGGCCAGCCCCAGCCAGGGCAGAGGCCCTGGCCAAGGCGGTGCCAAATAACTGATTAGTCAGTATTGGTCGACCAATTCGGGATTATTGGTCGACCAATTTAGCCATAGGCCTTGACAATGGTTTCGGCCCCGGCAACCTACAAGCCTAGCCCATACGGGGCCGATGGCAGTCGTCTGCGGCAAAATTCTCCAATAAGGGGGAAACGCCTGGATCCATACGGGAGCCGGCGACGATTGTTTGCAGAAAAATCCCCAAAAGGGGGATCCGACCTTGGCACGGCTGCGACTCATCCCGGCAAATGGCAAGAAGTGCCGAATATTTCACTAGTATCATAAGGGTACAAAGTTGAAATATACATTTTTTGAAAAATACGTTTTCTAACGTTTTGAAAAATACGTTTTCAAAAACGCTTTTCCGCTTCAAAGTACTATAAGAGTACTTTTATTTGATAAAGTGATGGGGAAATACTGAAAGTTACTCTAGATGGTGATTGGAAACGTAGTGACCTTTCCGATTCTCGGGTAACATCTTCAGTATTTTTCGAAAGTAACTTATCAAATTATAAATGTCGTTCCAAGTGGGAGTTGAAATTAGAACTATCCAAATGGGATATTCTATTATCACTTCTAATGGGAATTATATTTTAAGAATTTTTCAATGCAATGTTTTTGATCAAACCTTCGGTTTTTGTGTCTTTTGCAGCATTTTAAAAGTAAAATGTTTTCCGCTTCGAAGAATATCGTCGCTGAGTTAAACAGAGGTGAAAAACTCAACGGCGATAATTACAAACTTTGGTCCATCAAGATACAATACGTTCTAGAGGAGCAAGAAGTGCTCGAAACTCTAAAGAACGTTATGATTGAACCCGAGTTGGGCACTACGGCCCAACACAGACGAGACAAGGAAGCTTTTGATGCTTGGTCTCGGAAGAATAAGATAGCGCGCATTACGTTATTGAGCAGTATGGCTGATGACATAATGCGCATCTTCCGAGAACATGACCTAGCCATGGACATATGGTCCAAGCTTGAGGAGAAGTTCGATGGCACATCGGTGTCCAAACTTCGTGCATTAACTATAAGGTTCGATTCATATAAGAAACGTCCAGATCATTCCATGGGGAAACATCTGCGACATATGGCGAATCTTATCTCAGAGTTAAAGGACACCGGTCATGTGCTCACTGATGAGCAACAAATCCAAGCAGTCATACGTTCCCTACCAAATGGGTGGGACCAAATGAAGATGCATCTCACTCACAATGAGAGCATCAAGACCTTCAACGATGTTTCCAAGCACCTCGAATTAGAGGAAGAGCGGCTTGCGGCTGCCAAGCCAAGTGCAGAAGTGCACATCGTTGCTAGTTCCTCACACGGGGAAAGAAAAGGAAAGATCGTTCGAAGTCTACCAATGAACGTAATAAGCAACCTGAGTCTACCAAGAAACCCAAACATAAGGGTGGGCACAAGAAATGGCACACGAAGAAAGACTTGAAGAGGATCAAGTGCTTTAAGTGAAACAAGCTCGGTCACTATGCTCGTTCGTGTACGAGTGGAGGTGACGAGGTAACGTGTAAATATACTAGTTACATATGTGTTTCTAGTTCAATATTTCTTGTAGAATCTAATCCATTTTGGATAATTGATTCAGGTGCCACCGACCACATAGCAAGGGACAGACGGTCCTTCATGGAGTATCACCGGATACCCCAAGGAACGAAGTGGATCTATGTAGGAAACACCACACGTGTTTAAGTGAAAGGCGTTGGAACTTGCAAGCTAGTCTTGGACAAAGGCCGCACTCTCCTACTTCATGATGTCCTCTTCGCTCCAGATATTCGAAGGAATATAATTTCTGTGGTCGTGTTAATGGGGCTTGGCTATAACTGGTTTTTTCATGATTGTAATGTGGACTTAAGTTGTAATAATACTCTTATTGGTAATGGGTTTGTATTTAAAGGATTTATTGTAATGAGTACAATGTATGATTCCTCGTGTAATGAAAATTTCCTTATTGCAAATTTTAAGACTTATGAGTCTGATGTGATTTGTTGGCACGCAAGGCTTGGTCATATTGGACCAACGCGTATGGATAGACTTGCCAAACGTGGCCTTCTATCCAATGTTTCAAAGGTTGAAATGTCGACCTGCGAACATTGCCTAGTGGGGAAATCTTGTCGCAAGCCGTTTGGAACCGGCACAAGGGCTGAGGTTCCATTACAGCTTATCCATTCGGACATATGTGGTCCGATGAATGTCAAGACAAGACGCGGGAAGTCCTATTTCATCACTTTTATTGATGATTTCACCCGATTCGGACATATCTATTTGATATCCCACAAAAGTGAAGCATTGGCTTACTTTAAAAACTATATGAGTTTAGTGGAGAATCAATTAGATCGCAAGATTAAGGTCTTGCGAACCGATAGGGGCGGTGAATATTAATCAACAAGTTTTAAGGAACTTTGTGATGAAAAAGGCATAGTACATCAGGTAACTATGCCTTATACTCCTCAACAAAATGGTGTTGCAGAAAGGAGAAATAGGACTTTAATGGAAATGATCCGTTCAATGATGGCGCAAGCTAACTTTCCAATCACCTTTTGGGGTGATGCATTATTAATGGCCGCTTTCATTTTAAACCGCGTACCCTCGAAATCAGTTAGCTCCACTCCTTATGAGTTGTGGAACCAAAGGTCTCCTGACTTAAACATTTTGAAACCTTGGGGTTGTGCATCCTACGCACATATTTCCTCCCATAAGTATGGCAAACTTGGGCCAAGGGGAAGGAAATGTATCTTTATACGATACGCAGAAAACTCCAAAGGTTATGTTTTTGTTAGTCAGGAAGATAATGGTGGGCTAATTGAGTTTGAGTCGAGGGATGTCACTTTCTTGGTAAACGAGTTTCCAAGACAGGGCGAGATAAGTCAGGACTTATCTCTATTTGAGATTTATGATCAAGAAGGATTACCTCATTCGAGTGGGAGAATTCTTGGTGAAAACGAAAATACGTTTCAACCTTCACCAATGGATTATACGAATGACGATTATCCTATTCCATACGGGAATAATGATCCAAGTGGGAGCAATTGTAACGACATTTCAAGTGGGAGTGATATTAGAATTGATCTAAATTCGAGTCAACAAGGACTTGAAGAATCTCAAATATGACGTAGTAGTCGTACAAGGTTGGCTCCTCTAAGATTTGAGGATGAATTTCCACAAACCTTTATGACTTTACTACAAGAAGATGACGAACCTGCTACTTTCAAACAGGCCGTATCTTGCCCTGTTAAAGACAAATGGATGAAAGCGATGCAAGAGGAGTTAGAATCCATGAAAGTTAACCGAGTCTGGGATTTAGTTGACTTACCCAGAGGACGTAGAGCTATTGGGAACAAATGGGTTCTCAAGATCAAGCATAAGGCTGATGGCTCTATTGACAGATATAAAGCTAGCCTTGTCGCGAAAGGTTTTACACAACAGGAAGGGATAGACTACGAAGAGACCTTCTCACCTGTTGTTCGTTTTACCTCAATTCGCCTGATTCTGGCAATGGTAGCTTGCTTAGACCTAGAATTACATCAAATAGATGTAAAGACTGCCTTTCTCAATGGAGAATTGGACGAGGAGATCTATATGGAACAACCAACATGGTTTGTAAAAGAAGGAAACGAACATAAGGTTTGTAAACTTCTTAAATCCATATATGGTCTTAAACAATCCTCGAGGCAATGGTATATACGATTTCAAGAAGTTGTCTTATCAAATGGTTTTACCATTCTTGATGAAGATAACTGCGTATATATCAAGAGGATTAAAAGCAAGTATGTTATCATGTCTCTATATGTAGATGACATTTTAATAGCCGGAAATGACAAGGGCTTTGTGATGGATATCAAGGCTTGGCTTTCATCAGTTTTTGAGATGAAAAACATGGGAGAAGCCGCATATATCCTTGGAGTTAAGATTTCAAGGAATCGTTCGAAGAAACTTCTTTCTCTTTCACAGGAGACTTATATAAAGAAGGTCCTAGAACGATTTAATATGCAGGACTGCAAGTCCATTGATACTCCTATAAGCAAAAGCGATAATTTATGTCTGAAATCATGTCCTAAGAACCAAAAGGAGAAAGAGATTATGGAAAAATTTCCATATTCCAGTGCAGTTGGTAGTCTTATGTACGCTATGATGTGTACAAGACCGGACATCTGTTTTGCCGTTAGAATGGTAAGTCGTTACCAATCCAACCCAGGGCAAGTACACTGGAAAGCGGTTAAGAGGATAATGCGGTATCTCAAAGGAACTGCAGACTTTGCTTTATGCTATCAAGGAGATGCCTTGAGGCTCGAAGGCTACACTGATGCTGATTGGGCGGGTGATCTCGATGAGTGACGATCGACCTCAGGATATGTTTTTCTATTCGGATCTGGTGCAATATCCTGGAGTAGCAAGAAACAATCCTGCATCGCACTTTCAACTATGGAAGCTGAGTTTGTAGCATTTAGCATGGCAGTCCAAGAGGCTGTTTGGCTTAGGAAATTCTTAGACAGGCTAATTGATGCAAGTGACTCAGGTGCTGTACCTATACACAGCGACAGTCAAGCATCTATAGCTTATGTCAAAGATCCTAAATTTCATTGTAAGACCAAACACATTGATATCCGCTACAAATTTGCAAAAGACTATGATAAGACCAAGAAGGTGGACATAAGGTACATATCTACGCATGAGATGATAGCGGATCCGCTCACGAAGGCGATCCCCAGAGATGTGTTTTACAAACACTTATCATCCTAAGGATTGCGTAAGAGCTGAGTTGTACCAATGTAAATTCCCATGTCTGTAAATGATCAAATTTAATAAAAGAATATGTTCTTTTTTCAAGCATTGCATATGAATTTCTTGAGAAATGTTTGTGTACATTTTTTGAAATCTCAGCTATACTTTCTAGTATGTCGGACAGATTGAGGTTGGCTCTATCACATGAGCAACCGCCTTATTCTATCAGACGGATAGAATAGAGATGAGACCTGTTTGAAGTCAAAATCATCAGACGGATAATTTAGAGTCATGACTTAAACAAAATGGTCGCATGAAAGATCTGCATCATATGGATGCTTACAGAAGATCTAAGAGGATTTTGAAATCCTATATGTCTAAATGCGGGATGTGAGTCCAAAGGATTATTTGAGTAGAAAAAAGGGACTCAAAGTCAGACATTGTGGTGTCTGATCATTATCCTTACAACATCATTGAGACATACACTCCCTGGGAAAGGAGCGATGTTGTAATACGTATTCATACTACGTATGCATTTTTGACCATTGGGTTAGAATAGTAAATAAGTTTACTATTATGTGAGACCCAAAGACCACATGGGTCTTAACTCGTTACCCTTATAGACTCTAATTGGTTCCTTAAGATTTGACTGGGTGATTGCTATCTTAGCATGTTGCTTATGGACTATGGTTAATTCGGTCCGGCGGGGCATGTTAGAAAAGCAAGTCAAGTCAAGATCGAAAGGATCGCAAGAAGAGGAAGATTAATTTCGCATTCACATTTGGACTTTAAAGATTCAAAGCTGGCCAGCCAATTGCAATCCAGATGGGATTCAATTGTTGAATATAAAGTATAAGAAATGTGAAGAAATAATCTAGGGTAAAGCATGCGTTGATCTACTCAACTTTGCATCTCGAGGAGTGTTGTGTATCTCTAACAAGTGCACAACATCGGACTCTATGCGCATGACGGTCACACGGCCTATTTCTCGGTATGACAAACAGAAGAGTTAGAGGAAAATAAGTTTCCTTACAATCCCCTCAAGTGTGAGTGGGAGATGTTGGATATGGACGACATAAATACACCCATGAGGGGATGTATGAGGGTATACGGACCTCAGATGTCGCGTGCACGAAGGCGTGCGCGAAGGGAACCTTTTCTCTTGTGAAAAGGACCACTCGATAAGTGGAAAAAGCCACTCGATAAGTGGAAAAAGCCACTTTATAAGTGCAAAATGGCACTTGATAAGTGGATAAAGAAGAAGATAAATGAATGTGCTAATACAGGCTAATAAGATTATAATAGGTTATTTCCTACAATAACCACCCCTAAAGCCAATAAATAGGACCCAAGGGTTAGGGATTCATTCACACTTTCCATGCCATAAGTTTGCATAAGGCATCTTATGTTCTTCTTCTCCCTTCCATTAAAAATCCTCTTCTAGTTAGAGATTTAGGCGGTGAAACTCTGCTTCGATCCTCCGGGACGAAGTATCGACCATTGTGGCGAATCCGAGGGCGAAGTTCCGAGATTACCGTGCCGCATACGCAAGCGTAAGTCTCAACTTCATTTATCGATCCTAATGTTGTTTTGACAGGATCCCACAGTATATACATATACGGTAGATACTTGGTAAATACTTGCACAAACACAGTAGTTACTTGCATACACCCGGTAATTACTTGCATACATATATATATATATATATATATATATATATATATATATATATATATATATATATATATATACGGTGGTTACTTGCATACACACTATAATTACTTGCCTGTAGTCGTGACCGGTTGTAATCCGGTTTCTTGGGCGGGTCTCGTACCGTGTCCGGGAGTTGGTGTTTTCCCGGGACGCCTACCTACAAACACCACATGCACACACCCATATTTATTAATATAATAATCAATATTACATGGTTACGTACTACGTGCACATACGCACGTATACGTATACGCGTATAAAAATATAATAAAATAACTCCTATCTAATTTCTCTTCACAAAAATTCACTTCAAAAATCCCTACACAATTTTTCTTTTACAAATTTTTCCATACACATCTCTCATTTCTAATTAAATCCCTTCATATTCTTCTCCACCCTCCCCCTTTCACAAAAGTGGCCAGCACAAAAACTGTGAATTTTTTCTTTTTTTTAAACTTTTCTTTTCATCTTTCTCCTTCCTCTTCTTTGTTCCTCTTGTAGGTGATTCAATGGTGGAAGAGGGGAGACCCAAGCAAGGAGCCGAGGAGGGGAGGTTGGGGAGGGGTGCCATCGTCGGAGTTGGCCGGAGTTGGCCGGAGTTGGCCATGGCCATGATGGGTTCATGAGTTTTTTCTTGATTTTTGTTGATTTTTAGAGAGAGATAGAGAGGGATTGAAAATGGGTTTGATGGAGGAGATGGAAGAGGAAGGTGGGGGCTCACCAGAGATGACTGGAGCTTCACCGGAGGTGGCCGGAATTGGCCGGAGCTTCGTCGGAGAAGAGGGTTGCTGGTAGGGGAAGATGGGTTAGAGGAGGGTTTATTTATAGGTTTAGTTTAATACCTTTTAATTAAAGCTTTTAATACTTAGTCAAAAGTGGAGATAATGATAAGATTTGTATTAAATTAGATTTTTGAAAAATTTGAACGGTTGTCTCCACATGTTAGTCATGTTAGGATAATTAGTAATTAGGTTAATGTAATTAGTAATTAGGTAAGGTGATTAGTGATGGTAAATTTGTAACAAAATTACGATTTTGCCCCTACTAGTAAACGTGTCCGAAAAATTACGAAATATACCCACGGGTTCGTCTCGTCACGAGTATCGTGAATACGAAGTCCGATTCACGATTTGTGCTACGAAAATACGAGGCATGGGCCAAAATGTTTAGGAAGCGGGTTAACGGGTTCTCTATTGATTTGATGTCAGAAAATTACGAAATTAATGTGGGAAGCCCTAAATGATCATAAAAGGATACCGTAGAAGTTTGAAATCGTTTTGATGTTGTTTGTATAGAAAATTAATTCAGTAAGCCAAAATGGTAATAATCGAAAATGAATTTTTACCAGATTATTTAGAGGTATTTGATGAAACCCGAACTTACTAAAATACCCCATAACTACTTTAATACTTCAAAATATTTTTATAAGGAATTTTTAAAATCATAAACTCCAGACGAAAAATAGTTTAATAGGTTAAACACACAAATTATAGTGTTGATGAAAACATGTCGTTACATCCTACCCTCCTTATAAAAATTCCGTCCTCAGAATTTAAGAAAAGAGATGAGGATAATGCCTGCGCATCAGTCATGAAACTGTGGTCTAGAGCATACCTGAGATCACCTGATCAGTGGTCTCTGCTTCAACAGCAGTCATAGTAAATGTCTGACGCCTTGGTGGATTTGACTTGGCATTTTGAAAAGCTTGCTGCTGAGGAGGCAGGTGTTGCTTTTGCTGGGTTGATCCTGAAGCCATCATAGGGTTGGCTGGGTTGATAGTGCGACGAGGGCAATACTTGGCAAGATGGTCAGATGCCCCACACACTAGGCACATGTTCAATAACACACGACAGTCCCTCTTTATGTGTCCAACACGGTTGCAGTAGTCGCACACCATAGTGGACCTGGAATCGGCCGGAGCTACTGGCCTTTTCAAATTGGTGGTCTGAGTCGGACTGAAGTTGTTCCTTATATGTTCCATCGGGCGTTTGCCTGTATTAACTTGAATTCCCCTTTCAAGTCGCGTAACGGTTTCATGAGTTCGTGCAGCTTCCAGAACATCCTCAAGGGTAGTCAGCTTCACAGAACTCATCGAGGCTTGAACACGAGGGTTTAGGCCTTGACGAAACTGATAGGCACAGTCTTCTGGATTTTCGACCATGTGTGGAGCGAAGCGACTGAGCATTGAGAACTCTGCCTCATACTCATCCATAGTCCTATTGCCTTGTTTCAGATTAGTAAAACAACTTTGGAGTTCTCTCTTAGCCGAGGGAGGAAAATATTGGGCTTTGAACCTTTCCCGGAACATGCCCCAAGAAATAGGCTTAACCAGATGTCGTTCTTCACGATCCCACCAGCTTCGAGCATTGTCAGTCAGTTGCAGTTTTGCAACTTCAACCTATCCTGCTTGAGGGATGCGGGCAGCGCTCAACTTGTCTTCAGTAGCTAGGGCCCATTCTTCAGCTCCAAGTGGTCCTTCCTTTCCAGAGAAAGTCTTCGGACGAAGCTCCTGAAATTGCTTAACCCTAGGTTCAGCAGATGGTGGTGGTGCTGGTGGTACTCGCTGGAGCATCTGGTGTTGTATTTCCAACATTTCTCTTATCACTCCATGACTGTAGATATCTCGATGGCACCATTTGCATTGGCACCGTTTCCATTGGCGCCATTTCTGTTGCGGGTGTTTGATCTTCCTGCCATGCTACAAAACAATAAACCTTAGTCAATATGTACTCAGAAAGCTTAGGATCGTAAAGATGCGTATATTGCTCTAAGTATTTGCATGACCTGCATGGGCCACCACAGAAACCTGTCACGCCCCGCTTCCCAAAATGCCCGGGAGCGAGGACGCGACGAAGGTCCGCATGTGCATAAAACAAGGAGGAATTTTCTTCTTCTTCTTCCTTGTTCCATGCACATTAAGCGTCTATAGTAATTCCATTGAAGGACAAGTTCTTGTCATGCAATCTCCGAGAAACAACACACAACATCTTTATTATCCCAATAGATGATAAGTAGTACAGGACTGGGCCTTATAGTATGACGTTGCCCCCGGTTTGCTGGCCGCAAATGGCTGGGGAACCCGCGTGAGGGTTTAGATATTTGTAACCGCAAGTGCACGGTGTTGTAGTGTGGCTTGGGGGTCGAACACAGGGAGGCTAGGATGTACTTGTGTCAAGGAGGACCGAAATCACCCCGTGGGCGAGCTAGCCCGAATCGGTTGATGGGTTGTCACGGAAAGGAATGCAAGGTATGAACAATAAGAAAATAAACCCGGGACTTGGGTTTCCACTCCAATGAGCGACTCTTGTCGATGCGGCCTACGGGTAGGATGGCGATCGGAATTAGGGTCTAATGGTGAGATGTTGCCTCTGAGAGTGGTACCGACATCCCATGGGCCCGATATTCTGGTCGGTGCCCAGGATGATACACCGAACTTCCCGGATTCGATCAGTGGGCACTCCCGTTTCTGGAACCATAGGGGTCCTATTTATAAGATCTCGTATCACCCGATCGGTTGACAAGTCAACCGATCGGGTGATACGTTACAAAAAATAAACAGAAAATGGCGGACTTTCACCCGGTCATATGAACCGGTCGGTTGAGTTCTTGGAGTGACCGGTTGGATCTTGGCGCCATCGGGTGAAGGGATCGGTTGGGTGCCCGTGTCTCGATTCCTCAGCATCAGCTACAGATGAACCGATCGGGTGAGAGTCACCCGATCGGTTGGAATTTGGCTTGAAAAGACAGAGAATCAGCCCCGTTGAACCGGCCTGTGAACCGGTCGGGTGACTTCCACTTGAGCTCCGGCTGAGACCGGGTGGTGCACGCGTGCATCACCCGATTGGTTGGAGATGACTAACCGACCGGGTGAGGGGATGAAAGATGTAATCTTCGTCGTTTGACCCCCTGGATCACGCGTGACTCCTCCTGTTGCTCCGGGGACTTGAGATATCGTCGTTAAACGTCCCCTACGCGGGCAATCTCCTGCAAACATGGAGAAACAAAGAAAAGTGAAAGAAAACGATAAAATACGAGAAAACGAATAAAAGACGGCGGAAAATACGGAGAAACACGAAAGGAAACGTGCGTGAATATATGAAATATATACGCACGTCAGAATCCCCCAAGCTGAACTCTTCCTCGTCCTCGAGGAAGACGAGTGAGAGTAGGAGCTCGGAGGGGAAAAATAGAGAGAAAGAGAGAAAAAGAAAACTATATATCCTAGATCGTCCATCAGAGCCAACAAAATCAAAAACGACACATCAAGCAAGCAAACGTCAAATCACATCACTAAACCTAGGGAAACGAGTCCAAATAAGTGCCGTGGGCCCATGCGGTGAAGCGCGAGTGAGTGTGGTCGTGCGCTAGCAGTCGGTGTCGCTATCTACGATGTGTAATAAAGCTCGATATACACAGACCCAGGAAACGACCCAAATACCGATTCGAATTTGAAATTGCGGTGAATATTAGTTCAAGCATGCATGAGAAGAGTATAAGAATAGAAGCGTATCATGCATCGGGGATTCCACAACTAGGGTTAAGGAAATCACGCCACTATAGCCTAGATACTAGCTAAAAAGTTCCTAAGCCAAGTGTTTTCGAAAACGATTGGGGTTGAGATGATGTGGAGTAGAACACTCGGTGCAAATTCTCGCCTTCCCTTTATTCTCGGTAGATAGGAAAAATATTCACACTTGAAATTTTTTTTTGGGTTTTGGGTATTTGTATTTTTTTTGGCTTTTTGGCTATACAAAATTTTTCTTTTCTTTTCTTTTTGGGTTTTTCTTTTCTTTTCTCTCTTTTTTTTGGATTTTTGGGGGTTTGGCTATACACATGTGTACTCTCCCAAGTGGGAGAACGGTACACGACGAGGGGATTTGCACCAAGTAATACAAAAAAGAAGTCGGAATCTAAACACTTGGGCGAAGGAAACTATTCTCGCTAAATAGAGCATAGGCTAAATGGGTTGTCCTAGTCCTTAATTGTGGAATCCCGACACATGTGAAATGAAGTACACAATATATATATATAGCATGCTGAAGCAGACAGGGAAAATAAATACCGCATATTCAAATCGAAGCATGATAATCTAGGGGTCATTCTTGGACAGGTATATAAAGTAAAATCACAAAGTAGAAGCACACCAAACAGCTAGGCACGACGCACGACCCACAAAAAGCTAAGTGGACCCACGATGCGTGAAATGCAAGAGAACTCGAAATCCTAGGGTTAGTGAATGTGATTATCGATGCCATGCTAGGTGTGTGTGATTTTGTGGCGATTCATCTTAGGGTTCATCTCTAGGAGAAAGAGATAAAAAGAAGAGAAGAGAAATAAGAAAAAATAAAAAAACACGATGAAAACGACACAAAAACGAAAAAGAAAGACTCAAATGGCGCACACAGTGCGACTCCCCCAAGCTGAAGCTTGCATTGCCCTTAATGCAATATGAGTGAGTACGGGAGGGTAATGAAGATGGGGGGGAATACGCACCGACACAAAAAGAAATGAGAACGAGGAAAACACAGAGATGAAACTGAAAATAAAGAAAAATCAAAATCAAACCACACGACACGAAAATAGAAATAAAACCACACGACACGACACTCAAAAGGGGAAAAACAAGCACACACACACAAATGAGAAAAACAACAAAACACGACAACACACCAAAATAGACGTCCCCCAAGCTAGACATGACAGTGCTAACAAATAAAATGTGATCGTGAAATGCAGAATTATGCAAGGGGGAGTCAAAAAAACAAACAAAGTGCAATCAAATAAAAAATAAAAAGGAAGTGATGCGACACGTGAATGGGTCCCCCCTTGACAGAGAAAAAGCAGGTCCCCTAAAAGACAGATGGGCACAAATACGGGGGGTGGGCAAAAGCGGGAAAGAAAAAATCAAGCAGGGGCACCACCCTCTGGGGGTGGTGATGGGGGCCTGCGCTGGGGACCAGGAGTCGTGGGGGGTGGACTGTGGAGCTCAGAGACATCGGGTGGGTCTTCACGGATGTGGCGAATGAAGCTTTGAAGAAAGGGGAGGTCTCGATCGATGGACTCCTCGGTTATCCAACCACCCTGTCCAGCTAGGAGGATCATGGCCGTGAATCGATCGGCTTGGTCGTCGGGTTGAAATTGAGCGGGGGTAGATGGGTTGGAGGTTGTGGGTTGAGCGGGGGGTTGTGTGCGACGAGTATGACGGGTGGGCCTAGGGTTCGAAGAGCTGGTGTCGGTGGGCTTAACACGGTGGGGAGGCATTGTGCGGGTGTCGTGTGTGTGCGTGAGTATGCAAAATACAACGAATCAACACAAACACGAAACACGACCAACGAGCAAATGGAATATTTGGGGAAAAATTAAAATTGAGCTAAGGAGCGAGTTTACCCAAATGAGATGAAGATCGTTGCTCGTAGACGCCCCGATGCTGCTCGATAGGAGTACGTTGTGAAGCCGCGACGATTTCTTCAGTAAGTTTCGAAATTTAGGAGAATGGGTGAAAGTTAGGGTTTTGGGTGCGGGTGAAATCGAGGAGAATGGAGAGAAATCGATGGTGGGATGGATAGGGAAATGGGGGGAAGTCGATTGGGGTTGATTTTGGGGAAGATCGCGGTCCGGCGCAAGAGGAGGAGGCGAAACGTCGGGTTGGGATTCGAAAATGGCGAGGGCGGAACGAACGGGTGGTCGGGGGTATTTATAGGGTTTTAAGTCGAACCGATCGGGTGGCTTGTCACCCGATCGGGTGACTGTTAGGTCGAAAACTCTTACCGAATAAGTGCTACAGGCGAACCGATCGGTTGACTTGTCAACCAATCGGTTGGCCGCTCCACTCATTTTCCCGAGAATTGAGGGTTGCTCACCTGGTCGCCTTAACCGATCGCGCTCTAACTCAACCGATCGGTTGATATTTCCCAAAAAATTTCCTGAGAATTCTCCCCAGATCACCCGGTCTGTCACACGGTCTCTCCATTCTTCATACGATCGGTTCATTTGGGGACAGATGCGGCTTGTATCTGATACATCCCAACCGATCGGTTGAGTTATCAACCGATCGGTTGGGGCTTTGTTTCCTGCAAAAACCAACAGTTTGTCTAAGTCCCTGAACGGATGTTCTTACGGCTGATTTTATTTATAAAAATAGATAAAATAAAGTCAAAAATAACACTAAAAATGGGGCAAAAGTTTAGAGCATGGGTTGCCTCCCATGAAGCGCACTTGTTTAACGTCGTTGGCTCGACGCCCGCAAGTGATGTTCACGGTGGTTGATACGGGCGATGCCCGAAGTTCGGCATCTCTTCTTCATCGGAGCTTATGGCCTTTGGAGTAGTCAGCGGCTGGAGAAAGATTTGCTCGACTACCCTCTCCTTGTTTTTGGGATCCGAGGGCTTCTCTTTCGTATTGGCGCTTACCGCCATCTTCTTAAGGATCCGGACCTCGTCTTTGGTGAGGTCCATGAGTTCTTTCCCCGTTTTCCTCGCAGGAGGAGCCTTGGGGAACCCGGGAGGGGTCGTACATGCTGCATTCGCTTTCCCAGCAGCATCATTGTTCTTGGGGCCGTCTTGGTCTTCTGAATCCCCCAAGTTATCGGGGGGATTTCTTAAGAGAATCTCCCAAGAGCTCTCCTCAGCAGATTTATCTTCTTCCACCTCCAGCAAATTACACCGAGGGTCATCTGGGGGATCGGGATACTTCATGGACAACCCCAGATCAAATTCAACCTTTTCCCCGCTGACGTTTAGCGAAAGTTTTCCATTCTTCACATTAATCAAAACGCCAGCAGTGGCCATGAAAGGCCGTCCCAGGATGATGGGAGTGTGTGCGTCTTCAGGCATGTCCATGACAACAAAGTCCACTGGCACATGCACCCCTTTTACATTAACGGGGAGGTCATCCACAATCCCCACCAGATATTTGACCGACCGGTCAGCAAGTTGTAGGGTCATACCGGTGGGCTCCAAATCACCCATTCCTATCCTCTTATACATCGATAAGGGCATCAAACTGACACTCGCTCTGAGATCGACGAGTGCACGATGAATCTTTACTGCCCCGATCGTGCAAGGGATTAAGAAGCTCCCCGGGTCTTTAAGTTTCGGCGGATTTGCCCTCTGGATGAGAGCGCTACACTCCGCCGTCAACACTACTTTCTCCTTTCTAGACCCTCTCGTCACCAAATCCTTCAGGAATTTTGCATAGGAGGGGATTTTTTCGATTGCTTCCAGGAAGGGGATTTGCAAGCTCAGATCCTTGACCATGGTGAAGAACTTGCCATATTTCTCATCGATTTTGGCCTGAGCTAACCGTTGTGGAAAAGGCACAACGGGTTTGAACACTTTCAGGCTCCCTTCCTCGTTCTTCTTCTTCTCTTCTTCAGAGACTCCCTCTGGAGTCGTAGGATTTGATGACGAAGCACCGGCGTCGTTTGATTTTTCGATCGGTTGCTCGACGACCAACGGTGCTTCCGGTCTGTTAGGGGGCACTCTAGTAGGGATTTGTGTCCCGCTTCTCAGAACGATAGCGGAACATTTGCGTGCTCGTGCACGAGTGCCGACGTTTGGGTTGCTCCCCTCGGGTTCACCTCAGGTTGTGGCGGCAATTGGTTTTGTGACCTTGAAAGGGTCGCCACTTGTAACCCCAGCTGGGTTACTTGGTCCGTGAGGGCCCACTGACCCATTTCCAGCTTTTGATTGATCTTCTCCTGGTTGGTTATATATTGAGTCAAGAGAGACTCAACCGGAGAGACATCCCTCTATTGGCCATACTGCTTCTGCTGCTGGATTGGCTGCTGATTCCTGAGGGCGTAAAATTGTTGCTGATGCTGCTGTTGATATTGTTGCTGCTGAATCTGACTCTACTATGGCCTAGTCGGCTGATATGTTTGTTGCTACGGATGCTGAGGTGGCGAGGGCTGGAATGGTGCCCGGTAACCAAAGTTAGGGTGGTTCCAGTTGTTTGGAGAGTAGGCCGGGTTGGAATTGGTTCTTGGTGGATACGGCGCATTTTCCGTGGGGTTGTAAAATAGTGCGCTCGCCTGATCCAACGGTGGTGAGACGTCACCACCGTCGAATTCCCCAAAGACTTCGGATTCTACCGCAGCAATCTGTTGTGTACAGGCCCCACCGGCTCCTACCATTAGTGCAGAGATCTGGGTCGAAAGCAAGTCGAACTTGCTTGAAAGTTTGTCGATATCCTCGACTCTGTGTATACCCCCAGACCTGGGTGTGGCTCTCTCGTCACACCACCGCTCATTGTTGGATGCCATATTTTCCAGAATATGTCCGACATCTTCCTCGCTCCTTGACATGAAGGAACCCCCAGCCGCAGCATCCATAGAAGATTTTAGGTCATCCCTCAGCCCATTATAGAACAGATTAATAATCTGCCACTTCGGAAGCTCATGGTGAGGGCATCTTCTCTGCATCTCCTTGTATCTCATCCAAGCTTCATGTAAGGACTCGTGGCTGGCCTGCGAGAAGGAGGAGATCTCACTCCTCAACTTCATGGTCTTCCCCGGAGGAAAGAACTTCGTCAGAAAAGCGTTGGAGAGCTTCTCCCAGGTATTGAAAGTGTTGGGGTCCTTTCCCCTAAGCCATTGCTTGGCTTTGTCTCGCAACGAGAAGGGGAACAGCTTCAGACAGATCGCCTCAGTCGTGACACCATTAATCTGGAAGGTGTCACATTTCTCCAAGAAGGAGTCTAGATGCTCGATCGGTCTCTCCATGGGTGCACCCAAAAACTGATCCTGCTGGATCCATGTCACCAAAGACGGCTTTAGCTTAAAGCTTTGGGCCGTAATAGCTGGAGGACAGATGGCGGAAGTGGACTCGATAGATGGCATCGAGTACTCCAACAGGGACTTGCGAGGCGGGATGTTATCCTCCATGGCTTCAGGATCCTCTCTTCTTCGCTTATCGGCGGCCAAACGCCTAAGGGTGGCGTTAATCTCTAGATCAACGGGGATCAAGTCGTCGAGACTTCTTGAACTCCTGCGCATGAAAAACAACAAACACCGGTGAAACGACAAGTGGGAGAGAGACAGATAAGATAAGAAATAAAAAGAAGAAAATAAAAAGGAAAAAGAAGAATGCGAAAATTATCGCGAGGTAGGGATAAGAGCTAGACACTAGGGTTCAAGAGATCCTAAAATAACTAGCACGTTGCCTCCCCGGCAACGACGCCATAAACTTGACGTTGCCCCCGGTTTGCTGGCCGTAAATGGCCGGGGGACCCACGTGAGGGTTTAGATATTTGTAACCGCAAGCGCACGATGTTGTAGTGTGGCTTGGGGGTCAAACAAAGGGAGGCTAGGATGTGCTTGTGTCAAGAAGGACCGAAAACACCCCGTGGGCGAGCTAGCCCGAATCGGTTGATGGGTTGTCACGGAAAGGAATGCAAGGTATGAACAATAAGAAAATAAACCCGGGACTTTGGTTTCCACTCCAACGAGCGACTCTCGTCGATGCGGCCTACGGGTAGGATGTCGATCGGAATTAGGGTCTAATGGTGAGACGTTCCCTCTGAGAGTGGTGCCGGCATCCCATGGGCCCGATATTCCGGTCGGTGCCCAGGATGATACACCGGACTTCCCGGATTCGATCAGTGGGCACTCCCGTGTCCATTAACACTGATCGATTCCGGGAGCACTAAGCTCGCAACGATAACTCCCAACGTCTCATCCTGCCGCTCCCGCGTGCTAGGATTCGGCGTCTACGCTAAGGGCGTGAGCTATGGCTAGGGAGTCAACCGCCAAGTTTATTCCCCCTTGGCCCAACGGTCAAAGGCGGTCTTTTTCCCGCCGATGACAATAAAACACCCCGCGTACCCGTTAGATTCCTAATCCCTATCGATTTCCTAACCCTATGGATGCATCGGGAAGAGTCCCCGAAGGGGTTTCCACCAAAATCCCATATTTGGGAACTACTCACAAATATTCATTAAAAAGCGATCTAAACGAAAATGAACCGTTAAAATCATAATCAGACGATTGAAATGCGAAGGTAGTAGAGCAATTAAGACAATACTAAAGTTTAAGAAAGATCCGAAAACTTACAATAGAAAATTAATTACAGCCGTCACAATAGGAGAAAACAGTAAAAACTAGCAGCTCCCCCGTTTTTGGAACCATAGGGGTCCTATTTATAGGATCTCGTATCACCCGATCGGTTGACAAGTCAACCGATCGGGTGATCCGTTACAAATAATAAACAGAAAACGGCGGACTTTCACCCGGTCATATGAACCGGTTGGTTGAGTTCTTGGAGTGACCGGTTGGATCTTGGCGCCATCGGGTGAAGGGATCGGTTGGGTGCCCGTGTCTCGATTCCTCAGCATCAGCTACAGATGAACCGATCGGGTGAGAGTCACCCGATCGGTTGGAATTTGGCTTGAAAAGACAGAGAATCAGCCCCGTTGAACCGGCCTGTGAACCGGTCGGGTGACTTCCACTTGAGCTCCGGCTGAGACCGGGTGGTGCACGCGTGCATCACCCGATCGGTTGGAGATGACCAACCGACCGGGTGAGGGGCTGAAAGATGTAATCTTCGTCGTTTGACCCCCTGGATCATGCGTGACTCCTCCCGTTGCTCCGGGGACTTGAGATATCGTCGTTAAACGTCCCCTACGCGGGCAATCTCCTGCAAACATGGAGAAACAAAGAAAATTGAAAGAAAACGAGAAAATACGAGAAAACGAATAAAAGACGGCGGAAAATACGGAGAAACATGAAAGGAAACGTGCGTGAATATATGAAATATATACACACGTCATAGTACGGCCTACATCGACTCGACAGAAAAGTAAAGTACATCACTCGGAAGTAAATAGCACACTGGTGATAAGGAAAACACACTGACGGTGAAAAGCGGATGATGTGGTCGAATCAAAAACTCCTACTTCTCAGCAAGTGCGGGCTCAGTAACATCCTTTGATCCCTGGTCCGCGGGATCGTCCTCAGTGTAGTACTCCACGTACTCCGTCGGCTCGTAGTCTGACATGCATTTCAAGAAAACAATGAAATACATGTCAGCGCTAAGCGGTAAGTAATAACCAACAGAAAGTAAAAGTGGCAAAGTAATGAACGAACAAGAGAGAACAAACGTCGCTTGACTATCTAATAGTGTAGGCAGGCCTAATAATAAGAAGTCTAACTTAACTTCCAAATCAGCCAGTCAGTCAGGGCTTGAAGGCACATGTCACTTCTATGACCGCAGGACAAGTCCTTTGGCTGAGCAACCCCCTTCCCATTCCTTTCTAGGCACTGATTCGATCGTAATTTAAGACTGCTTGTTATTATACCGCCTTGCCACGTTCAAGTAGTCTCGACTTAGTAAGTAGAACATGGTATCAAGTCAGCAATAGCAGCATAGCAACAAACAAGCTAGTGCATCAGTCTTAAATGCCACAAGGGCCGAATAATGTACTCCGTAAATGTGCTCCGTAAATGCCCGAAGGCCCAATAGTGTTTTTCGTAATGTGCTCCGTAAATGCCCGAGGGCCCAATAGTGTTTTCCGTAATGTGCTCCATAAAAGCCCAAGGGCCCAATAGTGTTTTCCGTAATGTGCTCCGTAAATGCCCGAGGGCCCAATAGTGTGTGCGACAACCATAAACACAAATACGTGTGAGTACTTGCGTACAGTAAAACACAGTCGGAGGTGGTTTATACTTGTATATACATATACGGTAGTTACTTGGTAAATACTTGCACAAACACAGTAGTTACTTGTATACACCCGGTAATTACTTGCATACATATATATATACGGTGGTTACTTGCATACACACGGTAATTACTTGCATGTAGTCGTGACCGGTTGTAATCTGGTTTCTTGGGCGGGTCTCGTATCGTATCCGGGAGTTGGTGTTTTCCCGGGACGCCTACCTACAAACACCACACGCACACACCCATTTTTATTAATATAATAATCAAGATTACAAGGTTACGTACTACGTGCACATACGCATGTATACGTAAACGCGTATAAAAATATAATAAAATAACTCCTATCTAATTTCTCTTCACAAAAATTCACTTCAAAAATCCATACACAATTTTTCTTTTACAAATTTTTTCATACACATCTCTCATTTCTAATTAAATCTCTTCATATTCTTCTCCCCCTCCCCCTTTCACAAAAGTGGCCAGCACAAAAACTGTGAATTGTTTCTTTTTTTAAACTTTTCTTTTCATCTTTCTCCTTCCTCTTCTTTGTTCCTCTTGTAGGTGATTCAATGGTGGAAGAGGGGAGACCCAAGCAAGGAGCCAAGGTGGGGAGGTTGGGTAGGGGTGACCATCGTCGGAGTTGGCCGGAGTTGGCCATGGCCATGATGGGTTCATGGGGTTTTTCTTGATTTTTGTTGATTTTTAGAGAGAGATAGAGAGGGATTGAAAATGGGTTTGATGGAGGAGATGGAAGAGGATGGTGGGGGCTCACCAGAGGTGGCTGGAGCTTCGCCGGAGGTGGCCGGAATTGGCCAGAGCTTCGCCGGAGAAGAGGGTTGCTGGTTGGGGAAGATGGGTTAGAGGAGGTTTATTTATAGGTTTAGTTTAATACTTTTTAATTAAAGCTTTTAATACTTAGTCAAAAGTGGAGATTATGATAAGATTTGTATTAAATTAGCTTTTTGAAAAATTTGAACGGTTGTCTCCACATGTTAGTCATGTTAGGATAATTAGTAATTAGGTTAATGTAATTAGTAATTAGGTAAGGTGATTAGTGATGGTAAATTTGTAACAAAATTACGATTTTGCCCCTACTAGTAAACGTGTCCGAAAAATTACGAAAACATACCGACGGGTTCATATCATCACGAGTATCGTGAATACGAAGTCCGATTCACGATTTGAACTACGAAAATATGAGGCGTGGGCCAAAACGTTTAAGAAGCGGGTAACGGGTTCTCTATTGATTTGACGTCAGAAAATTACGAAATTAATGTGGGAAGCCCTAAATGATCATAGAATGATACCGTATAAGTTTGAAATTGTTTTGATGTTGTTTGTATAGAAAATTAATTCAGTAAGCCAAAACAGTAATAATCGAAAATGAATTTTTACCAGATTATTTAGAGGTATTCGATGAAACCCGAACTTACTAAAATACCCCATAACTACTTTAATACTTCAAAATATTTTTATAAGGAATTTTTGAAATCATAAACTCCAGACGAAAAATAGTTTAATAGCTTAAACACAATTTATAGTGTTGATGAAAACAGGTCGTTACAGGTAGCTTCACATCTCTGACCCAGTCATCACTGTGTCTGCGAGGTACTGCAGGACCTAGCTGTGCATACTCATGATATGCTTTTTGAATGATGAGCCTCTCGGAATGGTATGATTGATGTTGCCTTAGAAGCATACTTTGCAGGTCTCCGGGAGGTGGTCGTTACTTTGTGGTAGTCATCGCGATGATATGTAACATGTATCTGCAGATACATTTAACATAGAGGATGATTCTTGACCCTTAGAGGTAGCACAGAAGCTAAATTTCTTCGGTCCAGTGGTGCGCTACAGGCACTGCACTGTATCTGGCTAACATATTTACTGTCAATGCTCTCTAGAGATGCGTGCAGTTGGCCATATAAAGGAGTGTACCAAAAACACTCAAGTAAGGCACTTCAGGACCTAGGATATCCTTCCACTCTTCCAGCGAACAGAAGGTGTCTTAATGTACATCCATACAATCAGTCGGTGTATTTAGTGGATTGCATTGCCCATATTTCTTCATCAACTTCGGGCCTATGAAGTTTAATGTCACACGATCATTTACATGGACTCACTTCTCATTCCATTTGTTGGAATTTTATGATTTATAAACCGTCCCCAACGAGCGATCGGTTCATGTTTGAGCATGATGAATTTCCTTTTTTGAGCCGGGTTGCCCCATTGGATTGGCATCCCGTCGCCTCTCCATTCTCAAAGGATGATGGGGCACCTCATCTTGTCATTTCACGTTTATGCGGGCTTCAAGATATTAGTACGGCTTCCAGATTTCCATAGGCATCTTCGGGATGATAATTTCATCTTCTGAATGATAATTCATCTCTGGATGATATTTTCATCTTCTGGATGATTATTCATCTTCTGGATGATCATTCATCGTCTGGATGATGGTTTCATCTTCTGGATGACCACTCATCTTCTGGATGAGGGTTTCATCTTCTGGATGATGGTTTCATCTTCAGGATGATAATTCTATAAGCCAAGATTTTTGCCTAGGTCTTACATATCATAATTGATAGTTAGGCTTAAACAGCTATTTCGGTTTTCTCTTCAGGAGATCCGATGAGATTTGAGTCATTTGCAAATATAATCTCAAATCATTTTGTTTGCTATTTTTAAAGATGCAAAAGCAACCTTTAGTAGGAGTCCTTATTTAATTTAAGGAACTTTCTTGGTTGTAATTTATTTATTTTATTAAATAGCTCAAAGTCTATTTAGGTAAGTGAGGAAATTAGGAATAAATCCATAAGGTTATGCTGTCACAACATCCATAACAGCAAAAACCCAAATTTTCCTTTACCAATCGCAGGAATTTCGCAAACATAACCAGGGAGCCTGATGCATCAGTTTATATAATTTTGTAAGTGAGTAAAGCTCATCTTACTTGATTACTTCCTGATTTCAGCGAAATAAACCTCTAAGCTATAGCATGTTTCTTATAGAAAACGATTTTATTTATTTATTATTTGTGTTTATTCAATACTCATTATGCCCACATGTTTGATATCTTTTGATATCAGGACTTCTGGTCCAAACACTTCATGTTTCATAAGCAAGTCTAGCTAAGCTTATTATTGCCTTGTTCCGCATTTTTGGCCATTCTCTACATTTGCTTCAAGCAATGGAGTGTGGAATGATATTTATAATTGTCACATTTGGTGGCAAAATGAAACGTGAATAAGTTATCGACAAGTGTGTTTTTTATCCAAACACCTCCCCATTTACGTACATTATACAGTCATACTTCAATTTATTCCAGATTCATCTCTTTTAGAGGATCTGGAAATGGAGAGAATATAGAGATGAGCTCACTTTCCTGTGGTGGTATTGTTTAAAAGTCTCCAAGAGTTTTTCTCTCTTTGGAGCCTCGTGGTATGTCCTCTAATTCATTGAGGACATCCCTTCTGCTATGGGTGGATTGCATCCATTATTTTTGGGATGTCAATCCTAGCTGGATTTTTAGCAGCAGTGATGTGTGATTTTGACAATATTTATAGTGTCAGTAGCTATATCTGATAACTATTTAACCGTTTCATTAGTGTGGATCTTCAGGATCACATCACTATTCATGATATTTGAAATGGTCAATTGAGCTTAAAGCTCAAGGATGATTGTAATATCCATGTTGAACCTAATACTGGGAATTTAAATAGCTCTGTATGTGAAGGATCTTCAGGATCTAATATTCACTATCGATTCCCAATATAAGACCCATCAAGGCACAATCTATTAGATGTGCTCTAAATGCTTCCCCTGTTTGGAGTGCTCGGAATCTATTTATCCGGGGTAATTACTTCCGATAAATAGCTCTAAGACTGCATTTTGATGGTTTATAGTGGTGATATGGGGATGTATATGTAAGGACCCTGTCTATGGGAAAAAGACTAGAAGGGGGTTTGAATAGTGTTTATGCAAATTTAAAAGGAATTTACGCCAAATAAAATTCAAACCAACAATATAATGCGGAATTAGAAATGCACCCAAATAAGAAACAAATGCAAACACAATTATGTTTCTAGGGTTCGGATTACCCAAGTCAACTCCCGACTTGTTCCCGGTAATCCTACGTCCCATCCACCCGGAATCCTCCGGATACTCAAGTTAGAACTCTAACTTGAGGTTTCCTTAAAACCCACTTGTAGCAACCCTACAAGTGCAATCAAATACAATCGATGTCCTTGACTCCCACAACTTGGGAGCAAGCAAACCGCTCTCACAACCCGAGAGCAAATTCAATATACGAAAATAATGAAATCTGAAAGTAACACTTACAATCACATATGCCTTGAAGTAGAACTTGAAGGAGAAGTGATGTGTGTTGAAGAACTCTCTTGGAAGAGAGGAGAAGCCCTTTCTCTTGATTGCACCAAATGCCTAGATGATAACTCTTTGGTTCTAGGTTGGAGAGCAAGAGATCAAGGATTTGGAATTCTTAGGGTTTGGATTTGAGAGCTTTAAACTTTAGAATCAAATCTTAGAAGGAAAACTTGGAAGAATTGGTTATCCCTCAATGGAAAAGTAGAAGCCCCATTTATAGGTTTCTCAAATCCACAAAACAGTTTGGGCAAAAACTCTTTTGGAATCCGTGAGAAAAATCTCAACGGATAGAAACAGGACCCGTAACAGTCGACTGATGAAGAAACCTCAGTCGACTGATGCACAGTCAGCAAGGGTAGGTTAGAATTCATAACGGTAACTTACCACGTGGACAGTCGACTTATGAAGCAAAGACAGTCGACTGTTAAACCAACAGGCGACTGTAATTACTTCTACAGGCGACTGGCCGAGAGATGGTAAGAGAATGAAATCTGGAAATCCTGTAAGATAACAGGACAGACGACTGATGCAGATAATACAGTCGACTGTTAATCAGAACAGGCGACTGTAAAACCTTATACAGACGACTATCAAATACCCTGAGAATTTCCATAGAGCTGAGTTAATAAATTGGCTCACAGACAGACGACTGTTGCAACATACACATTCGACTGGTCCAGGAGACAGTCGACTGTATATTCAACATTAGTCGACTGGCCGTAAGAGGCAGATCAAAATAGTTTGGGCAGAAGGATAGACAGGCGACTGATTTACAAAACACAGTCGACTGTCACTAGGACATGCGCCTGTGAATCGTTCATCAGTGGCCTGTGCGAAATAAACAGAAATGCCCAAAACTTGATTGCAAAAAGCTTGTGCATAACAGGCGACTGAAGAACAAAACACAGTCGACTGTTTTTGAGACATGCGACTGTAAACTGTTAAGCAGTCGACTGTTATAAACAATCCTTGCACAAACAATAAACAAAAGAATTGGGGTCAAAGGACAAATGATCTAATGATGTCCTACGACCAAATGTAGATGTGTGTGAGTGCTCCATCAAGGTTCTACTTCTAAGCTACATACTAGAAGAGATAAAATAAAATTACATTTGACGAATAATCTCTTCTTTCCATCGTATGAGCTTGAAGTCTTCACGGAGCTTCAATCATCATCTACGATCATCCAATCCATGTAATTTGCCTTCAATGAACTTGTGAGTCATCCATTGCTAGTAGATCTTCATAAATAGCTTAGACAATGGATTAACTGCAAAATAAGGGATTAGACACAAGTATTTATATTTGCTCATCATTAACACCAAGTAGGGAGAAGTCCAATACTCAACATTCTCCCCCTTTTTGATGATGGCAAATAAACATAAACAAAGAGATAAATAATTGTGCGTAATGAAAACTTACTCCCCCTACATAGATGCCAATCAAGTTAGTCAACAAAAAGTAGGGCATCTACATATCAATTGAAGCAAATGAGAAGATATTGCATGAATATAATTCAAGAAATCTAGGAATTAAAATCCCTATTCATTGTAATCTTACTCCCCCTCAATCTAAGGCAACTTCAATCTTAGATTCAAAGTGTTAGAACATACTTAGCACATTCATTATGAATATTGTATGTTTATTTCTCTCCGCCTATAGCATTATCCAAAAAGGTAGGAGTAAATAACAGCAACAATAATAGTGCTAAATACGAAGTAACAACAATCAAGGAGTATAAAGATATAGCGAATTAAAACTCATAAAATCACATCATATACACATGTGAATAATGGAATTGAAGTCCAATATCAGCATTTAGATATACAAAACGAAAATAGTTTCAAAATCAACTCAGAGATAGCATGAAATATGCAAAATTAAATGCACATTGTCTCAAAAACACATCAAAGAGAGTATATCATACTTGGAGACAACATTATCATACATCACACAGAGAAGATAAACATTATAGCATGGTGTGACACATGATAAAGCAGCAACATCATATATATATGTATATAAAAGATGAGTACATCAACGGATGGACATATACATGTCCACCACAAAAAGATATATACATCAATATCCAAGACAAAAACTAAATACATCATGATGCCAAAAGTACATGACACATCAAGTATCTATCATAACCACAACATACATAAACAAAGTGAACAACCATCATCCAGATGAACCACTCAACCCAAACAGCAACAGGCCGCAAACAAAATCCAGGTCTTCGGGTGAGTGAACAGAAACAAATGCAGCAGCCTCAGTCAATATGAATGACGGAGGGGTCTGACGGGCGACCAGAAGATCGGAACATGAGCCGAGCAGAGCGACGTGTAGGAAAAGCTGGAGTCTTCCTCTTGGAAGACGAAGCACGAACAGCAGAAGATTCTGCACGATCATGAACAGGAGTCTGGGCAGTAGGGGTCGGAACAACAGAAGATATAGGCGAAAAGCCTGGAGGTGGAGGAACACGGACATGGGCAGTGTCCTCAAATTTCGCGAACAGAGCCTGAAGCTCGACGGGGATGGGAAAACCATGAAGCGAAAAGGATTTGTACTAAAGCTCCAACAAAAGATTGAGCTTCTCGTCCAAACGAGTGGAAAGATTCTCAAGAGCGGTGACACGATCACTCAACCGACCAAGAAGAAACTCCTCGAGGGGAACGGATGGTGGAGAACGAGGATGAAGATCAGCTGGCTGAGAAGCGTGATCAGCAGCATTCTCAGAGGGGATGGGGTCATCGACAGAGATATGAAGAGGTTCTCCAGAAGAAGGAGGCGAGGAGGGAGTCGGATCAGGCTTAGGTGAAGGAAACGGCTCATCGAGGAAGTCGAGAGAGACTTTAGGAAAGAGATGATCAAAAAGAGCCATGAGCTTACTTGACCGAACGAAAACTAGGTCAAGCAATCGAGAGCATGAATTCGGCGAGGAACTGATCAAATTCACGAGCAACACACGAGCAACCACGCGAAAAAGGAGATAGAGTTCCCACGAAGAAGATCCGAGGAAGGATCTATAGGAAGTCGAGAGAAAAATTGAGCGAGAAGTCGAGAAGTAGCAATCGAAGGAGAGAGAAGATCGTGGCTTAAATGAAATGTCTCGCTCTAATATAAGAAATTGGGGAAATAATCTGGGCCGTTGGATCAATGAATTGACGGCTCAGATCAAAGCACTTGAACCGTCTCAACAGTAGACAGTCGACTGATGAACATAAGTCAGTCGACTAGATGAAGTGATAAATATAAAGCTCAGAAAGCGGGGCAGTCGACTGGGAAGTAACATGCAGTCGCCTGTCCGTTGGACAGTCGACTATAAGGTACGCAGCAGTCGACTGGCCGAGAATCAATAAACTTCAGCAAGAATACAGAGAGCTCTGTAGAAAAGTTGACAGATAGAACAGTTGCCTGATGACAAAGATTCAGTCGCTTGTTAAAAAAATAGTCGACTGTAAAACAGTCATCAGTCGGCGTGCGAAAGATACAAATTCTCATAATGAGGAGATAGAGAAGGGCAATCGACTGTCGAAGGAAAGACAGTCGTCTGTCCTGGTCCAAAATTGCACAGTGAGATAGAATTCCAGTGAATACGAACGCTCACCCTAGGACCTATACTCTAATCACAAATACATCGTAAAAACAATGTAAAAACAATAAATCCATTGAAAAACAAATCACTATAATCAATCTCAAAAACTCATGAAATCAAAAAATTCACACTTTGCCTTTCTTAAACACATATATATAATTAAGCACGAGAAGATAGGCAACAAAAAGATATGAGCTCAAAAAGTGTTATAACATGAAAAATGAGCTTCTAGATTTCAGATTCACCCATAATTCTTAATTCTCCACGTAACCTTAAAATGAATCTTCTTTAAGAGGTTTAGTGAAGATGTCGGTAATTTGTTTTTGGGTTTCAATATACTCTAAGATGATGTCCTTCTTAGCTACATGATCATTTATGAAATGGTGTCTCACGTTTATGTGTTTGGTACGGGAGTGGTGTACCGGATTCTTGGAAAGACATATGGCACTTTGGTTATCAACCATGCTCGGGCAAGTATCACAGTTGATACCATAGTCCATAAGAGTGTGTCTCATCTAAAGAACTTGTGCACATGCAAGACCCGCGGCAATATATTCCGCTTCAGTCGTGGACAATGACACCGAATTTTGTTTCTTAGAAAACCAAGAAATAAGAGAATTTCCTAGAAAATGGCAAGTGCCACTAGTACTTTTCCTGTCGGACTTGCATCCGGCAAAGTCGGCATCACTATATGAGATTAACTCATATGTGCTAGATTTAGGGTAAAGTAACCCATAATCTAGGGATTGATTGAGGTAACGAAATATTCGTTTAATCGCAATCAAGTGTGACTCCTTAGGTCTCACATGATATCTAGCACATAGGTATACAGAAAACATGATATCGGGCCTACTAGCGGTTAAGTAAAGTAAGCTACCGATTATACCTCGATATAGACGAACGTTTACATCTTTTCCGCTTTCATCCTTGTGTAGATGAGTAGTAGTACTCATGGGAGTCCTTTTGCTTGAAGACGATTCCATCCCGAATCGCTTAATAAGCTCCACTGTGTACTTTGTCTGATGATGAATGTGCCATTCTCCATTTGTCGAATTTGCAATCCAAGGAAGTAGGTGAGCTCTCCCATGTGGCTCATCTCAAACTCATCCTTCATTGACTTAGAAAATTCTTGACAAAGATTAAAGTTAGTAGAACCGAAAATAATATTGTTTACATACACTTGAATCAAGAGAATGTCAGTTTCATAATCTTTAATGAAGAGTGTAGAATCAACTTCTCCCATCTTAAAACCTAAATTCAAAAGAAAGGTCTTAAGTCGATCATACCAAGCTCTAGGAGCTTGTCTCAACCCATTCAACGCTTTCTTAAGTTTGTAAACATGGTTTGGAAATTTTTCATGAATAAAACCGGGAGGTTGAGAAACATAAACTTCTTCATTGACAGACCCATTTAAAAATGCACTTTTAACATCCATTTGATATAGTTTAAAATTATTATGGGATGCAAAAGATAAAAGTAATCTAATAGCTTCTAATCTAGCTACGGGGGCAAAAGATTCTTAGAAATCAATACCTTCCTCTTGCCGGTAGCCTTGAGCTACTAACCTTGCTTTTTTCCTTGTGATCACTTCGTTCTCATCCATCTTGTTCTTGAAGATCCATTTGGTCCCAATGACGTGGTGACCACTTGGTAGAGGAACGAGTTCCCAAACATCATTTCTCTCAAATTGCATTAGTTCTTCTTCCATTGCCACTATCCAAGAGCTATCCTCACAAGCCTTTTGGATGTTCTTTGGCTCAATGGTAGAGACAAATGCGCAATGAGAGAATTCTTCAATTCTCGACCTCGTTCGAACACCCACACCAATATCTATAATGATTTGGTTATGGAGATGGTTGCGAACGGTCGGATAAGCTTTGGGTATTCCTGCATCACTAGGAACATCTTCAATAATTTCGTTAGTAGGATTAGTATCAATAATCAAATCATTAATCTTAACACTACTAAGAGGATCACACAAAACATCTACACTATCATCATCAACAAGAGGAAAATCAAAATCTTCATTAAATGATACGTGTAGTGATTCCTCAATCGTTGAAGAAGTTTTGTTGTATATTCGGTAGGCTTTGCTACGTGTGGAATATCCAACAAAAATTCCTTCATCGGATCTTGGCTCAAATTTATCTAGATTACCGAAAGTGTTTTTGATAAAACATTTTGAACCAAAAACACGAAAATATTTTACTTGAGGCTTTTTGTCATAAAACAATTCAAAACAAGTTTTGTTTGTTCGGGGTCTCACTAGGATCCTATTGAGCACATAACATGCCGTGTGCACCGCCTCTGCCCAAAATTGTAGTCCTAAATGACTATCATGTAGCATAGTGCGTGCACACTCAATAAGAGTCCTATTCTTTCTCTCTACAACACCATTTTGTGGTGGTGCCCGAGGGAAGGAAAAATTATGAGTTATCCCGATGTCATCACAAAACTTAGAAAAAGATTCATTCTCAAATTCTCCTCCATGATCACTACGGATAGTGATTATGGTGGATCCTAAGAAATTTTGAATCTTCTTTGCAAATTTGGTAAACTCTTCATAAGCTTCATTCTTATTAGTTAATAATGAAACCCAAGTAAATCTAGAAAAGTCGTCTACGACAACTAATCCATAATGAGCATTGCCTAAAGAAGCGGTTCTAGTTGGCCCAAACAAGTCTAAATGAAGAAGTTCTAGGGGCCTCTTAGAAGTAATCCCTTCTTTAAGCTTAAATGAAGATTTACTTAGTTTACCTCGTTGACATGAATCACAAAAGTTTTTCTTATTAAAAGCAATCTTAGGAAAACCTTTAACTAGATCATGCTTAGCTAACTTATATAAGTGCTTGAAGTGAACATGACCAAAACGGTGATGCCATAATAGTTGTTCACTTGTGTTAGTAACTAAGCAATGTTCTACGGTTTTAGGCAAGCGCAAAAAATAAATATTTTTACGCCTAATACCGGAAAATAAAACATTTGAATTCCAATCAACAATTGTACACAATCCTTCTCCAAAGTTAACCTTGTAACCTTTGTCACAAAGTTGACTAATGGAAATGAGATTGTGACACAAACCACTAACTAGAAAAACATTAGTAATTAAGGGTTTATAAGAATACCAACGATACCTACTCCAATGATGGTTCCCTTTTGATTACCTCCAAAAGTGACCGTTGCACCATCCTTGATGCTAATCACTTCGGAGAGCAACGAGGGATCTCCCGTCATGTGCTTGGAGCAACCACTATCGAGAATCCATCCTTTCCCTTTAGAGCTAATATGACTTTTATTGCTCTTCTTCTTTCTTTTGGGTTCCTATATAATTACCATAAGCTCCTGGTACCCAATGTTTGTTAGGTCCAAGGGGATTAGCCCTTAGGAAGCCAAGTCCAAGTGGACTTCCGCTTCCCAACATAATTATTATTATTAATCACATCATGAAAATAGGAATCTACATAAGCATTCCTAACATTTAGGCTAGTGTTCTTAGGACCCCAAATAGTGTAAATCTTGGGAGTCCTATTCCTAGTTGCATGCATATGTGTTAGATTTCTATGTGGTGCATGCTTCTTGGGAACATGGTTTCTAGCATAAACAGGAGGTGGTGGATATGCATATGACATATGAGTATTATAAGTATGCTTAGGAACATGCATATTGTATGGAACATATTGATTATGCATGACATGAGGAGGATGAGCATACATATAGGAATGATGCGTATGAGCATACAGGTGTGTAGGAGCACGTATATGAGAATTTCTCATGTGTGGATTTGTACGTGTCCGTGGGTGTGGAGCATAAAAAATGTCATAATTATTCACTTGTGAAGTAGGATGTTTCCTACGTGGATGAGTGTTAGTGTACATATAAGCATGGCCTTGCTTTTGGTTTCCACCCTTAGTGGATTTCTTGCCAAAAGGAAGAGAAGGTGAAGTGGTGACTTTCTTGGTAGGTTTGCTACCTATAGTGTCTTTGACACCACTTGTGGATGCACCGGAGGAAGGTCTCACAAAATCTATAGTGACACCACTATAGGAGGTGCGATCATTTGATGCATTTGCTTTTACAAATCCAAGACCAACACGATGTGTGGCCGGAAATTGGTTTGCAAGCAAATCATCCAATTGTCCTTTTACCTTATTGAATCTCACAATACAGGAGGACATGAGCTCATATTTCTACTTTAAATAAGAAATGTTGGTATCCAAGGTGGACACCCGTACTTTGAGCTCGTGCACTTGGGTTTTAAGAGAATCATTCTCTAAGCCCAATTGTGTGTGTCGTGTAACTAGATCACTATTATCCTTGGGATGTGTTTGATCTAGTTGAGATTTGAGGTTATTCACCTCATCTCTTAAAGTGATATTTTGAGAAGCTAAATTTGCTTTCTCAAGAGTTAAAGTATCAACAATGGTGTCATTGTTGATAATGCATGGAATGGATGACTTGCTAACATTTGATTTCTTTAAGCTAGTATATCTAAGCATTAAAGATTGATATTTAGCAAATAATTCTTCGTTAGAAATTTGAAGTTCATCCATTGTTACCTCTTCATCCGAGTCGGAGTCACTCTTATCGGAGAGTGGGTCTTCTCGTGCCATGAAACACATGTGGGCGCTCTCACCCTTTTCATCATCGGAATCACTCGATGATTCTTCACTTGAGTCATCGAATGTACCTATGAGTCCTTTCTTCTTGTCTCTATTGTTCTTGTCGGACTTGTGGTACTTCGGTGCCTTCCACTTCTCTTTGTTCTTTAGCATTGGGCAATCCCTCTTGATGTGCCCTGGCTTATTACATTTAAAGAAAAGAGAGGAAGTAGCATTAGTAGACTCAAAATGTTTATTAGATGAAAATTAACCTTTGCGAAAGAAGCGTTGGAACTTCTTCGCCATTTGGGCCATTTCACCCAAATCCATTTCATCTTCCGAATCTTCGCTATCGGAGGATGATGAATTGGCGTTGAAATCCAAAGCTTTCTTCTTGGCCTCCGAAGGATTTATCATGGCTCGAATCTTTAATCGGTTCTCTCTTCTTACCTCATAAGACATGAGAGTCCCGATAAGATTCACAACCGTGTAATTCTTCAAGTCATTGACCTCCTCGATGGCGATCGCTCTCCTTTCCCATTTGGAGGTCATTTCCATGATGATCTTCCTTACCTTGTCAGATTCGGAATATTTTTGGCCAAGGGCTTCCAATTCATTTGTGATGTCGGTAAAGCGACCGTACATCGATGCAATGCTCTCATTCTCCTGCATATGAAACAAATCGAAGTTTTGCACGGCAACATATAACTTCGAAAGTTTTACCGTATTCGTTCACTCATGGGTAACGACGAGATGGTTCCAAATTTGATATGCACTCTTACATGTGCATATCTTGTTGAACTCATTCGGGTCCAACGCACATGAAGAGCGTTCATTGCTTTAGCGTTGTTGACTTCGGCGGACTTCTCGGAAGATGTCCATTTGTTGAAATCCTCTTCAGAGGGCTCGACGTATTCCTTGTGGAGTGTTCTCCAAAGTGAAGAACTCCTAAGGAACGTCTCCATCCTTCACTTCCAATAACCAAAATTAGTATCATTGAAACGTGGAGGACGTACCGTAGATTGACCTTCGAAGAGTGTGGACGCTCCATCAACATCGTGATTGTTGTACGTAGGCGGAGAAGGAACGTTGTTGTTGTTGGATGCCATAGATATAACCTTGTGCTCTGATACCAATTGTAAGGACCCTGTCTATGGGGAAAACACTAAAAGGGGGGTGAATAGTGTTTATGCAAATTTAAAAGGAATTTATGCCAAATAAAATGCAAACCAACAATATAATGCGGAATTAGAAATGAACCCAAATAAGAAACAAATGCAAACACAATTATGTTTCTAGGGTTTGGATTACCCAAGTCAACTCCCAACTTGTTCCCAGTAATCCTACGTCCCTTCCACCCGGAATCCTCCGGATACACAAGTTAGAACCCTAACTTGAGGTTTCCTTAAAACCCACTTGTAGAAACCTTACAAGTGCAATCGAATACAATCGATGTCCTTGACTCCACAACTTGGGAGCAAGCAAACCACTCTCACAACCCGAGAGCAAATTCAATATACGAAAATAATGAAATCTGAAAGTAACACTTACAATCACCTATGCCTTGAACTAGAACTTGAAGGAGAAGTGATGTGTGTTGAAAAACTCACTTAGAAGAGAGGAGAAGCCCTTTCTCTTGACTGCACCAAATGCCTAGATGATAACTCTTGGTTCTAGGTTGGAGAGCAAGAGATCAAGGATTTGGAATTCTTAGGGCTTTGGATTTGAGAGCTTTAAACTTTAGAATCAAAGCTTAGAATGAAAACTTGGAAGAATTGGTTACCCCTCAATGGAACAGTAGAAGCCCCATTTATAGGTTTCTCAAATCCACAAAACAGTTTGGGCAAAAACGCTTTTGGAATCCGTGAGAAAAATCTCAACGGATAGAAACAGGACCCGTAACAGTCGACTGATGAAGAAAACTCAGTCGACTGATGCACAGTTAGCAAGGGTAGGTAAGAATTCATAATGGTAACTTACCACGTGGACAGTCGACTGATGAAGCAAAGACAGTCGACTGTTAAACCAACATGCGACTGTAATTACTTCTACAGGCGACTGGCCGAGAGATGGTAAGAGAATGAAATCTGGAAATCCTGTAAGATAACGGGACAGACGACTGATGCAGATAATACAGTCGACTGTTAATCAGAACAGGCGACTGTAAAACCTTATACAGACGACTATCAAATACCCTGAGAATTTCCATAGAGCTGAGTCAATAAATTGGCTCACAGACAGACGACTGTTGCAACATACACAGTCGACTGGTCCAGGAGATAGTCGACTGTATATTCAACATTAGTCGACTGGCCGTAAGAGGCAGATCAAAATAGTTTGGGCAGAAGGATAGACAGGCGACTGATTTACAAAACACAGTCGACTGGCACTAGGACAGGCGCCTGTGAATCGTTCATCAGTGGCATGTGCGAAATAAACAGAAATGCCCAAAACTTGATTGCAAAAAGCTTGTGCATAACAGGCGACTGAAGAACAAAACACAGTCGACTGTTTTTGAGACAGGCGACTGTAAACTGTTACGCAGTCGACTGTTATAAACAATCCTTGCACAAACAATAAACAAAAGAATTGGGGTCAAAGGACAAATGATCTAATGATGTCCTACGACCAAATGTAGATGTGTGTGAGTGCTCCATCAAGGTTCTACTTCTAAGCTACATACTAGAAGAGATAAAAGAAAATTACATTTGACGACTAATCTCTTCTTTCCATCGTATGAGCTTGAAGTCTTCACGGAGCTTCAATCATCATCTACGATCATCCAATCCATGTAATTTGCCTTCAATGAACTTGTGAGTCATCCATTGCTAGTAGATCTTCATAAATAGCTTAGGCAATGGATTAACTGCAAAATAGGGGATTAGACACAAGTATTTATGTTTGCTCATCATTAACACCAAGTAGGGAGAAGTCCAATACTCAACAGTATATTCATCATGGCACAATCATTAAGATGCGCTCTAAACGCTTTCCCAGTTAGGAGTTCTCGAAAACTGTTTATATGGGGTGATCAGGCCCATATAAATAGGTTCTAAAAAGGCGTTTTGATGGTCTGCAGTGTAATTGCATATCCCCATGCAGTCACCCGCACCTGGATTTTTAACGGATGAGTAAACCGTTTAAATTATTTTAATGATTTATTCATATAACCCAGTTTGGGTGTGAACACAAACATTAGGGTGTTCGACTTTATTTCAGTTGTAAATTGTGGTTGATTTCCCATTATTATCCAATGTTCCCATCATTTAGTAATGTGTTATGTATGCTTTGAAAAAGCTTGATTGCGGTTGGATAATAGGTTTGATTATGACCAATTTTAGATGATATATTGATGAGTATACTAAGGTACATCATCAGCCCTATGTAGGGAGTGGATAAGTCCACTTTAATCCCTCAAGTACTCTCAAGAGACCCAAAGGTCTTATTATTTTAATGATGAGAGTAAATATATCATCCTAAAATCTATTAGAGAAAGTTTTGAGAGTCAATGTCCACGTGTGGTAGGGATGATCTCATAATCATTTTTTCCGTTAAATGGGATAATGAAAACACACCCTTCTAAAGAAAGTTCATTTTCTTCAGAATTACAGGATTGGTTAATGATACCTTGCATCATCAATCCGGGGTGGTATATTGTATCGTTCTAACGTTTAAAACTTGGACGATTCTGGACATTTCATGGGTTCCATTTAAACCCTCTTTTCGAATTTAACTAGGAATTTTGAAAATCCATTTGAACGCTCAAGTATGGTCTTCAAGGCCATTATATTCTTGAGTAATTTATTAGGATTTCGTTTTGACGAATATCCATCGAAACTTTGTAAATTTTTTTTCCCAGCGAGTATTGGGCATCCTCATATAGAATATCTAGGCTAGCAAAGCCCGAATCTCAAGTCAGATGTCCCAAAATAGTTTTCTACTCGTGTCACGGTCTGTTTTCGATCATATGCTTTTCGTGCACATAGTCTTGTTCGTGCACGTATTTATTTTAGATCTTGTTTATATCCAAACCCTATAGTGTAATATGCCGTTGTGACCCTCTCGAAGAATATTAAATTGTGGAATTATTTTAGAATGTCATTTCACGGGTCGTTCTCCCATGATTTGACTTTGTTTGATGAGACGTCGCGATTTTCACTTTTGTCGTGAGACGTTTTTATTTTTAGTTTCGTTTCTCGTCGTCGAAATCTTGATCCGTCTTCTTTGTTTTGTTTCTCTCGACGGTACGGTCAGCCCAGTATTTATCTTATAATTTTCGAGCCCCGTTTGTCCCATTTTCACTTTTTTCCCCCAGTTTAATTATCAGTTAGCCCTAATTTTAATAATTTTATCCCTCTAATTATTTCATTATAATCTTAAATCTTCCCCTAATGTTGACTTTGCCCAGCCTACTTCTTTGCCTTGGCCGCACCCAACCCAGGGAGAGAGAGAGGTTGCAATCTTGTGCTTTTAATATTTATTATATCAATTTTTTAACCCAAAGCAAACCCAAAAAACCCTAACTAACCTAGCCTCCCACGTGCAGCCCATATCCTATAAGTTTAGCCTAGGGCTAAACATTTTTCACAGCAAAACTGAAGCAGCGCCGCCCCCCTAAATATTTTTGCACGCAACCAAAACTCCAAGCGCCTGACATCTCTTACCCAGCGTCGACTTCGACCATCGCCGACAGTCTACCCCTACGACCCGACGTCCGACGACCCGACCGCCACCGTATCCGCCTGTTGCACCGCCGCAACAAGCCGTTGCAAAGGCACTAGCAAGCCCCGCTGCCAGATCTTGCTTGCTACAGCAACAGCAGCGCGCAGCAGCGGCTGTCACCGCCGCTGCCGCCGCCCACAGCGCCGCCCGCGACACTGATCACCCGTCGCCCCCTTGGATCCCTCTGCGTGGCTGTGGCAGCCCCGCTGGCCGCCATTGCTTCGAAAACAGTGAGTTCTCGCTGTTTTGCTTCTAACGATGTTTCGACGTGTCGTCTCGCCTTCTCGTCGCTCACTCTCGCTGTTGGGTTCTTCCGGTTGCCTCTACCTCTCCTAGGGGTGTTTCTCGACGTCACTATCATCCCCTACGACGCTCAATGTCGTAGTCGTCGTGTACGCCAACCCCGTCGTCCCCGTTCGTTGTTACGGCTTCCCGTGAGCCGTAGGACGTCTACCGAATCACTTTGCTCGCTGTTTGGAATCTTTTCGCTGATCTCATCGCTGTCCAAGGATTGGCGATCGTAGGAATCTATTTTGGAATCTGGACTAGGAGCGCTTTCTTTATTCCAACCCCTGACGTCGCTACCAGACGCCAGTGTAGCTCTCGCGTCGTGTAAGGGTAATTTTCTGAACTCTTAGGACCCCCAACCAATGCATGCTAATCAAGATTAAAATTGGTATTTTAATTGCTTAGTAAATCACTAATGAAGATAATTTAAACTGGGACTGTAGGTTGGTGAATCCGAGCACATAGGTAGATTGGACTGGTTGGACGGTGATTGCAGAATGACTGATTACAGGAAAGTGAAACTTGCCAACTTGATGTTTTAGGCCATCCCTTGTTTTTAGCGTAAAAGAGACTAGGCGACGAAATGATAGTCGCCTAGACGCAAATTTTAAGATCTAGCTTGACAACGAAGCTAGATCTGACCCACTGCCATGTCATTCATTCATTTTGCCTGTCACGTTTAAATTCCATATCTGTATGCTCTTTATTTTTGCTCTGTCATGCCTGTCACGTTTAAATTCCATATCTGTATGCACTTTAATTATACTCTTGCCATGCCATGCATCGTAACATGTCATTCTATGCTTGAATGTTGCATTCGTAGCACACGCTACTAAACTTCCTTGTTGAGGCTAGGCACCTGCGTTGCAGGCACAACCCTATGCCAAATACACTTCCTGGCTCGTGAACCAGAAGCGGGCTAAATATGTTGGTCAAAAGCCAATGCCCGATTACACGTGGAGTGGTAGGGTTAAGCGATCACTTGAGCTTAGGAGTTGGCCCGTACAGCCACTCCAGCCAAAAGGCGTAAACTCTGTGCACGATGTATTTACCTGACTTGTAAAATCCATGTGAATGTTTTACTTGTTGCACTTTCTTACTTGTTGCATTCATAACTTAAACCGCCATGTCATCGCATAATTTTTAGAACTGCTAGGTTGTTCCTTCTTTTAGTTTCCTTGCACAAGTCTCTTGTAGACTTGCTGACATGCGCCCTCGTCTCTTTTGGGTGTCGCATGTTAGTTGCTGAGCCAGAGTCTGTTGCTGAGGACGAGGAGTGTGTTGACATTGAGCCTGGGTCCAATGTTAACGTGTAGTATGAGGACACCGGCGACCAGTCGTAGAGACTCTTTGTGTTGCTTTCTACTTAGTTCTTGTTAGGTTGTCGGTGCGTAGCACCTTTTCTCTTTTCTGTACGTTGTTTATTTCTGTTGGCCATGCTTGGGGCCTTTTAGACTCTTTTTAGCATGGTGGCTTTTCTGTGATGTTGAACTTTATTTGTGGACTATTCTGAGATTGGAACTTTATTATCTCTCTTCTTTTATTATTTTTGTTCTGTTTCGCATTTGCAAGGACCTATACTTGGTTATACCAGACGCTTTACAGACTGGAGCCTCATAGCTTCACGTCTGAGCGGACTTTTCACGCCTCGCCTTCTATTTATGGGAAGCAGGACGTGACAGGTTTTATTGGTGGTCCATGCAGGTCATTTTTGCAACTGCGAATTATCGGAACAACGATCATAAAAATAGAATGTCCATTAAATAAATTAAAACATCCAAGTCATAAGCTTTGAGTCTAATTTTTCATTTTCTATGTCAATAGATGGCTGGAAGACGACAAACCCGAGCTGGTGGTGGACCCGACCATGATGCGATGCTGGATAGAGAGCCCACCAATGCTGAAGTCATGAGGATGATGCATCAGATGATGCAGGTGCAGCAGGGCATGCTCCAGAATGCCCCTCGCTTCAAGCCGGTAGCGAAGCAGTTTCGGGAGCTGGGCCCGACCTATTTTGATGGATCTGAAGGACCGTTGGCTGCAGAGGAGTGGATCCGGAATACGGAGGACAATCTAAGGATGTCAAAGAACAACTCGGTTGGATGGGTTGATTTGGTGAAGAAGCAGCTCAAGGATAATGCCCGCAGCTGGTGGGATGCAGAGGAGGAGCTGTTGGTAAGACCTATTCCTTGGGCTACTTTCAAGGCTAGGTTCGATGAGGAGTATTTCTCGAAGGCTGCCATGAGGGAGATGTTACAGCGATTCATTGATCTGAAGCAGGGAGATCTATCGGTGGACCAGTATCATCAGGAGTTCACCAAGCTGAGTCGCTTTGCGTCGAAGATGGTGCAGGATGCCGAGGAGAAAGCTCAGAGGTTTCTGCAGGGTCTTTCCTTAGACCTGCAGAGCCTGATGTCTTCGTCAGATTTGGATTCGTATCAGAAGTTGCTGGTAGCTGCTAGAAGGCAGGAGCTGATTGCGAGCCAGAAGAGAGGGCAAATTTCTGGAGCTGGGAAGAGGCCTATGGAGCAGGTCAGAGCAGTGGTTAAGCCTGGGTTCAAGCCTAACCAGTCGGTGCAGTTCAAGAGGCCAGGTGGGCCTACTCTAAAGACTTGCCATTTCTGCGGCAAGACTGGGCACGTCAAAGAGCAGTACAGGAAGATGCTGGGGCAGTGCTTGGTTTGTGGTGTCCTGCTCATGTCATGAAGGATTGCCCGAAGTCCAAGCAGCCTTGGAAAGTACCAGTTGCAGCTCAACCGTTGCAGCAGAGAGCACCGGTACCTGCTGGACGTGGGACATCCCTTGTTCTGCAGAAGCAGGCTTTTCAGCCGAGGAGGCAGGCTTTCCTGATGACTGCAGTTGAGGCTGAGACTGAGGACGAGGTTATTGCAGGTAACCCTCAGTCTAGTTTGTTTCTTCCTTAATTAATCTTGTTTGTTAGAATATGTTGGTTGCTAGAATATATTATGTTTACTAGAGTAGGATTTGATTGTTAGATTATTTGTTAGGTGTGATTTTGGTTTGCACTTTCCCTGCACGAGTCTTCTTCGACTCTGGTGCATCGATGTGCATTATATCTCGGAGCTTCATGGACAAGCATTCCTTGTCGACTTCCCCTCTTCCCAAGAGTTGGGATATCGTTACAGGGAATGGCGTGGTCTCGGTGCATCGTGGTTGCAAGTCTTGTCCTTTGGTGGTATATGGACATGAGCTTTACGCTGACTTTATTGTCCACGACATCATCAACTATGATGCCGTCCTTGGGATGGACTGGCTTGGGAGTTTCTATGCCACGATCGATTACCGGTGGAAGAAGGTGGTGTTCGAGATTCCAGGTCATCCGGTGTTTGAGTTCAGTCGGGGTAGCAGTTCGCTTGGTCCTGTCAGGTTTTGGGCCAAGCCGGTGGAGATCGTTGCCATGTAGATGGAGCAGAGTAGACCAGCTGTGGTGCGAGAATTCGACGACGTCTTCCCCGAGGAGATGTCAGGACTGTCGCCCGATCGAGCTCTTGAGTTTTCGATCGATCTTATTCCGGGAGCGCAGCCCATTTCGAAGGCACCGTATCGTATGGCTCCAGCTGAATTGGAGGAATTACGTAGGCAGCTGGATGAGCTTTTGCAGAAGGGGTACATTAATCCTAGTGTGTCTCCGTGGGGAGCACCAGTGTTGCTGGTGAAGAAGAAGGATGGTTCGCGTCGTATGTGCGTGGACTACAGGGAGCTGAATGTCGTCACCATCAAGAATCGATATCCATTGCCTCGTATAGATGACATCTTTGATCAGCTTGGAGGATCGAGGGTGTTCTCTAAGTTGGACCTGAGGAGTGGCTATCACCAGCTGAAGGTGAGGAAGGAAGATATCCAGAAGACAGCGTTCAGGACGAAGTATGGTCACTACGAGTTCGTGGTTATGCCTTTCGGTGTAACCAATGCGCCCGCAATTTTTATGAACCTGATGAATCTGATCTTCTACGACTTTCTAGATAAATTTTTCGTTATCTTTATTGACGACATCTTGATCTATTCAAAGTCGGAGGAAGAGCATGTATCGCACTTGAGGTCAGTATTGGAAATTTTGAGGAAGCATCGTTTGTATACTAAGTATTCCAAGTGCGAGTTCTGGCTTGATAGGGTTGCTTTTCTTGGGCATGTGGTGTCAGGAGACGGAATATCGGTGGATCCTGAGAAGATTAAGGCTATCAGAGAGTGGCCGGTTCCGCAGTCAGCGTCTGAGATCCGGAGTTTCCTTGGGCTTGCAGGCTATTATCGGCGTTTCAATAAGGACTTTTCTCGGATTGCTGAGTCGATGACTTGGTTGACGAGGAAGGATGTGCCGTTTGTCTGGTCAGATGGTTGTGAGAAGGCCTTTTCTATTCTGAAGGAGTGGTTGACATCAGCGCATGTTCTTGCCGTGCCCGATCGGAGTGGAGGATTTGAGATCTTTTGCGATGCTTCTGGCAAAAGGTCTTGGCTGTGTTTTGCCTCAACATGGGCATGTGGTCGCGTATGCTTCTCGATAGCTTAAGGCTCATGAGAAGAATTATCCGATGCACGATTTGGAGTTGGCTGCAGTCGTATTTGTGCTCAAGATTTGGAGGCACTTCTTGCTGAGTGAGAAGGTGAATATCTTCACTGATCACAAAAGCTTGAAGTATATCTTCACGTAGAAGGAGCTCAACATGCGACAGCGTCGATGGTTGGAGCTCATGGCAGATTATGAGATCGACTTGCAGTATCACCCTGGCAAGGTGAATGTGGTTCCGGATGCGCTGAGCAGACTTCCAGCGGTGATGATGTTGACTTCGTAGTGGAGGTTGCAGCAGGATTTTTGCGAGTCTGGTAATGAGATCGTGCTTCCTGGAGAGGCTTCATCATTGATGTGTATGCAGATACAGTCGACGATCGTGGATCGGATTAAGGCTGGTCAGGCTGGAGATTCGAAGCTGGTGAAGATTCGGGAGCAGGTAGGAGCCGGTCTGCGGACTGATTTTTGGATTCATGAGGATGGCTCGCTGAGGTATGGAGCCAGAGTTTGTGTGCCAGCTGGAGATATCAGAGAGGAGTTGCTCGTTGAGGCACACAGTTCACCGTATTCTATGCATCCTGGAGGTACCAAGATGTACAAGGATCTTCGTCTGAACTATTGGTGGCATGGTATGAAGAGAAGTGTGGCACGAAGTGTCGCCAAGTGTTTGGTATGCCAGCAGGTTAAGGCGGAACATCAGCATACAGAAGGGTTGCTACAACCGCTTCTGATTCCGGAGTGGAAGTGGCAACACATCACTATGGATTTCGTGACTGGACTACCGCGGAGTCCGAAGCAAAATGACACGATTTGGGTGATCGTAGACCGATTGACCACATCTACGCACTTTATTCCCTTCCGAGTAGGACAGTCCACTGAGACACTAGCGAGGAGATATATGGAGGTAAATTCTTTTACTCTCCGTTTTTATTTCCTTTCTCTAGTTTAGATAGTGATGTAACGTGAATCGTGCAGGAGATCGTACGACTTCACAGAGTCTCCGTGAGTATCGTGTCGGACAGAGACACGAGATTCACATCTCAGTTTTGGCAGAGTCTGCAGAAGAGCCTGGGTACGAGTCTGAGTTTCAGTACTGCGTACCACCCGCAGACGGATGGCCAGTCCAAGAGGACTATTCAGATTTTGGAGGACATGCTGAGGGCGTGCATGTTGGACTTCAAGGGATCTTGGGAGGATCATCTCCATTATGTGGAGTTTGCCGACAATAACAACTACCAGGCGAGTATTGGCATGGCGCCCTTCGCCGCGCTTTATGGAAAGAAATGTCGATCGCCACTGAGCTGGGATGACATTGGAGACAGGGAGCTGTTAGGACCAGAGATGATCGTGGAGGCTGTGGATGTTGTGAGGAACATCCGGGAGAAGCTGAGGATCGTGCAGGACCGTTTCAAGCATTGGGCAGATGCTAAACGACGACCTTTGGAGTTTCAGCCTGGAGACCACATCTTTCTTAAGATCTCTCCGAATCGGGGAGTTATCCGATTTGGAAAGAGAGGCAAGCTGAGTCCGAGGTACATTGGGCCGTTTGACGTCCTGGAGAGAGTTGGAGCGGTGGCTTACGGTTTGGCATTGCCGCCGTCACTGGAGGGAGTTCACGACGTGTTTCACGTATCTCAGTTACGTCGATACGTCGGTGATCCATCTCATGCTGTGGATTTCTTGGAGATCACGGTTCGTCCGGATCTTACCTATGATCATCAACCAGTGGAGATTCTGGATCGATGGCAGAAGCAGCTGAGAAATAAGACCGTCGAATTGGTTAGAGTGCAGTGGCGTCATGGTTCCCCTGGGGAGTCCACCTGGGAGCGTAAGGATGATATGAGAGAGCGCTTCCCGCACTTGTTTCTGAGCAGTGATTGATGTTGATTCCGAGGGCGGAATCATTCATAAGGTGGGTAGGATGTCACGGTATGTTTTCGATCATACGCTTTTCGTGAACATAGTCTTGTGCGTGCACGTATTTATTTTAGATTGTGTTTGTATCCGAACCCTATAGTGTAATATGCCGTTGTGACCCTCTCGAAGAATATTAAATTGTGGAATTATTTTGGAACGTCATTTCACGGGTCGTTCTCCCACGATTTGACTTTGTTTGATGAGATGTCGCGATTTTCACTTTTGTCGTGAGACGTTTTTATTTTTAGTTTCGTTTCTCGTCGTCGAAATCGTGATCCGTCTTCTTTGTTTTGTTTCTCTCGACGGTACGGTCAGCCCAGTATTTATCTTATAATTTTCGAGCCCCGTGTGTCCCATTTTCACTTTTTCCCCAGTTTAATTATTAGTAAGCCCTAATTTTAATAATTTTATCCCTCTAATTATTTCATTATAATCTTAAATCTTCCCCTAATGTTGACTTAGCCAAGCCCACTTCTTTGCCTTGGCCGCACCCAACCCAGGGAGAGAGAGAGGTTGCAATCTTGGGCTTTTTAATATTTATTATATCAATTTTTTTAACCCAAAGCAAACCCTAAAAACCCTAACTAACCTAGCCTCCCACGTGCAGCCCATATCCTATAAGTTTAGCCTAGGGCTAAACATTTTTCACAGCAAAACTGAAGCAGCGCCGCCCCCCTAAATATTTTCGCACACAACCAAAACTCCAAGCGCCCGACATCTCTTACCCAGCCTCGACTTCGACCCATCGCCGGCGGCCTACCCCTCCGACCCGACGTCTGACGACCCGACCGCCGCCGTATCCGCTTGTTGCACTGCCGCAGCAAGCCGCTGCAAAGGCGCCAGCAAGCCCCACCGTCGGATCTTTCTTGCAGCAGCAGCAGCAGCACGTAGCAGAGGTTGTCACCGCCGCTGCTGCCGCCCACATCACCGCCCGCGACCACTGATCACCCCGTCGCCCCCTTGGATCCCTCCGCGTGGCCGTGGCAGCCCCGCTGGCCACCATTGCTTCGAAAACAGCGAGTTCTCGCTGTTTTGCTTCTAACGACGTTTCGACCTGTCATCTCGCCCCCTCGTCGCTCACTCTCGCTGTTGGGTTCTTTCGACAGCCATCTACCTCTCCTAGGGGTGTTTCTTGACGTCACTATCATCCCATACGACGCTCAACGTTGTAGTCGTCGTGTACGCCAACCTCGTCGTCCCCGTTCATTGTTATGGCTTCCCATGAGCCGTAGGACGTCTACCGACTCACTTTGTCCGCTGTTTGGAATCTTTTCGCTGATCTCATCACTGTCCAAGGATTGGTGATCGTAGGAATCTATTTTGGAATCTGGACTAGGAGCGCTTTCTTTATTCCAACCCCTGACGTCGCTACCCGACGCCAGTGTAGCTCTCGCGTCGTGTAAGGGTAATTTTCTGAACTCTTAGGACCTCCAACCAATGCATGCTAATCAAGATTAAAATTGGTATTTTAATTTCTTAGTAAATCACTAATGAAGATAATTTAAACTGGGACTGTAGGTTGGTGAATCCGAGCACATAGGTAGATTGGACTGGTTGGACGGTGATTGCAGAACGACTGATTGCAGGCAAGTGAAACTTTCCAACTTGAGTTTTAGGCCATGTTTTAGGCCATCCCTTGTTTTTAGCGTAAAAGAGACTAGGCGACGAAATGATAGTCGCCTAGACGCAAATTTTAAGATCTAGATTGACAACGAAGCTAGAACTGACACCCTGCCATGTCATTCATTCATTTTTCCTGTCACGTTTAAATTTCATATCTGTATGCTCTTTACTTTGCTCTGTCATGCCTGTCACGTTTAAATTCCATATCTGTACGCACTTTAATTGTACTCTTTCCATGCCATGCATCGTAACATGTCATTCCATGCTTGAATGTTGCATTCGTAGCACACGCTACTATACTTCCTTGTTGAGGCTAGGCACATGCGTTGCAGGCACAACCCTATGCCAAATACACTTCCTGGCTCGTGAACCAGAAGCGGGCTACATGTATTGGTCAAAAGCCAATGCCCGATTACACGTGGAGGGGTGGGGTTAAGCGATCACTTGAGCTTAGGAGTTGGCCCGTACAGCCACTCCAGCCAAAAGGCGTAAACCCTGTGCACGACGTATACTCCCTCGTTTTTTTGTTTTTCTATTTGTTAGAAGGGTATTGTCATTTGATTTGAACTTCAGGTTCAATCGTCAATATAGATATGATTTTTAAACTGTTGAAAATTATAATTAATTGTGTGCAATAATACATAATTTATATATGCGAATATAAATGCATCAATATCAATAAATCATGTAGATATATAGAGCATTTAAATAGGCAATTCATTTGAAGTATACAAAACAATTATATGAATGAAATAACCTAAGTAATGAGATGCAAACAAGGTATTAAATCAATTGTGCATTAATGTTTTGTTATTAAGATGCCTTGATTTATATGACCCGTCCCGAAGAATTTCGTGGGACATTAACCCAAAAAGAAATTTTGGTGGGATAAGTGGTGGACGCGGAGGCTTCGGGCCGCCCGTGATATGTACTAGGTCAATCAGGTCATGAATCAGGTCATGTTCAGAAAAAATTTAAAACTCAACGAGCTCGAAAACATATATTATTGATATGCCCAACCAATTAAAACTCTCTGTCAAGAGGAGAAGGCATCGAATTCAGATGACTAGCACACCAATGGAGTTCACATAATAATGTCCTTCCAATGAGAATTACATGTCCTTCTTTATTAAATAAGGATGTTGCCTAGATTTCAACCAGGACTTCCAACAGCCGACATTGACTCTTTACTAGCTGAGACAGGCCTCAGAGAAAAATAAACCATGTATATAAGCATGGAAACTTCCGAAGAGTTAGTGGTGTTAGTGCAGAAATTCATGTTTTGTGTAATTCCATCATTTGAATTAAAACATTAAAAGAATGGATGTGGAAAAATTATTAAAACCATGAATAGACTTGTAGAATTCCCTTTTATTTCAAAGACAAGGAACTGGCATGTATCTTCTGCAAAGAAAATCTATGCCAACTTACTTTCGACAACTTTTTAAGATATAACATATGCTGGCTCTCCAGTTTCACCATCAGGGGCCATAGGAGTAAATTTTGCCGCAATATAATACCCAACAGCACTAAGGGGAATACTAAATGCCTTTATTAATCTCAATGGCATCAAGATTTTTGAACAAGAATTTTTTTATAAAAAAATCAGTTTTTACATGGCGATTAGATCTCTAGATCTTTAATATCAATTTTTTAGATCTAGGAAATTAGATATATGACATAAAAATATGTGATTTTGATCTAAATTAAACTAGATATAGGACATCAACACCATGATAAAATAATTGATCAAATCTAGAAATACCTCCAGATCGCGTGTGCTACGAAGCCTTTTCCGCGCATCGATTCCTTTCTCGAGATGTCGTGAAAAATTCGTCAGAGCTTCGTCGCATCTTTTCTTTTTCTACGAGCGTAATCGTGCTGATAACATGTTAAGAATCAATCCTTATAATGGAGGCCATAGACTATATTTATATAGAGTAACTATTACAAAGCAAAGAATACTAAGGGGCTTTACATTCAATGTTACATTCATGGTTGGATACCAAGGGTCTTGGATACCAAAGGTCCCAAGACCATTCATAACAAAAATTGTTTTCTTAAATCTTTCTACTTGTCTTCCCTGTTTCATCGTGGACAAAAAAAGATTGTTAGGGTTTTTGGGACCATTATGTAACACGTGCATGCAAGATAACAAAAAATATGCACAATGTGAACGTGGAAGAACAGAAATCTGAACATAGTTTTGCGTTTGTTCTTAGCATAAAAAGCGATAAGAAATCAAAGCTTTGCAAATGCCTAGTATTGTGAACAAATGAGGGCTGAATCCAAATTTATAGAGATGAAATCTAACATTCATAAATTAAAAATATAGCTGTCATCTGATTAAAATAGTTATATTATGAAAAGTCAAAAGCAGACAATAGGATTATTAGCCACCTGTGATTAGCCATTAGTCGACCAATGGTTCAAGTTAAAAAAGTTATGTTTTGCAGTAGTCAACTCGTAAACATATTAGTCGACTAATGACAAAAGTCCAAGCTAACGCAAATCAACGTTAGTTGTTAGGAATGGAGTTTAGTCGACTAATTAATACACTGATGGAAAAATCAATTCTGTATTAAACGACTAATGTCCAGATTAGTCGAGTAATGTCTAGTTTAGTCGAGTAATACTATAAATTAGTAAAGATCTATAAGTCTATATTAGTTGACTAGTAAGGAGGTTAGTCTACTAATGTAAGCTGTATTTTAAATATCGAGTATCTGAGATAAATTAATCGACTATCAAAATTATTGGTCGACTAACTAACACTTGAAATAAATAGTTATGCTTAGAATCTAGATGTTAAGATTATGATTGAATGTCATTAATATCTAAGTCTTAAACCTAATGGTTAAAGTGTGTGTGTATTCGAGTCTTTACATTACATTTATGACAAAAAATAAGAGATACATCATTAAACAAAATACAATTATGTTGAGTGTGAATGATGTCGATAACATCTATGTCCTTGTCATAGGATGTTGAATCCAGTCTGGAGCCTTAGCACACATCAAATGCATCCTATAGCTGCACAAGTTATGTTAATGCAAGCTAATTGTTTATTCATCATCATACACCCGATCTCTATCCTAGAGTCTCCTCTCAACTAACCATGAGATGTAGGACTTTCAAAAGCTTACATCTTATCAAACAATAAGAGATATATATAGTTATAGAAGTAATTCCTCTTAATATAACTTTTATACAAGGAAACATATCCTAGTATGTCACGCCCCGCTTCCCTAAAATGGAGGCGAGACGTGAAAAGGTCCACACGGGAGTGGAGCTGTGAAGCCCCAAACCCGATAAGCGTCAATAAAACATAAGCAGGTCCCTATAACCACAAACAGAACAACAATAATAACACAAGGAGAGACAGAAATAAAATCTCAAATCTCATAATTTGTCCAACATTAAAATTAAGTTCAACATCTAGAAAAGTCACCATGCTAAAAGAAAGAGTCTAAAGGCCCAGAACAAGGCCAGCGAGGACAAACATAACAAAGTATAGGTGCTGCGCACCGACAACAACAGCAGTCTAAAACCAAAGGGAAAGCTCAACGAAGACACTAGGACTGGTCCCCAGTGTCCACGTACTCCTCCACAACAAACGCGGGTCCTGACTCAGCGTCAGCTAACACCACGTCCCCAACAACGAACTCTGGCTCGGGATCTAACATGTGTCACCCAAAAGAGTAAAGGGGCACTTGTCAGCAAGTCTAAAAGACTTGGGCAAGGAAACAGAAAGGAAAGGAAACTAACAACCTAGCAGCTATAGTATGATGCTCAGCATGGCAAGTATAAAAATGGAAGTGACAAACAAGGTAGGGTGCAAGTAACAAGTATAGCATGGATGACAAGTTTTACATGTATAAACACGGACAAGAACAAGTCAAGTAAATCACGTCAAGTAAACACATTGTGCACAGAGATTCCGCCTGTTGGCTAGAGTGGCTGATCGGGCCAACTCCTAAGCTCAAGTGACCGTTTATCTCTACCCCTCCGCGTGTATCGAGCCAGGGCATTACCCCGAACAAGGAATGCTCGCTTCTGGAACACGAGCCAGGAAATATGCTTAACACGTATATCGAGCCAGGGCATTACCCCGAACACGAAATGCTCGCTTCTGGAACACGAGCCAGGAAGTGTATTTACCACGTATGGCGTAGGGTTATGCCTGCAACGCAGGTGCCTAGCCGAAAACAAGTAGATCGGGCATTGGCTATCAACCAACTCACGTATCCCGCTTCTGGAACACGAGCCAGGAAACACAAGTATGGTAGCGTGTGCTACGAATGCGACATTCAACATGGATAGCATGGCATGGCATGTAGTAAGGCGTACAGGTAGGGAATTAAACATGGCAGTTTAATATGCATGAACAACAAGTTAGAAAGGGTTGGACCTAGCTTCGTTGTCAAGCTAGATCAATTGAGGTGACAGATCTAGTTTCGTTGTCAAACTAGATCAAATCGGCGTCTAGGCAGCTATCATTTCACTGTCTAGTCTCTTTTTACGCTACAACAAGCAAATGGCCTAAGACATGGCCTAAAAACCCTAAGTGGCAAGTTTCACTTGCCTAGCACCGAGGATGACGATCAACGAGGCACGCCACAAAATGTTAACTACGGAGATGAGATTGCTGCCATGGCAAAACAATATTAGAACAACATCCAACCTAGCTCATTATTAGGGTTTCAATAAAATCACAAGGAGTGTTATGAGAATATCAAAGGATCGAACCCTACCGTATAGAAGCGGAAGATCAATGCCGAGCAAGCACGGCAACAGAAGAAACGATCCGGGGAACCTATGGTTCAAATCTGGAATGGATGGGAAAATCTGGAGAAAATGAGATCTTGGGGGTTTTGGGGGTTTTTCGACGACCTAGAGGTGATGGCCGGCCTAAATGGAGAGGGAGAGGGGCTCTTGATGAAGGAGGAAGGCTAGGGGAAGATGGATGATGATTTGGGGAAGTAGGAGGCTCAGGAGAAATGAAGGAAGAAAGAAAAACGTTTGGGGGGTTTAAATAGGCACAACCGGCGGCTGCCCAAAAATTAGGGTTTCTGGGTTGATTAGTCGGTCAAAGAAGGGTTGTTGACCGACTAGTTTAACAACTAGTCGGTCGGTCGACCAACTGTGACCGAATAAAAGCAAACAGTAACTCAGGTCGTCAAAATGGTCAATGAATTAGTCGGTTAAAGAACGATGGCTGACCGACTAGTTTGACATCTAGTCGGTCGAAAGATGTTCTTAGACCGACTAACGATAAACAGTAACTCAGGTGAAATTTATCAAAGGGACTAGTCGGTCTGAGAGCAAGTTCCGACCGACTAGTTTCACATCTAGTCGGTCGGTGGTTGTTCTTAGACCGACTAAGAGTAAACAGTAACTCCTGTACAATTGATTCAATGAACTAGTCAGTTCCAGTAGAGTTCCTGACCGACTAAATCTCAATATAGTCGGTTGGTTCCCCTTCTTGAACCAACTAACGTGCACGATAAGTGCCGAATTGAAGCGCGAAGCTTCGGGAAGATTTCTACGGCATCTATGATCACTCTAACTCTAAAATATGAGCGATTTGAAGTTCGTCATGAGTGACTTACTCCAAGATCAATGATTCTAAGGAAGAAGCTAGAAAATCACGACGAAACGAATGAAAACGAAAGCTACGGGGACGAAAACCACACATAAGGAGAAAATCCATTCAAAACATATATATAATATAGATAATCCAAAATACATGAAAACTAGTCGTTACATCCTCCCCAACTTAGAATAAAGTCCGTCCTCGGACTTTCTAACATATCTAGTTGCTCTAGTAACTACCCCAATCATATCACATTCAATTAGGTATAGTTATTACAAGTACTTATATTCGCACTAGGTAATCAAACATTAACACTACTAGAATGCATCATCCACGCACATCATACTCTTATACCTATCATAGCCATTCATACTCAAACATGTATTTCAATCATATATATATATATATATATATATATATATATATATATATATATATATATATATACATACATACATACATACATACATCCCTTATGTAGTTATTACTTACCTAGCACAAAACAATAGTCCATATACTCACAACCAATTAAATGGTTCACACCAGTAAATACCATCGTAACACTCTACGTTAGGTAGCTACCTATGAACAAGGCAATAAGAATACACTACTCCCTATATCTCCTAGTATACATCCAATACCAAACACGTCAACACACGTAATCACACCACACCATCTAAGCTCAAGTTATTATATTTAATATACTTCCACCATCATTATAATTTCACAATTTATAGCCATTCCAATACATGCAAATATTTCACTATAACTTCACATCACATACGGCCCTATAATAATACCCACGATACGCCACACATATTATAGTCACCAAAACTTATAACTAAGCACTTACTTACCCGTGCATGGTGCACACCCACACACGCTAATATTTCATTCATATATACCAATATATACTCAGCCCATAAACACACTTAGTTTTAGCTAGCACATATATATATTCACGCAGGCAAGCCCCCTAATAAATAACTATACCACATGACCAACACCTATAATTATATACTGGTTTAGTGACCCACAATCATGTGCGTAACACAACCGGACACAAACAATCCAAACATTATACATACATCATCCAACACCTCACACCAATCACAGACAAATACACCAATGTACATAGAGTATACCCACTCAAGCTTGAGTGAGACTCAAAATCATAGCAGAATATTCTATATACATAACACAGTGTCCATACATATATCGATACTTCTAATGCATACACATCTACCAACACAACCATATACATATCATAATGTCAAACACCCTTAATATTTAATCAGGTAATATCACGTATTTCAATCACTTTATATACCACAATAATATTACAGTCACCAGCACACTAATAATTACACACTCCCCCTAATAAATGCATTCATCGTATAGTCACATACAAGTATCATATATATTCACACCATATCCCACTTCTTATAATTAGTATACCAATACATCTACACATACATAGTTACGGTATGCAATAGTCGTGTATACTTCGGGGTATACACGCATACGACATCCCGTAAAAGCAAGCAATACCAATCAAAATTATAATCCTATTACCATATGTATATTACCTATAATTCATGCAGCAATCCATAACTACTTACGTCTAAGCACAATACGTATCTACGTACGGGTACGTACTCACATGTACAAGCACACAGGTCATATAATAGGCCTACTCGCTTAACTATATGTACACCTATTATTATTGCCCCCATCAACACATAGCTTACCAACACATTATTTCGAGCATTATAAGCATCTCCGACTACATACGTCTCATTAAATAACCCAACACTTATCAATAAATACTAACAGACATACAGATTCAACATCATGAATAACTCTGAGTAGATATATATCACATAATAGGCAATCATTTTATACTGCAGGGGAGTACACTCATTCAAGCCCCACATACACAACTTAGGTACAAGCACCATGACAGCATCACAAGGGTCCAAGGCCTACTTAACAAATTAGGGTTGACACAGACATAGACGGGCACTAAAGCCTAAGCAATAGAGGAAAACCTAGGTCGAAAGCGTGACGAGGGAAGGATCGATGAACACGAGTTCAGATAGGACGAATACAAGGAGACAGCTTGGTTAGGAACAGCGACCCACTTGTGATTGTTTAGGTAGAGGAAAGGGAGGTGTAGCGATACTTATATAGGATACAGAAATAAAATAGTGTAAGTAACATAAGCTAAAATACGGGGAAATTGGAAACTGTCGTACTTCAAAAGTTGGAGTCCTCGTTGTATAAAAATATTTGGAGATCGACAAAACACGTTGTTCGAGACGAGTTTAAGTGAAATATACATAGTATGAGAAAACGGTTTATTGGCTTATCGAAAGCTATTTTAAAAGTGAATCATCCACACGAATATTAAGGACGTAGTCTTAGAAAATATTATACGGCAGTGATTGAATAATGTTGGCAAAAGTTTTGAAATGAAATTAAATCAATTAAAGAATTTTAAACTCGTTCCAAATACTTCCAAAGTCGTTAAGCCAGGAAAAACTTAAGTAATCAATATTTAAACTACTTTTAGAGTAACCTGGATTTGCCCAAAAGAATCGTTTTACACAAAGCTCTCAACATACGAGCTAACGAACCTAGTACGGATATATAAAAATATTTGAAATTCAATTTAGTTTAGAAATTATTCTAAAAGCATGTATGGTGAACAGAAAACTTAGTAGTATGTTTATCAAAATTCGTAATAAGCTTTAAAACCAAATTATGGAAGATCCAAATCAGGAAAGGGTTTCGAAATAGTAATTCCACAATAATCTGAAATAGGGGAAACGATAAGCACAACTTAGGCTTGTTGGAAGCTGAAATCATATGTGATTCGAAAAGTATATTAAAGGAAACGCGATTGAGTCATTTGTAGGGCATAAATAAGAAAGGGAAAATTATAAATCGAATTGGGCAAAACAAAGGTACGGTTCAGAATAAAATTTATATAAGAAGGGACAAGGTGTCTTCATGGGTACGGAAGGTATATGCTGGCAAAATTCAATGGGTTAGTATTCCAAATTTCGACAAAAGTTTTAGAGATCTTTAAGTCAACGAAGGAGCATGAAGTATAAATATTAAAATATTAAAATTTCGAATGAATTTAAACTTAGGAAAAGGAAGTCGAAAAGATACCTTCAGAAAATTCAAGATTTGCAACGGAGAGGTTTGAAAATATTATACGGCAGTAGCTTAATATAATATTTCGGCAAAGTTTCGAAATTCAAAGAATGAAATCCGATCAACTATAGTGTGAAAATTTAAGCCCATGCTAAATGCCTCCAAGGTTTAAAACTGAAGAGAAATTCCAAATAAATAATATTTAAATACTTTTTTTAGAGGGACCCGGATTTGCCAAACACTGTTTTATACAAGATCTTAAAGTACGAGTTCAATGAACCTAAGAATGATATATGAAAATAATTGAAGTTCTATTTATCTTGGAAGATATTCTAAAGTAATCAAAATTGTAGTAAAGTTTTTAAAACCAAAATACGAGAAATATTGGTTAGCAATAGCTACGAGATTAAAAATTTCAACCAATAGACTTCAAAATCTACGAAAGGGGTTTAACTCGATCGAATGGGGAGGAATTAAATATTTAAGAAGGGGGGGTAGTCATCAAGAATTGCTTCTACACGAAGCTCCGGGATATAATGCACATTGATGCACCAGAGTCAAGAGGACTCGTGCCAGAAATGTGCAAACCCAAATTACACCCAACAACCAGCCTAGCAATCAAACTCTATTCTAGCAGCATAACATATTCAAGCAACCAAACATATTCTAACAAACAAGACTGTCTAAGGGAAGAAGGCAACTAGACTGAGGGTTACCTGCAATAACTTCGTCCACAGTCTCAGCCTCAACTACAGTCATCAGGGAAGCCTGCCTCCTCAGCGGAAAAGCCATCCGAAAAGCCTGCTTCTGTGGAACAAGGGTTGCCCCACGTCAAACAGCTATGGGTGATTTTCGTAGTTGAGCTCCGACTGGCGCTCTCCCCAGATGCCTAACTCCCGGACAGCCCTTTAAGGTATGCGCTGCGGCGCAACAAATCAAGCACTAGCATAGCTTCTGCCTGCACTATTCCTTCTTATGACCAATCTTGCCACAATGATGGCACACCTTTCGACTCGGCCCAGCTTCCGGTGCTTGCTGCTGTGGAACTCTATCCGACGCCTTCCGCAGTTGATTTGCATGCCGACAATCCTTCGCCGAATGAGTAGCACCACCACAAACCAAACACTGACCTAGAAATCTTCTGCACTGCTCCTTGACGTGCCCAGCCTTGCCGCAGAAATAGCAAGCCTTCAGAGCCGATCCACCACCAGCTCGGGTCTGATGTCTTCTAGCCATCTAGAGCCATAGAAATGGACCATAATTAGACTCAAACCTTTAATGACTTGGATGTCGAACTTAGTTTATTGGACATCCTAATATTATTATCGTTATTCCGATATTCATAGTTAGAGAAAGAGAGACTTGCATGGGCCACCAACAAAACCTGTCACACCCCGCTTCCCTAAAATGGAGGCGAGCCGTGAAAAGGTCCGCACGGGAGTGGAGCTGTGAAGCCCCAAACCCGATAAGCGTCAATAAAACATAAGCAGGTCCCTGTAACCACAAACGGAACAACAATAATAACACAAGGAGAGATAGAAATAAAATCTCAAATCTCAAAATTTGTCCAACATTAAAATTAAGTACAACATCCAGAAAAGCCATCAGGCTAAAAGAAAGAGTCTAAAGGCCCAGAACAAGGCCAGCGAGGACAAACATAACAAAGTATGGGTGCTGCGCATCGACAACAACAGCAGTCTAAAACAAAAGGGAAAGCTCAACGAAGACACTCGGACTGGTCCCCATTGTCCACGTACTCCTCCACAGCAAACGCGGGTCCTGACTCAGCGTCAGCTAACACCACGTCCCCAACAACGAACTCTGGCTCGAGATCTAACATGTGTCACCGAAAAGAGTAAAGGTGTCACGCCCCGCTTCCCAAAAACGTGGAGGCGAAGCGTGAGAAGGTCCTCAGACTTGAAGCTACAAAGCTTCAAGTCCGATAAGCGTCAATCAAATTTAAACTGCAAGTCCTTGCAACGCGAAACGAAACAAAGATAATAATAACGTAAAGAGACAAAAGAACATCTCAGAATATCCATAATAATAAATCTCAACATCGCAGAAAAAGCCACCAGGCTAAAATAAAAGAGTCTAAAAGAGGCCCAGCATGGCCGACAAAAGTACAAAGTACGAAAACAAAGTAATGGTGCAAGCACCGACAACTAACAGCAACCTAAGCGAAAGCAAGTAAAATCAGTCACAAGACTGGTCTCCGGTGTCCTCGAACTCCTCGACGAACGTAGGCTCGGGCTCAGCGTCAGCAAACACCTCGTCCTCAGCAACAGTCTCTGGCTCAGGGTCTAACATGTGACACCCAAAAGATCAAGGGGCACATGTCAGCAAGTCTGGAAGACTTGTGCAAGGAAACTGAAAGTAGGTAAAAGTAAAGCAACCTAGCAGTTCTAGCATGATGCGATGACATGGCAGTTAAAGTAATGAGTGCAACAGGTAAAGTAAAGTAAGTAAAGTACGAGCATGGCATGGCATTCACAAGACAAGTACAAGACAAGTAAAGTAAGCACCTCGTGCACAGAGATTCCGTCTTTTGGCTAGAGTGGCTGCGCGGGCCAACTCCTAAGCTCAAGTGACAGTTTATCCTTACCCTCCACGTGTATCGGGCATTGGTTTTTAGCCAACACATGAGGCCCGCTTCTGGACCACGAGCCAGGAAGTGTTTTAAACAAGTAGGGCGTAGGGGTGCACCTAGCCGGACAAGGAAGTACAAGTAGTGTAGCGTGTGCTACGAATGCGACATTCAATGCATGGATGACATGACATGGCAAAGTAGTAAAGCGTACAGGTAAGGAAAGTAAACGTGACAGTTTAGTATGCATGAGCAACAAGTTTAAAGGGTTGGATCTAGCTTCGTTGTCAAGCTAGATCAATTGGGTGACAGATCTAGTTTCGTTGTCAAACTAGATCAAGTAGGCGTCTAGCCAGCTATCATTTCACTGACTAGTCTCTTTTACGCTAAAAACAAGGAAGTGGCCTAAAAACATGGCCCTAAGCAAGATTTGGCAAGTTTCACTTGCCTGCAATTATCACGTCATGGGAAACACCGTCCAACGAGTCCAAAGTCACAATTCCTACGTGCACAAGTCCACCGGCCTACATCCGTTTTATTAATCTTGATTAGTGAATTCTAAAACATTTAAAATACTTTAAAATACTGATTTTTAGTCTTGGTTAGCATGCAATTGGGTTGGGGGTCCTAGGGGTGCAAAGCGTTACCTCAACACGACGCGAAAGCTACACCGGCGTCGGGTAGCGACGCCGGGGGTTGGAATAAAAGATCGCGCTCCAAGTCCAGATTCCAATTAGATTCCTCGCTGGAAATTTCAGAGCAATCAACCGGGGCGACGATTCTAGATTCCAAAGCTCGCACGTGTGACGACGTGCGACGACGTGCGACGACGTCGTACGCGACAAGTCGTCGAAGAGAACGCACCTAGGTGGGGCCCACAGTAGTCCTAGGGACCTTTGGGGGACCCACAATACCTCTGGAGAACTTGGGAGGCCCACGGTGGCAAGCGATGCGACGGGTGTGGGGTTGCGACGAGTGACTCTCGGTCGTACAGCCTCGGTGCGGGGAGATCCTTCGATCGTGCACAGAGGATGCGGGGTTGCAATGCTTGGGGGGTGCAGCAGCGGGGTGCGGAGCTTGGTGCGGGGCCTTTTCTCGGTCAGTGTGGAAGAGGGGCTCGGTCAGGCGCTTGGATGCGGGGGGCTGCGATGTTGCAACGTTGCAACGCTTGCAACGCCGGTCGGTGCGGGCGATCTGTTCGGTCAGGCACGAGCGGAGGCAAGTGAACGGAGCGGGGTGCGGGCCAAGCCCTCGGTCAGACCGAGGGAACGGAGCGGGGCGATGCGCTGCGATGCGAGCGGCTAGGATGCGGGGGCGGCTAGCGGTCTGAGCGGGGAATTTGCGATGGTTTTCTCGGTCGGTGCGGTGGCTGAACGTCGCAACGTTGCGACGAATCGTCGCAACGTCCAATTTGGGTTTTGGAAGAGGCTAGGGCTAATTTCTTGCGAAAATGGGTCTTCCTAGGGGTTGTTTATATAGTGTAGATGGGTTGACTTGGTCTAGGGCTAAATCTAATAGGATTAGAAGTTTAAAATAATTTAAAATTTGAAATTCAACTTCTCCAACTCACCCAAGGATTTGACCTGGTCCAAATGAGCTGGAAATTGGCTCAAAAATTCTTTAATACGTTTAAAACTCAAATAAATTTTATTTGGCCGAAAATAATTTAAAAATTAATTATTAAAAATACTTTAAAACTTGTTAAAAATATAAAAGTGGTCAAATAAACTCCAAAATTATAAAATAAATATCGGGGTGATCGTGATGACGAAAGTGAGCTAACTAAGAAGACGGAACTCTATTTCGATGTCGGACGACGAAACTAAAAATAGAAACGTCTCCCGTCAAAAGTGAAAATCGTCACGTCTCATGGAGTAAGTTTAAATTGTGGAAAAACGACTCGAGAAGTGTCATTCCAAGATAGTGCCACTATTTAATACTCTCAGAGACGTTCACAACGGCATATCACACAAAAGTGTTCACAATCAAGTAAAGTCTAAAATAAACACGTGCACGGCCAAAAGCACGTGCACGGACAAAGTACAACGAAAACGTACCGTTACATCCTCCCCACCTTAGAAATGATTTCGTCCTCGGAATCAACATCAAGCACTGCTTGGGAAAAGGTGCGGGAAACGCTCTCTCATCTCATCTTCACGCTCCCAGGTCGACTCACCAGGGGAACCGTGACGCCACTGCACTCGAACCAAGTCGACGGTCTTATTCCTCAACTGCTTCTGTCGACGATCCAGAATCTCAATGGGCTGCTGATCATAAGACAGATCCGGACGAACCGTAATCTCTGTGAAATCCACAGCATGGGAGGGATCACTAACGTATCGACGTAACTGAGATACGTGAAATACGTCGTGAACTCCCACAAGCGACGGTGGCAACGCCAAGCGATAAGCCACAGCTCCAACTCTCTCCAGAACATCGAACGGTCCAATGAACCTCGGACTCAGCTTGCCTCTCTTCCCAAATCGAATAACTCTGCGGTTCGGAGAAATCTTCAGAAAGACATGATCGCCAGGCTGAAACTCCAAAGGCCTCCGTTTAGCATCTGCCCAATGCTTGAAACGGTCCTGCGCAATCCTCAGCTTCTCCCGAATGTTCCTCACAACATCACGGCCTCCACGATCATCTCCGGTCCTAACCGCTCCCGATCTCCAATGTCATCCCAGCTCAGTGGCGATCGACATTTCTTTCCATATAGCGCGGCGAAAGGCGTCATTCCAATACTCGCCTGGTAGCTATTATTGTAGGCAAACTCAACGTGATGGAGATGATCCTCCCAAGATCCCTTAAAGTCCAGCATGCAAGCTCGCAACATATCCTCCAAGATCTGAATCGTCCTCTCGGACTGGCCATCCGTCTGCGGGTGGTACGCCGTGCTGAAACTCAGACTCGTACCCAAGCTCTTCTGCAGACTCTGCCAAAACTGAGATGTGAATCTCGTGTCTCTGTCCGACACGATACTCACGGGGACTCCGTGAAGTCGTACGATCTCCTGCACAATTCACGTTACATCACTATCTAAGCTAGGAAAAGGAAATAGAAACGGAGAGTAACGCATTTACCTCCATGTATCTCCTTGCTAGCGTCTCGGTAGACTGTCCTACTCGGAAGGGAATAAAGTGCGCAGATTTGGTCAATCGGTCTACGATCACCCAAATCGCGTCGTTCTGCTTCGGACTCCGAGGTAGTCCAGTCACGAAGTCCATAGTGATGTGCTGCCACTTCCACTCTGGAATCAGAAGCGGTTGTAGCAACCCTGCCGTACGCTGATGCTCCGCCTTTACTTGTTGGCAAACCAAACACTTGGCTACACTCCTAGCCACACTCCTCTTCATTCCATGCCACCAAAAGTTCAGACGAAGATCCTTGTACATCTTGGTCCCACCAGGATGCACAGAATACGGCGAACTGTGCGCCTCCACCAATAATTCCTCCCTGATATCTCCAGCTGGCTCACACAACCTGGCTCCGAATCTCAACGAACCATCCTCGTGAATCAAAAAGTCAGTCCGCAGACCGGCTTCTACCTGCTCCCGAATCTTCACAAGCTTAGCATCTCCAGCCTGTCCAGCCTTGATCCTATCCACGATCGTCGACTGTATCTGCATGCTAATCAACGAAGAAGTATCTCCAGGAAGAATAATCTCGATACCAGTCTTGCAAAAATCCTGCTGCAATCTCCACTGTGAGGTCAACATCATCACAGCTGGAAGTCTGCTCAGTGCATCCGGAACCACATTCACCTTACCAGGGTGATACTGCAAGTCAATCTCGTAGTCTGCTATGAGCTCCAACCATCGACGCTGTCGCATGTTGATCTCCTTCTGCGTAAAGATATACTTCAAGCTTTTGTGATCGGTGAAGATCTTCACCTTCTCACTCAGCAGGAAGTGCCTCCAAATCTTCAGCGCAAACACGACAACAGCCAACTCCAAATCATGTGTCGGGTAATTCTTCTCATGAGCCTTAAGCTGACGAGAAGCATACGCAACCACATGCCCATGCTGATGCAACACACATCCTAAACCTTTGCCAGAAGCATCGCAAAAGATCTCGAATCCTCCACTCCGATCAGGCACAGCAAGTACAGGGGCAGTCGTCAATCTCTCCTTCAGAATACCAAAAGCTTTCTCGCATTCATCAGACCAAACATATGGCACATCCTTCCGCGTCAGTCTAGTCATCGGCTCAGCAATCCGGGAAAAGTCCTTAATGAAACGCCGATAATATCCTGCAAGCCCAAGGAAACTCCGAATCTCTGACGCTGACTGCGGAACCGGCCACTCTCTGATAGCCACAATCTTCTCAGGGTCCACAGAAATTCCATCACCAGACACCACATGCCCGAGAAAGGCAACTCTATCCAGCCAGAACTCGCACTTGGAATACTTAGCATACAAACGATGCTTCCTCAAGATCTCCAACACTGTCCTCAAGTGCGATGCATGCTCTTCCTCCGACTTTGAATAGATCAGAATATCGTCAATGAAGATGACGACGAACTTGTCTAGAAAGTCGTAGAAGACCAGATTCATCAGGTTCATAAAGACTGCGGGCGCATTGGTTACACCAAAAGGCATAACCACGAACTCGTAGTGACCATACTTCGTCCTGAATGCTGTCTTCGGGATGTCGTCCTTCTTCACCTTAAGCTGATGGTAACCACTCCTCAAATCCAACTTAGAGAACACCCTCGATCCTCCGAGCTGATAAAAGATGGCATCTATCTGAGGCAAGGGATATTTATTCTTGATAGTCACAGCATTCAGCTCCCGGTAATCCACACACATGCGACGCAAACCATCCTTCTTCTTCACCAGCAACACCGGTGCTCCCCACGGGGACACGCTAGGATTGATGTATCCTTTCTGCAAAAGCTCATCCAGCTGCCTACGCAACTCCTCCAACTCTGCTGGAGCCATCCGATACGGCGCCTTCGAAATAGGCTGCGCTCCCGGAACAAGGTCGATCGAAAACTCGAGAGCTCGATCGGGTGGCAGTCCAGACATCTCCTCGGGGAAGACGTCATCGAATTCACGTACCACAGCTGGTCTATCCTGCTCCATCTGCATAGCAACAATCTCCACCGGCTTGGCCCGAAACCTGACAGGGCCAAGCGAACTGCTACCTCGACTGAACTCAAACACCGGATGTCCGGGGATCTCGAACACCACCTTCTTCCTCCGACAATCGATCGTAGCATAGAAGCTCGCAAGCCAATCCATTCCAAGCACTGCATCGTAGTTGATGATGTCGTGGACAATAAGGTCAGCGTACAGCTCATGTCCACAGACCTCCAAAGGGCACGAAGTGCACCCACGATGCACCGAGATCACGCCATTTCCTGTAACGATGTTCCAACTCTTGGGAAGAGGGGAAGTCGTCAAGGAATGCTTCTCTACGAAGATCCGAGAAATAATGCACATCGATGCACCGGAGTCAAAGAGGACTCGTGCAGGAAATGTGCAAACCAAAATCACACATAACAATCAATCTAACAATCAAACCCTATTCTAACAAACAATCATTTGCAATCAATTCAAACATAAGCTAAAATCAAAACTATCTAAGGAAGGAAACAACTAGTTTGAGAGTTACCTGCGATAACCTCATCCACAGCCTCGCTCTCCACTGCCGTCATCAGGTAAGCCTGCCTCCTCGGCTGCAAGGCCTGCTGAAAAGCCTTCCTCTGAGGAGCGAGAGGTGCTCCACGACCTGCAGGTACAGGTGCTCTCTGCTACAACGGCTGAGCGGCAACGGGATCCTTCCAAGGTAGCTTAGATCTCGGGCACTCCTTCATAGCATGAGTAGGGTCTCCACAAATCAGGCACTGACCAGACATCTTCCTACACTGATCCTTGACATGCCCGGTCTTGCCACAGAAATAGCAAGTCTTCTCAGGAGGCACACCTGGCTTCTTGAACTGCACCGTCTGATTAGGCCTAGTCCGAGGCCTAACCACTCCTCTGACCTGCTCCATAGGCCTCTTCCCAGCTCCAGAAATCAGTCCTCTCTTCTGCTTCGAAATCCTCTCATGTCTCCGAGCAGCTACCAGCAACTTCTGATATGACTCCATGTCCGTCGTAGACACCAGACTCTGCAAGTCTAGAGAAAGACCCTGCAGAAACCTCTGAGCCTTCTCCTCAGCATCCTCTACCATCTTCGGTGCGAAGCGGCTTAATCTAGTACACTCCTGGTGGTACTGGTCCACCGACAGACTCCCCTGCTTCAGCTCAATGAAGCGCTGCAACATCTCCCTCCTAGCAGCCTTCGGAAAGTACTCCTCATCGAACCTGGACTTGAAAGTAGCCCAAGGTATAGGGCTCACCAACAGCTCCTCCTCTGCATCCCACCAATTTCGGGCATTATCCTTAAGCTGCTTCTTCGCCAGATCAACCCATCCAGCCGGGTTGACCTTCGACATCTTCAGATTATCCTCGGTATTCCTGATCCACTCCTCTGTAGCCAACGGTCCTTCAGATCCATCAAAGTATGTCGGGCCCAGCTCCCGAAACTGCTTCGCTCCTGGCTCGTGGCGAGGAGCACTCTGATTGTTCTGGAGCATGCCCTGCTGCACCTGCATCATCTGATGCATCATCCTCATGATCTCAGCATTGGTGGCTCTCTATCCGGCTCCTCAGCACGATTGGGCCCACTTCCAGATCGGGTCTGTCGTCGTCCAGCCATCTAATGACAAAGAAAACGAACAAACAAATTAGACTCAAAGCCTAATGACTTGGATGTTGCTATTTATTTAATGGATATTCTGTTTATTATCGTTGTTCCGTTAGTTCGCAATCGCAAGAAGGGACCTGCATGGGCCACCAACAAAACCTGTCACGCCCCGCTTCCCAAAAACGTGGAGGCGAAGCGTGAGAAGGTCCGCTCAGACTTGAAGCTACAAAGCTGCAAGTCCGATAAGCGTCAATCAAATTTAAACTGCAGGTCCTTGCAACGTGAAACGAAACAAGATAATAATAACGTAAAGAGACAAAAGAACATCTCAGAATATCCATAATAATAAATCTCAACATCGCAGAAAAAGCCACCAGGCTAAAATAAAAGAGTCTAAAAGAGGCCCAGCATGGCCGACAAAAGTACAAAGTACGAAAACAAAGTAATGGTGCAAGCACCGACAACTAACAACAACCTAAAGCGAAAGCAAGTAAAATCAGTCACTAAGACTGGTCTCCGGTGTCCTCGAACTCCTCAACGAACGTAGGCTCGGGCTCAGCGTCAGCAAACACCTCGTCCTCAGCAACTGTCTCTGGCTCAGGGTCTAACATGTGACACCCAAAAGATCAAGGGGCACATGTCAGCAAGTCTGGAAGACTTGTGCAAGGAAACTGAAAGTAGGTAAAAGTAAAGCAACCTAGCAGTTCTAGCATGATGCGATGACATGGCAGTTAAAGTAATGAGTGCAACAGGTAAAGTAAAGTAAGTAAAGTACGAGCATGGCATGGCATTCACAAGACAAGTACAAGACAGGTAAAGTAAGCACCTCGTGCACAGAGATTCCGTCTTTTGGCTAGAGTGGCTGCGCGGGCCAACTCCTAAGCTCAAGTGACCGTTTATCCCTACCCCTCCACGTGTATCGGGCATTGGTTTTCAGCCAACACATGAGGCCCGCTTCTGGACCACGAGCCAGGAAGTGTTTTAAACAAGTAGGGCGTAGGGGTGCACCTAGCCGGACAAGGAAGTACAAGTAGTGTAGCGTGTGCTACGAATGCGACATTCAATGCATGGATGACATGACATGGCAAAGTAGTAAAGCGTACAGGTAAGGAAAGTAAACGTGACAGTTTAGTATGCATGAACAACAAGTTTAAAGGGTTGGATCTAGCTTCGTTGTCAAGCTAGATCAATTGGGTGACGGATCTAGTTTCGTTGTCAAACTAGATCAAGTAGGCATCTAGCCAGCTATCATTTCACTGACTAGTCTCTTTTACGCTAAAAACAAGGAAGTGGCCTAAAAACATGGCCCTAAGCAAGATTTGGCAAGTTTCACTTGCCTGCAATTATCACGTCAGGGAAACATCGTCCAACGAGTCCAAAGTCACAATTCCTACGTGCACAAGTCCACCGGCCTACATCCGTTTTATTAATCTTCATTAGTGAATTCTAAAACATTTAAAATACTTTAAAATACTGATTTTTAGTCTTGGTTAGCATGCAATTGGGTTGGGTGGTCCTAGGGGTGCAAAGCGTTACCTCAACACGACGCGAAAGCTACACCGGCGTCGGGTAGCGACGCCGGGGGTTGGAATAAAAGATCGCGCTCCAAGTCCAGATTCCAATTAGATTCCTCGCTGGAAATTTCAGAGCAATCAACCGGGGCGACAATTCCAGATTCCAAAGCTCGCACGTGCGACGACGGGCTACGACGTGCGACGACGTCGTACGCGGCAAGTCGTCGAAGAGAACGCACCTAGGTGGGGCCCACAGTAGTCCTAGGGACCTTTGGGGGACCCACAATACCTCTGGAGAACTTGGGGGGCCCACGGTGGCAAGCGATGCGATGGGTGCGGGGTTACGACGAGTGACTCTCGGTCGTACAGCCTCGGTGCGGGGAGATCCTTCGGTCGTGCACAGAGGATGCGGGGTTGCAATGCTTGGGGGGTGCAGCAGCGGGGTGCGGAGCTTGGTGCGGGGCCTTTTCTCGGTCAGTGCGGAAGAGGGGCTCGGTCAGGCGCTTGGATGCGGGGGGCTGCGATGTTGCAATGTTGCAACGCTTGCAACGCCGGTCGGTGCGGGCGATCTGTTCGGTCAGGCGCGAGCGGAGGCAAGCGAACGGAGCGGGGGTCGATGCGGAGCGGGGTGCGGGCCAAGCCCTCGGTCAGACCGAGGGCAGTCTAAAACCAAAGGGAAAGCTCAACGAAGACACTCGGACTGGTCCCCAGTGTCCACGTACTCCTCCACAGCAAACGCGGGTCCTGACTCAGCGTCAGCTAACACCACGTCCCCAACAACGAACTCTGGCTCGGGATCTAACATGTGTCACCCAAAAGAGTAAAGGGGCACATGTCAGCAAGTCTAAAAGACTTGGGCAAGAAAACTGAAAGGAAAGGAAACTAACAACCTAGCAGTTATAGTATGATGCTCAGCATGGCAAGTATAAAAATGGAAGTGACAAACAAGGTAGGGTGCAAGTAACAAGTATAGCATGGATGACAAGTTTTACAGGTACAAACACGGACAAGAACAAGTCAAGTAAATCACGTCAAGTAAACACGTCGTGCACAGAGATTCCGCCTATTGGCTACAGTGGCTGATCGGGCCAACTCCTAAGCACAAGTGACCGTTTATCTCTACCCCTCCACGTGTATCGAGCTAGGGCATTACCCCGAACACGGAATGCTCGCTTCTGGAACACGAGCCAGGAAATGTGCTTAACACGTATATCAAGTCAGGGCATTACCCCGAACACGAAATGCTCGCTTCTGAAACACGAGCCAGGAAGTGTATTTACCACGTATGGCATAGGGTTATGCCTGCAACGCAGGTGCCAAGCCGGAAACAAGTAGATCGGGCATTGGCTATCAACCAACTCACGTAGCCCACTTCTGGAACACGAGCCAGGAAACACAAGTATGGTAGCGTGTGCTACGAATGCGACATTCAACATGGATAGCATGGCATGGCATGTAGTAAGGCGTACAGGTAGGGAATTAAACATGGCAGTTTAATATGCATGAACAACAAGTTAGAAAGGGTTGGACCTAGCTTCATTGTCAAGCTAGATCAATTGAGGTGACGGATCTAGTTTCGTTGTCAAACTAGATCAAATCGGCGTCTAGGCAGCTATCATTTCACTGTCTAGTCTCTTTTTACGCTACAACAAGCAAATGGCCTAAGACATGGCCTAAAACCCCTAAGTGGCAAGTTTCACTTGCCTAGCACCGAGGATGACGATCAACGAGGCACGCCACAAAATATTAACTACGGAGATGAGATCGCTGCCATGGCAAAACAATATTAGAACAACATCCAACCTAGCTCATTATTAGGGTTTCAATAAAATCACAAGGAGTGTTATGAGAATATCAAAGGATCGAACCCTACCGTATAGAAGCGGAAGATCAATGCCGAGCAAGCACGGCAACAGAAGAAACGATCTGGGGAACCTATGGTTCAGATCTGGAATGGATGGGAAAATCTGGAGAAAATGAGATCTTGGGGGTTTTGGGGGGTTTTCCGGTGACCTATAGGTGATGGCCGGCCTAAATGGAGAGGGAGAGGGGCTCTTGATGAAGGAGGAAGGCTAGGGGAAGATGGATGATGATTTGGGAAAGTAGGAGGCTCAGGAGAAATGAAGGAAGAAAGAAAAACGTTTGGGGGGTTTAAATAGGCACAGCCGGCGGCTGCCCAAAAATTAGGGTTTCTAGGTTGATTAGTCGGTCAAAGAAGGGTTGTTGACCGACTAGTTTAACAACTAGTCGGTCGGTCGACCAACTGTGACCGACTAAAAGCAAACAGTAACTCAGGTCGTCAACATGGTCAATGAATTAGTCGGTTAAAGAATGATGGCTGACCGACTAGTTTGACATCTAGTCGGTCGAAAGATGTTCTTAGACCGACTAACGATAAACAGTAACTCAGGTGAAATTTATCAAAGGGACTAGTCGGTCTGAGAGCAAGTTCTGACCGACTAGTTTCACATCTAGTCGGTCGGTGGTTGTTCTTAGACCGACTAAGAGTAAACAGTAACTCATGTACAATTGATTCAATGAACTAGTCGGTTCCAGTAGAGTTCCTGACCGACTAAATCTCAATCTAGTCGGTTGGTTCCCCTTCTTGAACCAACTAACGTGCACGATAAGTACCGAATTGAAGCGCGAAGCTTCGGGAAGATTCCTACAGCATCTAAGATCACTCTAACTCTAAAATATGAGCGATTTGAAGTTCGTCATGAGTGACTTACTCCAAGATCAACGATTCTAAGGAAGAAGCTAGAAAATCACGACGAAACGAATGAAAACGAAAGCTACGGGGACGAAAACCACACATAAGGAGAAAATCCATTCAAAACATATATATAATATAGATAATCCAAAATACATGAAAACCAGTCGTTACATAGTATAAGTCTTATTTAGTTATAGCTCTCGCAACTAAATAACCAAACTCCTAAGCCAGTAGAACTTTTATCATGGATCTAATTCCTTCACCTAAAAGGAAGTCTAACCTAAATCCAACTCTTGAATCAAATTTAGATTCAAAATCTTGTGTTTATTTCACAATCCTTAACACGCTAATTTGATATTAACCAAAAAAATCCTTGGATGCAATACCTGGATGTGAGACATAATCACAACACTCCATTTTGAATTATTTCTTATGAGTCACAAAAAGTTGAAGTTATACCGGTGTTCTCACCTTCCCATTTCATAAGCAAATTTGCACCTACACGATGCTTCACCTCATGGAAACATCTTGTATGCCCATCATAGTCTCCAACTAAGCACGTATGATCAGTCTCCTATCACTCCTTAGAAAATCACGATCACTATACATATTTCACCTTTGTCAAAACTAAGCACTCATACCACTCCCTTGTTACACCATGGACAATCGTGATTTCTGACAACATGATCTAACTAAAACTCTAACTGAGCACTAATGATGCTCCCATGTCATGCCCTGAACATTTGCAATCACTACACCGTGATCCACATCGATCCAATCACAATGACCAACAACTGAGATGAACCTAATGACGAACAAACCATATGCCATACCATGCCTCACAGCACACATGTATCCAAAACATAATGAAACATCACCTCACACAAATCATCAATGCCACCATCGACTATCCAGTCATCTGATTTACTCATGATCATCCTAGTCCCTATTGATCTTGCAATTGACCCCTAGTACCTACTACAAATAATGGAATTTTTCCAAACCACTTTCTCTTTTGCATCCGGAGCATCGAAAAACACAGGGTTCAACTTCTGAATCACCAAAATTGGTCACCAAATGAGAAATCTACACTCAAATCATTTCTGACCATCCAATCATCAAATAGCATACATGCTTCTCCATAAATCCTTAGTTACTATTGTTGGATCTCCTGGCACACCAAATACACTAGGGGTAAATAGTGTATATCACGATGAATATTGCAAAACTAGACGTTACTAAAAATTGCAATAAAAAGTGCGGAGAAATATCACAATCCAGAAAATGAGCAAATGCAAACACAAATATTTCTCTTATTTCAAATCCTCTTGATCCTACATCCAGCCCCCTACTCCTAATCCCCGTAGAGATTTTTAATCCACTATAACCACTTTCTTCCTGCAAGCAAACATACAAAGATGCCAACACTCTCCGTGTCGCAAACTTGTATAATCTCTTCGTTAAGAGATTCGGCTAACAAAAAGTAAGGTAAGAAACAATATCACATATAGACTTGATGATGTGTGAAGAATCATAAGGAAGGTGAAAAAATCCTCAAGGTTTCTTGGTTGAATAATTTGTAGAAACACTCTTGAAATTTGACTTTCAATGGGGTAGAATTTCAGCACTATATCCCTAATGAAAATCTGAAAAACACCCTCTCTTTTAGAGTGAGAAACTTAAATTTTAGAGAGAGCGCGAGGGAAAATTGGTGAGAATGGTAGAGGGTTCGGGCTCTATTTATAGGCTAGAGGGATGCCCAAATGCTGCCTAAAACTGCTCAAAACGGCCATGTGAAAGAAACTATCTATACTGAAATTAGTCGACTAGGAAGGGTTGTTAGTCGACTAGATAACTAAAATAAACTAAGATTTGACCGTTGTAACTGATCTTAGTCGACTAGAAGGCTTCTCTTAGTTGACTACAACTATAAAATGGTCAGAAATGTAGTTGTTGAGTAGTTATAACTAACTCTTGGTCGATGAGGAAGTTTGTTGGTCGAACAAACTTGTAACCAATAAACGATTAAAAATATAGCTGTTGTAATAACTTGTTGTAATAACTGATTCTTAGTCGACTAGAAGAAAGGATTAGTCGGCTGGACCAAAAATATGAAAATTACGAAAAAGTGGTCTAGTCAGCAGAATAATGACTTTGACCGAGGAATTGTGATTTTGTGTTAATTGAGTTAGTCGACTAGGAAGATCTATTAGTCGACTAATAAGATGTATGACTTGGTATTTTTGAGAAATGCCTAGGTTGTTAAGATAGATCATCAAGGCTTTAACAAACTAAGTATGTGCAAGAAGAAAATTAAAGATTACATCATTATAACAAGATATAAAATTTCATCAGTCTGGAGCTTTATCTTGCTTGTAATGTTTCTTGCATTGTTTTGAATGATGATTGTCTTATCTGAGTGATGATAAATTGTTGAAGCTAATAATATGCATAAAGAGAGTTAGTATGCACAAATTAATGATATATATATATATATATATATATATGTTTATTGCATCAAAACTTTATGGGAAAAAGAAAATCAAATCTCATTTCTATAACATTGTTACTATAGCTATAGTAACTGGGAATTTTTTTTTGCCGTTCTCATTCTGATTTCCTTTTTCCTATTCTTCAACCTTGTGATGCCGTTGATCTTCGCATGTTCTCCTTCAACTATCTTGCAAGCCCAAAGTCAAATCAAATACCAAGAAGCTATGATACCAATTGCTAGGATTTTCATGACCTTTGTGGAAAACCAAGCATGCAAGATAATAAAAAATGCGCACAAGATTAAGAAGAACACCAAGATATATGTGCTTCAGTTGTTCAAGCTCAACCTACATTCACATAGCACCGATAAATAAATTCACTATGCAAAAAGAAATAAGATTACAAGATGAACTCATATCTCATTGATAATCTCTCCCATATCCCACATACTCCTGATCTCTATGCTGGAGTCCCATCGCAACTAACCATGTGATGTCGAACTTCCAAAACCCTACATCTTATCTAACAATAAGAGATAAATATAGTGGTACAATGAATTTATATTCTAGTACAACTCTTAAACAAGGAAATATATCATAATACATCTCCTATTCAATTGTAGTCCACACACTTAAATAACCAAAGTCATATTCCAATAGAACTCTTATGCTGGATCCAATTCGTTTAACCAAAAAGAATTCTAACCTGAATTCGACTTTTGAATCCAATCCAGATTCAAACTCTTGTATGTTTGTATTATAATTCTTAAGGCATCTACACTTTTCCACTAAGCCCAAGATTTAAGCTCCATGAATGGCATCACTGATTTTTGTTGGATCAACGATCGATGACTTTGTGTTTAATGATAACAAACTCATGTGAATGTTTTGGTGTGTTTGCTAAGTGTTTCAGGAGGGCAATGATGTAAATAAGGAGAAGGTGGCAAGCTTGTGAATATTCAAAGGAGGACTTTGTCAAAGTGATGGAGAAATTAGCAATTCATACTTAAGGTGGACTTGGTCAAGAGATGGAGGGATAAGGAAGCTAATTTGAAATTAGAATCCCATACAAATTCAAATCAAAAACAAATCCAACTTGATTGACTCAAATCCCATATTAATCTCCATATGATCCATATTTTTTAGAGATGTGCTTTGACCCCAGCATTACCACATATACCCTGATATATACCCCCATCAAGAGAGAGGCATGGATACGACAACACAAAAATAAAACCCTAGCCTATATTTTCCAAGCCGCAAGCAACAAAACGAGTCCAAATTTTTCATCTGCAACAAACCAAAAAACCTCTCTTTGCCTCAACCCCTTATATCCAAAAGGTCTCCACCTCCAAGAGTTGTTTCAACCAAAGGCCTGCAAGCTTTGATCTTCAACATCAAACATTATCAGTCTCTTCATCATCGTCACCATCTTCCTTCAACCCACGGTATAAAGAGAATCACTCCCTGTTGCCCGTTCTGCCAATCCACTAGTTGTTGCCAGCGACGTCATCTTGCTGCCAGCGACATCCTCTTGCTGCCATTCTTGAGCTGCTGAGGAGATAGCCGCCGTGACCCTTGTTTACTGTTGAAGCATCCTCCTCAAGCCTGAAGTTCACCTTGTTATCAGGTCTTCAAGCAGCCGTGCCATCAACTGCCTCGAGTCGTCAGGTTCATCCAACCGTCATGGTGCGAAGACCTTACAGCCACCATCAACAAGTAGCAACCCTACTTGCTGCCATCTTCAAGGCGCCTCTGGCATCCTCCTTACCGTGAAGTTCTCCACGTCGCCGTGATACCCTACTTGCTGCCATCAACAACTCCCACTACCGTTGTGGAGTGTTCGCTGCTATCTCCATTATATTGCCAATCTCAAGCTGCTTGTCATGAAGATCTTATCGCTCTCGGAGTCCTCCTACCTCGCTACCGAGATCTAGCCTCCGAGACTTCAACTTGGTGCTACCGACGACCACTTTGCTTGCCGTGACTTGGTGATACTGAGATATTGATATGGTTGGTGGTTGTGCCGTGAACGTGAAAGAGAAGCCCTACTTTGCTGACGTGGACCTCTACACGCGACATCGAAGTTGCATGAAGAACACAGATTTTAGAGGGTTGTTGTGCGCACATACCAATTTCGATTTGATTTGCACTGGAACTTCTATACACACAGACCAGATTGCTATTCATCTTTGTGGAGTTACAGATTGAGATCCAGAGCTCAGATCGAGACACCGTTTGCGTCAGATCATAGCTGACGACATGCTTATTGACAGACACTATGAAACAATCAAAAAATTGAGCGCTCTAAACTCTATCGCTATTTTACATTTGTGATATTGCTAGTAGATCTTTGTTTTGTATTAAACTATCACTTTTGGGGTCTTGACTAGTCAAGAGACAGCTTGTACTAGATTTATAGTGTTTGACACTTTGGTGACTGTGGTACAGTACTTGGTGAGCATAGAGTCGAGGCTCGTAGCTCTTTATAGTTTTTACCTTGATACTATTGAATCTAGTATTTGCTTTGGGGTTGGAGTAGGTCGTTGGAGCGACCGAACCAGGGTAAATCTCTCGTGCACTCTATGATTGTCTTTATTTGCACTTTATTTACTCTGTGCTTGAATGGCTGAGTAGACTATATCTTGTGTGATCACGAAAATATTTTATTAGCTCACCACCCCTCTAGGCTTAGATCCTGATCCAACAATTGGTATTAGAGCAGGTTAGAGGATCTAGGCTAGAGAACCATGGATATTTTTGATTCAGCCTTTACTGTAGGTCAGTCGATTGCCTGACCCCCTAAGTTTAATGCTGTAGACTTTGCTTACTGGAAAACAAGAATGAAAATCTATTTAGTGTCTGTTGATTATGACGTGTGGAACATAGTTGAAAAAAGGATATAAATCCCCCATGATTAACATTGAAGACATTGAAATCTTAAAACCTGAAGATAAATAGGATGATGCTGATAGGAAATGTTATTCACTGAATGGTAGAGCTATGAATGCAATTATCTGTGCTTTGGATAAAGCTGAATTTAATCGTATCTCTCAATGTTTAACTGCGCAGGAAATTTGGCACACTCTGGAGGTGACACTTGAGAGAACGTCGCAGGTAAAGGAGTCCAGGTTGGCCTTGCTGAGCACAGAATATGAAAGCTTTCGCATGCTTCCTACAGAATCCATCGAAGAGATGTTTTCAAGGTTCATAGACATTGTTTATAATTCAAACGCTCTTGGAAAACCATACTTGAGTCTGGAGCAAGGATGCTCTTGAGGGCGCTGCCAAGCTCATTCCGTCCCAAAGGCACATCTATCCATGAAGCTAAGGATCTTACAAAGCTGAGTGTGGAGGAACTGATAGGAAACCTGATGTCCCATGAACTTGAAATAAAGACCATCGAATCAAGAGAGAAATCTGAGGCCAAGACTCCCAAGGCACTAGCTTTTTAAGTTGAGGAAGAAGAAGATGATGAACTTGATGAGGAACATGCATTGATGGTCAGAGGATTCAGAAAATATATCAAGACTAGGCATGGAAGAGCTGTAATGACAAAAAGGTTCAATCGCTCCAATAAATTTAATCCTGCAAATAATTCTTTAGAGCAGAGTACTACCAATCAAGTACTTTGTTTTAAATGCAGGAAGCATGGACACTTAATGAAGAATTGCCCACAAGGAAAGAATAACTCTGCAGAGAAGAAAGGAAAATCTTTGGTAGTAACGTGGGATGAGGATAGCGAGGATGAGACCCAGGACAAGACTGCCCACTCCTCTCTTTGCTTGATGGGAGAGCTCGATGATGTAAAATCATGCACTAAAATTGAGCTCCTGAATATTTGTGAACAAATGCGAAATGAAATTTATGGCTTAGAATCTACCGTTGAATCCTTTAGAGATGCTAACGACGAACTGCATCAAGATAATTTCAACATGTCACTAGAAGTTGATAAATTGAAAGCCAAAATTGATGCATATAAAGCTACCATTGATTTGTTGAAATAGGAAAAGTTTAGTGTGCATGAAAAAGTTGAATGCCAAAATGTCCTACATTTTTAAGTGAAAATAAAATGTATAAAGAAAAAGTTATTGAACTAGAAAAGAAAATGGGAAATTTTAAAAAGAATGAGGAAGAGAATAAAAAGGCTTTTATCAGCAAATGTACCATGCTTGTTAATGAAAACACGTATTTAAAATCTAAAGTATCTGATCTTGAGCTAACCATTAATAAATTTGGAGTTGGAAAGCAATCATTAGACATTATTCTTGGAAATCAAATGCATGTCAACAATAGGCGTGCTTTAGGCTACAGAAATAGAATTGATGAAAAGCCAAGAGTTAATAAAAAGATTCAAAAAAACAGGAGTTGGGAGAAGTGTTTTTCCTAAATTCTATACGTATGGGGGTGTTGGTCATGAATATTACAATTGCAAGTACATGAACAAGAATATTAAATTTAAGCAAATTTGGGTTCCAAAAAGTACAGTGACCAACTCCGGTGGACCTATTTGGATTCCTAGGTCACACGTATCTTGTTCTTCTTATCTGTAGGTACATGGCATGGCTATGGGACAACGGTGTGAGTGGTACTTAGACTATGGTTGCTCAAGACACATGACAGGAGATAGCGAAAAGTTCCTTAACCTTGTAAAGCAGGAAGGAGGATGTGTTACTTTAGGGGATAATGGAAGATGCACGGTAATTGCTAAAGGTGTGGTAGGTAACGACACCTTTCAGCTTACTGATGTCCTATGGGTGGAAAATCTAAGACACAACCTCATTTCTATTAGTCGGATGTGTGACAAAGGTATGATAGTGGAATTTGATTCAAAATTTTGTAAAATTATTGATTGCTCCACAGGTGATGCTATAATTACAGCAAATAGAAAGAACAATGTTTATACTATTATGATTGAAGAATTAACTGTTTCTAAATGCTTGCTTGTCAGGAAAGAAGAGGCCACGCTATCGCACAGAAGATTGCACATGCAAGCGTGTGGTTGCTAAAGAAGCTTGAAAAAAAATCTGGTAAGAGGACTACTGCATCAGACCTACGAGAATGGTAAGTTGTGCATGGCATGCACAAAAGGTAAGCAAACTAGATCTACATTTTCTAGCATTAAAGAAGTTGGCACCACACGCATATTGGAATTAGTTCACATGGATCTATTTGGACCCACAGATATTGCTAGCCTAGGAGGTAAAAAGTTTTGTTTGGTATTGGTTGATGATTACTCTAGGTACACGTGGGTTTACTTCATAACCAAAAAATCAGACTCATTTGAAAATTTTCAGAATTTTTGCATACAAGTTTCTAATGAGAAAAATACTTCCATTATAAAAATTAGAAGTGATCATGGTGGTGAGTTTGAAAATGCAATTTTTGAAAACTATTGTCTTGAAAAAGGAATTTTACATGAATTCTCTTCTCCTAGAACACCCCAACAAAATGGAGTGGTCGAGAGAAAGAATCGAACATTAAAAGAGATGGCTAGGAGTATGATAAATGAATATAGCATGCCTATGTCTTTTTGGGCTGAGGCCATCTGTACAGCTTGCTATGTGTGCAATAGAGTTATAATTAGACCTTTAATGAACAAAACTTCGTACAAACTATGGCATGGTAACACTCCAAACATTTCTTATTTTAAAGTATTTGGATGCAGGTGCTATATACTAGACATTGGAGATCAGCTAGGCACATTTGATTCCAAATCAGATGAGGGAGTGTTCGTGGGATACTCAGCGAGGAGCAGAGCATACATGATATATAACAAGCGCACTCTAACTATTATTGAATCTATTCATGTTAAATTTGATGAATCTGAAAAAGGGTCTTTGGATTGCAGGGAAAATGAAGGAGGAGAAATTGTAGAACAAGAAAGCAGTCGAAGGAACAACGAGGAGCAACCTGAAAGCCAAGAGGATATTGGCACACAAGAAATTCAAAAAGAAGCAGTTAACGGAGGAGAGCTGAGATTTAATCCAAATCATCCACCAGACTTGATTATCTGTGAGCCTATGACAGGTATACGTACTCGTTCCTCTTTCAGAGATCTTTGTGCTCTATGTATTTATGGGGATTTTATTTTTGAAATAGAGCCTAAAAATATAGAAACTGCATTAGAAGAGGAAAGTTGGGTTTTGGCCATGAAAGATGAATTGAATTAATTTGTTAGGAATAATGTTTGGAAATTAGTACCAAGACCCACTGATTATCCTGTATTTGGCACAAAATAGGTATTTAAAAATAAACATGATGAATCTGGTAATGTTATTAGAAACAAGGCAAGATTGGTAGCTAAAGGATATAATCAAATTGAAGATATTGATGTGGATGAAACTTTTGCTTCAGTTGCTAGGTTAGAGTCCATTAGAATCTTGCTAGCTGTTGCAAGTTATAAATGGCTCAAACTAAAACAAATGGATGTAAAAAGTTCTTTTCTTAATGGCTACCTAAAAGAAGATGTATTTGTCGAACAACCACCGGGATTTGAAAGACATATTTTTCCACACCATGTATACAAATTAGAAAAAGCTTTGTACATACTTAAGCAAGCTCCAATGGCTTGGTATGACCGTCTTAGCACATATTTGTTGGAAAATGATTTTAAGAAAGGTAGTGCAGACAATACACTATTTTTGTTTCATGAAAATGATGATTTTCTCATTATACAAATATATGTGGATGACATAATTTATGGTGCTACTAATGATCTTCTATGTCAAAAGTTTGATAAAGTCATGCATGATCAATTTGAGAGGAGCCTTGTGGGAGAGCTGAAATACTTGTTGGGGTTCCAAGTAAAGCAAGAAAAAGAAGGCATCTTTATATCCCAAACCAAGTACATCAAGGAGCTTCTGAAAAGGTTTGGAATTGAGAAGTCTAAAGGAATTGGAACACCAATGAGCCTCTCTGTGAGAATGGACAAGGATGAACAAGGAGTCGCAGTGGACCAAAAGCTCTATCGAGGTATGATTGGTTCCTTGTTATACTTGACTGCTTCTAGGCCAGATATAATGTTTGCTGTATGCTTGTGTGCATGCTTTCAAGCTAACCCAAAAGAGTCTCATTTAAAAGCCATTAAGAGGATCTTTTGGTATCTCATTAGCACACCAACTTTAGGCCTTTGGTATCCCTCTGGTGGTAATTTTGAGGTGATGGGTTATTCCGATGCAGACTATGCAGGGAGTCTAACTGATAGAAAGAGCACTAGTGGTACATGTTTTATGCTAGGACACTCTCTAGTTTCATGGTATAGCCGTAAGCAAAATAGTGTTGCACTTTTCACTACTGAAGCAGAGTATATTGCCTTAGGGAGTTGCTGTGCCCAAATATTGTAGATGATGCAAACTTTATCTGACTATAGCTTAGCTCTTAAGAGAGTCCCTCTTAGATGTGATATCAAGAGTGCCATAGACCTCTCTAGCAATCCCGTACACCACTCTCGTACTAAACACATTGACGTAAGACATCACTTTGTTAGGGATCATCTCACTAAAGAGGATATGTCTGTAGAATTCCCACAGATTCACAGTTTGGCAGATATTTTCACCAAACCTTTAGTTGAGGATCGTTTTTGTCGTATTCGTCTAGAATTGTTGATAATTGATAAAAATTAGTATGAGATTTGTTTTTTGTGTGTGCTTGATTTTTTTTTCCATTTGTGTGCTAGTTTTTGCTTGATATGAGAATTTATTTCATTATAAACGAAACAAAAAAATTAAAAAATTAAAAAGCTATAAAAATGGTGCTTATTGTGTATCCCTCTTTTGCTTATTAAAACTGATATTAATGAATGATATCCATATCCATATAGAAATTGATGTATTATTGTTACAACTACATGTGCATATTAGACTCTCTAAATAACCATGACATGTTCAACGATTTGAATAACTTGATTTCTACACCTACATTTTCCACTTCCACAAGAATTAAATGTTGTTGTACATATGGAGATATCTTTCATGAAATATTGGTAAGCGGTTGTAGGAGGATAAATTAACTGAAATTCTATGGGATATGATGTGTCGTGCCTTGGATAAAAATTAGAGCTCAAAAGAATTGCATAAAAAATGAATAAATGTGAAAGGAAAAGAGCTCGGTATGAAAAATGGATACGATCCATGGCAACGATGCAACCCACGTGGATCCAACATATGCTTTAAGGGTAAACTTTAGCGTTGGTGGTATACCCGTCAAGCACTGTCACCCCACATCTAAGAGTCCTCATAGGCTATGTTTTGGGTGTGGTACCTTGAATTCATTATTAATGAGTTGGAAACAATCAATCCGACATGATGTCATGTTACAAGGAAAAGTGGATTGGCTTTGGTTGATTTTCTTGAAAGTTCTCCATATGTACTTTAATGTTTAATCATCATACATACACAATGGTGTAGAAGTCTCTGTTATAATTTTCATAGAATATGAACTGTTTATTTTAAGGATGTCTACATGCAATTGTTTGTTGTGATTTATAATGCTCTATTCTTTTCATGATATATGACATCGACTTTGTTTAGTATACTTTTGATGATAACAAAAGGGGGGAATAGTTTTGGGGGCATATATGGATTTGGTATTATTTGTGCAAGGGGAGCCACATTTGGTATTATCTGTGCAAGGGGGAGCCATAAACATATATTGCATGATGATAGGGGGAGAATACTTGATCTTGAACATCATTGTTGAACATCATAACCATTGCATGCCATGTCCATCATCATCCACCATCATCACACTTGACAAACACAAATATCACGATGCCATTACTTGGATGTTTATTGCTCAAAGCTTAAATATAATTTGTCATCATCAAAAGGAGGAGATTGTTGGATACAATGATCGATGACTTCGTGTTAGATGATAACAAACTTGTGTGAACGTTTTGATGTGTTTGCTAAGTGTTTTAGGAGTGGCAATGATGTAAAAACGGAGAAGGTGGCAAGCTTGTGAATATTCAAAGGGGGACATGGTCAAAGTGATGGAGAAATTAGCAATTCATACTCAAGGTGGACTTGGTCAAGAGATGGAGGGATAAGAAAGCTAATTTGAAATTAGAATCCCATACAAATTCAAATCAAAAACAAATCCAACTTGATTGACTCAAATCCCATATTAATCTCCATACAATCCCTATTTTTTAGAGATGTGCTTTGACCCAAACACAACCACGTATACCCTTAAATATACCCCCATCAAGAGAGAGGCATGGATGCGGCAACACAAAAATAAAACCCTAGCATATATTTTCCCAGTCGCAAGCAACAAAACGAGTCCAAAGTTTCATCTGCAACAACCAAAAAACCTCTCTTTGCTGCAACCCCTCATATCCAAAAAGGTCTCCATCTCCAAGAGTTGTTTCAACTCAAGACCTACAAGCTTTGATCTTCAACATCAAACACGATTAGTCTCTTCATCATCTGCACCATCTTCAAGTCAAGAGGAAGAGTTAAAGCTCCTTCAACCCATGGCAAAAAGAGAATCACTCCCTGCTGCCCATTTTGCAGATCCACAAGTTGTTGCCAGCGACGTCATCTTGCAGCCAGTGACCTCCTCTTGTTGCCATTCTTGAGCTGTCGATGAGATAGCTGTTGTGACCCTTGTTTGCTGCCAAAGCATCGTCCTCAAGCCTGAAGTTCACCTCGATGTCGGGTCATCAAGCAACCGTGCCATCAACTGCCTCGAGTCGTCAGGTTCATCCAGCCGTTATGGTGTGAAGGCCTTGCAGCCATCATCAACAAGTAGCAACCTTACATGTTTCCATCTTCAAGGCACCGCCATCATCCTCCTTGTTGTGAAGTGCTCCACGTCACCGTGATACCCTACTTGCTACCATCAACAACTCCCGATGCCGTCGTGGAGTGTTCGCTGCCATCTCCATCATATTGCCAATCTCAAGCTGCTTGTCGTCAAGATCTTGTCGCTGCCGGAGTCCTCCTACCTCGCTACCGAGATCTAGCCTCCAAGACTTCAACTTGGTGCTACCGACGACCACTTTGCTTGCCGTGACTTGGTGCTGTCGAGATATTGATATGGTTCGTGGTTGTGCCGTGAATGTGAAAGAGAAGCCCAACTCTGCAGACGTGGACCTTTACATGCAACATTGAAGTTGCCTGAAGAACACAGATTTTAGAGCGTTGTTGTGCGCACATCCCAATTTCGATTTGATTTGCACTGGAACTTCTATACACACAGACCAGATTATTATTCAACTTCGTGGAGTTACAGATTGAGATCCAGAGCTCAGATCGAGACACCGTTTGCGTCAGATCATAGCTGACGACGTGATGATTGACAGAGACTACGAAACAATCACAAAAGTGAGCGCTTTAAACTCTATATCTATTTTAAATTTGTGATATTTCTAGTAGATCTTTGTTTTGTATTAAACTATTACTTTGGGGTCTTGACTAGTTGGGGCTAGTCAAGAGAGAGCGTGTACTAGATTTATAGTGTTTGGCACTTTGGTGAGTGTGGTACAATACTTGGTGAGCATAGAGTTGGGCTCGTAGCTCTTTATAGTTTGTATCTTGATACTATTGAATCTAGTATTTGCTTTGGGGCTGGAGTAGGTCATTGGGGGCGACCGAACCTGGGTAAATCTATCGTGTACTTTGTGATTGTCTTTACTTGCACTTTATTTACTCTGTGTCTGATTCTCTGAGTAGACTATTGTTTGTGTGATCACGAAAATATTTTATTAGCCTATTCACCCCTCCCTCCAGGCTTAGATCACAATCCAAAATTTTTAGGCTTTGCTCTACCGACTTTAGTACCAGTCTAGCCTCTTACAAAACCCACAACTAACATATTCATCTCAGGACTTAGTTGTTGGGGAGCTGTAGATGACAAACAAACACTAGAGGGGAAGATGGGATGATTAATGTTTCTTAAAATAAGTGCTAAAATACAAATCTAATCCCTCTTGGAATGTCTAGCTAAGTCTCTTAATAGAGTTATCCCATAAATACTTAATCAACACAAATAATAACTTGCAAGAAAGAATGATAGATATGCAACGGAAGATAAATCACAAGAATTTGCCAGCAAGGACAATGTAGAGACAAAATGACAATCGCAAATACAAGTCAATTTTATTCTTGTTCACCCACCAGTGAGCTACGTCCAGTCCCCAACCACTATGAGACTTTCCACTACCAAGGTCTCAACCAAGAGAGCAATTGTGTCTTAAATTAGAGGGCTTCTACAAGTACCTAGCACCACTTGCTAGGAATTTCCAATTAAATAGCCTCTAGATATGGTTTCTAATACAAACCAACCTCTTCTCCAAAGAGGACATCCTTTGAGGCTTTTTACAAACCAATGCAATCAACTACTCAAATAAAACATACCACCACACCTAGTGTGTGTTTACAAACTTCTTGAAGATGGTGTTGATGATTACAATCTCCTATAGTCAATAGAGTTAGAGCTTTGAGTGAAAATGTGGCTATAAGAAAATCCACCTTTGATCTTTGACAAAATGAAATTAAAACCACAAAAGATCCAAGACAAAAGCTTTAATCACTCTCTGAAAAATATCAAGTCAAAACATTGAGAGAGATGAAATTAAGTGGTGGCCAAAAATATGCTTAAAAGCTTTTGAATGAGAGAAATTAATTTGATAAAGAATGTTGAAGAAAATGACTTTGAATGCTCTTAAAACACAAAAATATTGATCATTAATTGTGATAATAAATGCATCCATCTCCAACAATTTATAGGGCTTCTAACCATTAAAAATGCCACCACAACGGCTAAATCGACACACTTCCGTAAAATGCAGAACTGTGTTTTTTCTAGTCGTTGGGCCAAAGTAGTCGACTGTAGTTCACTTGGTAGTCGACTCCCAGAACAACGACAGTGGACTACAAGATCAACTGTAGTCGGCTATTTTGAGTAACAAAGAATACTCTTTTCCCAATACAAAGTAGTCGTTTATTATAGAAAAAGTAGTCAGTTATTTTACTGATACATGGGAAATTAGCTCAAAATTGTTTAGGAAATCATTTCAAAAATATTCCAAACTTTTGCGAAATATTTTGAGTTGAAAATAATGTTTTAAAAACTTTTATAAGTTTGTGAAGCTCCAAAACTAAGACCTATATGGAATCTAAGGACATGAAAAAAATTACATCAATATTACCCAAAAAAGGTTTCTTGATGCACTACAATTCTTCCATCTTTATGCATTAGTCTCTTATGCTCCTTTGGCCATGAATGTGCTCTTACATATCTCCTTGATCATTACCTTGAATGTATTTATCTTTGAATATCATTTGATCAAACTTCAATGCATCATTTTTGGTTCTTCATGGCATGTTGACTTTTCTTTATTTCTTTGACTTTGATATAAATTTATTTGGCTTTGAACCTTATATTTGATGTGTCATGAAAATACATACAAACATGATAAATATGATTAGTACCTACCATTTACTTGATCATCATCAAAACTCAATTAGGGATGCCTTAATAATTAGCATTAGCAAGAGGATAACATCAAAGGGATTAAGGACAACCTTTTCAAAGTTTGGGCAAGTGATCAATGTTAGAGTAGTAACAGATCATGCTCATTGATACTAGAATTTGGTTTTATAAGGTACATCACTTAAGAAGAGGTAGCCAATGGAAATTTGTGTAACTTCCTGATTGTAGATTAGTCGACTAATGTGTGACTATTAGTCGACAACGATGTGATTACTCGATCCATAGGTGAGTATTAGTAGACAAATATCAGGATTTTTAACAATATGTGATATTTGCAAAGTTTGTGATGTTTAAATTCTAATTTCATGTAAGATTTTTTTCTTGTTTTTGTTAGATAACAAAGATGGTTTTTGATGAAAATTAAAATCTTGGAAAATTTTATAAGATAAAATTTTTGATAAATTTTAAATGTGTTTAAAGAAGTTTTATTACCAGATCATGGATGTTCTGCGAAAACATGTTTGATTATACTATAATGTGGCATAAAAATTATGAGGATCCTGCAATCATTCTATCATTAGTAATTTAATTAAACGGTGTATGACATCACCTCGTGGTCCAAGTAATTATTAAGTAATCTTTTTCTAATATGATTAAATGCAAGATTGCTTGTATAAATAAATCGCTTGCAAAAGGAATAGCTTGCAAAGAAATACTACTTTGCAAAAGTTTAGTTAATTGGATTAATTAGTAGATGTAAACCAAAACCAGTTGGAATTACATAAGGATTGTGGATATTATTGGGTTTGAAAATTTGCTTTTCATATTGATATCTAAGAAAGGCATGTTTTGAGATGTCCTTAAATTAAGGAACATGGTTTTGGTTTTTCAGTTACTAAAAACCTCACTCTCCTTACATCGCTAGCATGTCCAATGAAACCTACATGACTTAGTTTTACTAATTATATCAAGTCTATTAAGTTTAAAATTCTTTTAAGAATTATCTGTAGCCTTCTATCATTTAAAAAGTGTAATGTACTTAGTGTTGGTGTTATGGTTATTGACGGCGATCAAGCTCAAGCATTTCAATACTATGTGATGCACTTTTGCTACCATGAGATGGATTTGGGGGTTTGAAAATGACCTTGTTGATTGCGGTCAAGGGTACACATATCTCATCCTAATGAATACGAAATGTACATGACAGACTAGACTAGAATTTATGACTTGTTTACGACAGTTAAGGTCACGAAGGGATAGAGGTAAAAACTATTATCGGGAATTACAATGAATTGTAATTGATAAAGAGTTTTCTACCTTCATGGAGAAAGATAACTTGTTAATGACGGTCAATATTATCAATCTCATGATAGTTAGATTCCAATTCCCACTATAAAACTATATTAATAATTTTTGTCTGTCTATTGGGTAGAAGATATTTGCAAAATTAGTGGAAAAAATAATTAGATAAAACCCAATTTAATTATTTATGAACATCTTCTTGCATCATCTTGTCTGGCTTAAAGTTTATCTTTGAAAAGAATAAATTTATTGGATCCAATTATATGGATTAGCTAAGAAATGTAAAAATTGCATTGACATATGACAAGCTGATCTTGAATGCAACCTCATCCAACGATGAAGAAAGGTCTGAATTCCGGACTGCACTCCATATTTCTACATATAGAGAGTAATATTGTCGTCAAATTTGATTCACATTTGAAAATGGCAGCACATTAGTCTTAGACCAAGTTATGTTGAGGAACTGTTGGGTTTGTCATGGAGACTTATATGTGAATATCATTCTCTCAGTTCATCTTGAACTTCAATATGAACAAACTAGATTGTTCACTTCCAGAGCTCCTTAATATGTTGATGCAAGTTGAGAGCTTCAGAAGATGTCAGTTATGGACCTCTCGTCCCAAAGTAAGGAAGGCTATCAAGTAGTGACGTCAAAAAAGGCAGTGGTTACATTAACGAGGAACTGTAAAGACTAGTTCATAAAGAAGAAGTATATTGTTTAAAACATCTCTATTTCTACTACCATATTAGATACATGAGCTTCACATCTGTAATTGTAATGGGCTGAGAAAAAAGGATGGATAAGAGAAGGTGAAATGACTCTATAAGTTAGGACTGGAGTGTTGCTGCTTTTGCCAAGGAGAGTTCCACCTTGTCAAGTGACAGTTTTTAATTACACAACTACTACTATGTACCAAACATGATATGCAACATTATATCTATTTCATTACTAGATAAGGCATGTTACAATTTTGTATTGAAAGACAATATTGTGAGCAGACATATTTCTTGGTTTTGGTACTTTATGCAATGACATCTATGTTTTGAATTCAATCACCATATTAAATATTCATAATGTAAATAAAAGAAAAACTACATGTGAAAATGAATCCTACTTGTGGCATTGTAGACTAGGTCATAGTGGCGAGAAAAGACTTAAGAAGTTGCATAAGGAAAGATTCTTTACTCTTTTTTATTATGAATCATATGCAACTAGCATGTCTTGCCTCAAAGGTAAAATGGACAAAATAACCGGTATAAGACAATGGGAAAGAGTTAGTGAACTCTTGAGACTCTTACATACTGATGTATGTGGTCCAATGTCTACATAAGCATGTCATCACTTTTACTGCTGGCAAAGTATGCATACGTCTTGATGAAATACAAACGAGAGGTTTATAATGTAGAAGAAGATTACTAGACGATATTAAAATTCTTTGAGATCGAGCTGTTGAATTCTCTCAGGTTATTCCTACACACTACATCACAATGGTGTCGCACCTTATTAGATATGATGGGTGGTGTACCTTATTAGATATGAATGACGAGTAACACCTACTATGCCCTTAAGACGACAGTGCTCATATTATATACCTAGGTTTACCACTCCATATGGAAAGGCAGAAAGGTTAAGATGTGTGGTTGTGCATCTGTAAAAGGGCACACATCACAAAGGTCTAAAGCATTAATGAGTCGAACCTCGGCTCCTCCGATCCTCTGAGAACCTAATGGATAGAAATAAAGAGTATTGATGAGAATGAGCTCACTATAGGAGTGATTTATATAATGGATGCGCATTTTAGGTCAACTTTGTTGTTGTCAATCATTTACGTTAAGGTTTGGCATCCGTAGCTTCACATGCCTTTGTTGAAGCTATATGCCACCTTACGGGAGTATATCATCACCAATTTAGTTGAAGATGGCAATGATTTCTTAAACAGAAAAGAACAATTGGACACGACAGTGAGAATATCATAATATTGCAGTTATAGTGAAATCGTTGTAATTAATCGCCAATTGCTTGTGGCTAGTTTGAGCAACAGGTGTAACTTCAGGCTCTCGGTCAAAAGATAAGATAAATTAATTAATAGATCAAAAGATAAGATAAATTAATTAATAGATAAATGAAGGGTTAACTGAAATTTTAAGTTGGTAGAATAGTCAAAATCCTTGGCTAGACCTTCATCAGTAAACAGTTTAAGAAAATTGGCTAATTTTAATTCAAGTGGAACCCTTCACACTGCTAACCACCAACCAGAGTCATGTCTGGAGCTCAGACACTCTGGTGTAAACAGCAAGATTTAGCTCTCAAGGATCGCATGCCATCGGTTCTTTCTGGTGTCGGGTATCACCTATCCACGAGACCACGGCATGCCAATCCACGATCGAGCTAATATGAAAAGCAACCATGAGGACTGATTGCATGTTTAATAATGTAGTATCACCTGCTACAACAGCTCTCTCTTCTCTGGGAAAGCCACGGAAAACCTATAAATAGATCAAGTCTTCGTTTCAACGAACACGTCACCCACCAACAAGATGAACACCCCTTTCTTTCTATATTCTTCTGTCTGCCACAATGTCATTTTCTTCGTGATGTGAGGAATGACATAATATGAAGAGATAAACCCTATATAGAATGGTGCACGTTCTGCGTGAAAAGGCAGAGCAGTGAGAAGTTAAAAACAAGTAATTGGTAAGGGATGCAGTGCTCTCTCTTGTTTCAAAACCTGTGGGTTTTCTGTGGCATTTAGTTGGTAGTTTTGGTGTCCGTGAGAATAGCAAGAAATCACTAATTCTGTTGGATTGGAAGATGAAGTAGGCTAATGGTATCCACTATAGCCATATGCGTGTGTGTATGTATGTGTATATATATATGCGTGTGTGTATGTATGTGTATATATATATGCGTGTGTGTATGTATGTGTGTATATATATATATATATATATATATATATATATATATATATATTCTATAAAACACAACCTTTTTTGAATTTAGTCCCAGTCACCAAGGTTTGTCCCAGTCACCAAGAATTTGTCCCAGTCACCAAGATAGTGGGTCCCGCATATTGTGGGGAAACATATTGGGAGAAATTTTTGAATTTTGAACGAAAACTTTTTTGAAATTTTTTGAATTTCTCTCCACCCCAGCCAAGAGACGCTGCAGCCACCCACTCCAGCCAAGAGGAAGGCTGAGAGATCAATCAGTTTGCTAAGAGGAAGGTTGAGACCCTCATCAATTTGCCAATCAATCTCTCACGCCAAGACCCTCATCAGTTTGCTACCAGCATCAGAAGTTTCTCTCTCTCTCTCTCTCTCTCTCTCTCTCTCTCTCTCTCTCTCGCAATTGATCGCCAGCGGCTGAAGACTCACACGCCAAGACGAAGGCTGAGAGATCAATCCTAGGGTTTCTCAATTTCAGCAGTAGATCGAACCTCCAAGCTCGATTCACCCACAGCCAAGACGACGACGATGAAGAAGAAAAATTTGACGGGCTCATGTCCTGCCCACAAACCCACATGCCCTCGACTCCATTGTCAACAGAGCTCATGTCCTGCCCACAAACACTGTCTTCGAGATCGGGACCCGGCACCGGCAAACTCATCGTCAGAGATGCTTGGACTGCAGGATAAGCTCATTTTGAGTATGCCACCACCTGTTTGTTTTAATTCCACACACATTTTTTGCATAACTACCAAATATGGTTGTGGTTATATATCGGCTGCCCCTTGGTTACCATTTATCACTTCATTTATCAACACGATATGTTGGGTACATAGAGGGTGGGGAGCTGACAGAGGTAACTGCCATTACCATTTATCACTCAGTCATTTGAAAATTACTCAGTTATTAGCGTTTCGTTGTTTGGTTTCACTGTCATAAAGTTGACATGGTGGCCTTGGCAATATAAATTTTGATTGAGCTATAAACTTTGACAATTTGGTTTCGCTGCCATAAACTTTGATAACTTTACATATAAATTTACCATTTGTTATAAAATTGAAAATACTGAACATTACTCAGCATGAAAAATGACTACAAGAGTAGGGCACGCAGTGGTGATGCTCATGTAAGGAGTGCGGGAAAAATTTAGGAAAATGCCTCAAAAAGTATTTTCCTCATCAGCATGCTTTGTTGGAGAAGTAGAAAATGAACACAAACCTATATAGATTTAATGTATGATTTAATGTATGATTGGTATTTTTCTGATTGGTATTATTAACACAAAGCATACATTAAATATTGTTGATTGGTATTTTTCTCATAACATGTAAAATACCATCATGTATAGATTGGTATTATTAACTAAACCTACCGTGTTTTTGTGTTTAAAGAACAGTTTATAACTTGGTGGATTCACATTTATGTTTCAAAAACACCACCATGCAAAACACCACATAATTGTGCAAAGTTATTGTGTTTTTTAGTCCGGTTGTTTTTTGGCTGTTCTTTAAATATTTCCCAGTTTAAATCATGTTTAGATTGGTAATTTAAATGTTGCATGTTAAATCTTGCATGTTAAATATTGCATGTTAATTCTTATTTCTATTTTGAATATCCTTGAAGATGAACCATATCCATTCAAAGTTCAAATTGTGTTAATTTTTTATTTTGGGCAAAAAAGGTTCATGCTTGCTATTATTCTTTAGAGTATAAGTTCACATTTACCATTTTCCAAGATACTTATCTGTTGTTAACTGGATGTTTTATGGCATTTGTCATGCAGTCTATCACTCATTGGCTAGATATAGGAAGTTTTTTTTGGGGAAATGGATTGGCACAGTCTTAACACAAATTCTCCATAGGATTTCAGATTTCAGTATAAGTTTTTTTATGTTTTTGGCAGAGGAATCTCGATTATTGGAGGCACTATCAAAGAAGCTCAAGTCCAATTCCCTCAGGGCCGAAACATCCACTCAATCCATTGCTTCCACTAGGTACGAATTCAAATTTCAAATGCAGACACGATTCTAGGGTTTCATAGTGCGCTCCGTGCATTGGTTTTCTTAAAAATAGGGATTCTGGTACATGATAGGCTTTTGGCCCCCAAAGGGATGAATGCAGAGCAGTTGGCTCGGGATTTCAAAGGTGATATTCTCTCTGTATTGTAAAATGTGTAAATTTTTATAAAACAAGTGTTCCTTATTGCTTAAAAAAATTCTCCCCCTCCCACGTGCATGCAACTTTGCTTACTTTTGACAGTTTTCTTGCTTAACTCATTTGATTTGATTTGTAGATTATGCCTTGATGTCATCCATATGCTTATAATAAATCAACAATGCAGGCAAATGTGGGCATGGGTTTCTTCTTCACAGTCACATAGGACACAACAATTTACATATTGCACTCACTTTCTTTGAATTCCATCAACAGTATTTAGTTTGTTAATCAAGAGAGATCTTCCTCAATAAATTATCTCGATAAAAATTTTCAGTAAATTTTAGTTTGTTATTCATATGTTGTAAGATAATGATACCTAGCACCGTTGAGGTTTAAATATGGGTCCAACGAATCAATTTTTTCTCATTTCCCAAATCGTTTCCACCTCAAGCTATTATTTTGTTGATCTATGATTTGAGTCCTGTTAATGTCTTCATCCTCAGTTGAACCAGATGTAGTTCTATAAAGCGATGGAATTGTAGCCTTTTCTTATTTTATAAAGTATAGTTCTTTTGTGATGTAGAATCAAAGCAACAGCCTTAAAGATCTGAAATCGGCTTCCAAATTGTATATGCAATGGTAGTATTTTGGCTTGGTAAGCCATTGGTTATATTTTTCAGTTTTATCAGAGTTTCTTTCAATTAAGTCCTTGATTTATGATGTATACCATGTCATTTAATTAACTACCACTCTAATTTTATCTTTTTCTTTCCACTAGATACCATTCCATACATGGACTGTCTATGTTTGTCCGGCTGCAAATGAGTATTTAAGCGTAATAATTAAGCACGCTGTGTTTCCACATTCTGGTAATTATTAAGCACGCTGCAAATGACATATTGCCTTGAAATGAATCACCCTCCTCCTGAATACAGAACATGCCTCGATGATTTGCGTAGTGTTGCATGGATGGAAGACAGGTATATTGTTCTCTTCTAATTCCTACCAGAATCATAATAAATGTTTTTTGTGTGATTTAATAGAAGAGGATTCATCATGTTAGTGTCCTATTATTATTTTTATCGTCATTAGTTACAGTTTGAAGCACATCGTCAGATCAGATTATAGAGTGTTAATGGTATGCCGACCATTCTTTTCCCTGTAACTCAAGCATATATTCCCTAAGTAGAAAAACAATAAGGTACTTTAAATTTAACATAACCAACTAATTTTTTTTGCAGTCTTTAACTCTACATATGATTTGATTATCACCGCTCAGTAACATGTAATAAATACACATGCTTCCCCTTGATCAATTGAATGTCTTATAAAATCCCTGCAATGTTAAAAACTACAAGCGTTCATTCCTTTAGGTAAGCTTAAATTAAGTGACTACTATGTCAGATTTTAGGGCTACTTCATTCTAAGGGCTTCCAGGATCCAGTTTGTCATATGCAAAGTTGGATTGTAGCAAGTTACCATGAATATTGTGGTATGATATCAGTATATGACAAAATTTGTGATGACTACTGGGGATATTAAACATTGGCGTTATTTTAGCTTCTGTTGCTAAACACTAGGGACCTTTGGCACATCAATAAATTTTTTTCTCCTTTTCTTTCCCTTTGTAGTGTTGTCTGTTGTTCGGCATATCACTATCAACTATTGTTCGCATCATTATTTGTATTGCACCTCTCAAGCCCTGAGGAACCAAATCAAATAAGCATGCTTGTGCTGTTTGGTTATTGTATTGGCTTACTATGGTCTTGGTACCGTATTGAGTTCTTACCATCTGGTTACTGCATGGTATGTGTTTGAATGTTTGGTGCTGGCAATTAGCTTTCTTTGCTCCCATTAGCTTTCACGGTATCTCCCACTTTTCTTATATATGGTGGGCTACTGATGATACATACAGGTGTTCAATTCTTACAGCTTGCCTTTCAATTAGCTGGCAAATGGGATCCTGATGATACATACTGATGATACATAACAGTAGTTCAAGATAGTTAGTTCACAGATGGGATGCTGATGATACATCAGCTTGCAAAAATGCAGATGGATTAGATGCCATAAGATTAGCTTTACGAAAGTGGGTTGATTGGGTTTCTTCAAGGGTGAATCCCCAGTCCCAGTAACTCTTCTTTTAACCATGTCACCTACACATCTCTGGTGAGTGTTTATACTTTATTCCAGTAAGAAACACAGCTTATATGCCATGAGATTTGCTTTAGAGAAGTGGGCTGATTGGATTTCTTCACCGATGAACCCCATACCCAGTAAGTCTTCTTTGTAACCATGTCACCTACCTATCTCTGGTGAGTGTTTATACTTGATTCCAGTAAGAAACACAGCTTATTAAATTTTAGAATAATTATGTAGTAATCTGAAGAATTATACAGCTGTTGCATTAGATTTACAAGAAAAACATATCCGTGTTAAATTATTATGGGAATTGTATGTTTTTGTAAGTGAAATTCATTTCATTTGAATCCCCTACCTTGCACTACACTTTTTGGAGTTGAACTTACTAATTATTTGCAAACCACAATTTCAGTTCGATTTCAGAGACCTACACCTACACCATATTTATTTCTAAATTAAGTTAAAATTTCTTTATGTTACTGTTAACCACACGATAAATGGAATTAGAGAGACATAGTCCTGTGAAATTTTGTTAATGTACATTGAAAACTTCATAAGGACTATGTTATTCTGTTGCATTGCATTGCATGATACGTCAAAAAAAATTGGACTTTCTAATCTAAGAGATTGAAACTTTGTAAACTTTTTACTCATGCTATTTTATAGTTGCTATTAAGATTGTTAATGATATACTTTTTTTTTCTTATAAGAGAGTTACAAGCACGACTATAGTGAGTTCATCTTAAAGAGTTACATGCATGGCTATAGTGAGTTCATCTAAATGACTAATGAATTTTTGGCAGAACTTTGTAATGAATGTCTCAGATGTCGGTCAAATCCAATAGCAATGTATGTATCTTTCTGGAATATGTCTAAGAGTGACACATGGTGTTCAATGGTTATTTGCTAATTGAAGTCATTCAGTTATTATTTCTAGATTGAGGTGATTTTTTCTAAATGTGTTTATATGTTAAAACTTAGCGAAAGCATGTTGAGAAATTTTATTACTTACATTGGATCTTTAGCACAATTGATGCTTCAGCTCCATCTTGGCGATTGACATGTAGTGACTAGCATTTTCCAACTCCAAAGTTCAGGAAAATTCATGACAATTATGCTCCAACTTCTCCTGGCGATTGTCAAAAAGCTAAATAAACAACCAAACGTCATTCCGCTCCACCCAGAATTTTTTTCTTTCGAAGGAATACCCATTTATTAAAATTTCATTTTTGATTTAAGATAAAACTTTTGACACTGGTTTGTTATTTTGCGAAGGTTACAACCGATCAGAATGGAATTCGAATGCCAATATCACCAAGCACAGGTCCCAAATATGTTTGGTAAGTTTTTTATTTCTAATGAATGAGAAATGTGTAACCTATTCATTTGTTGTTTACATGAGAAATGATCATTTAACATACTAAATTGTGCCTGCATTTAACTTGCATAATGCATATGTGAAATGCATTATGACCAGGATGTACATGCATTTAACGTTCTGTTTTGGATGCACATTGCAGGCATTTAATTAGAAATGCAAACTGCATGTACATTATGAACAGGATGTACAATATAAATACTGAACATGATGATGTACATGCATTTAACTTGCAAATTTTGTGTGTTGATGAAATGAAAATTTCACATGATTACAGGCAAATGCATTATGCAAATTGGAGGTAAATGTACATGCATTTAACTTGCATAAAAATTACATCTAATTGCAAGCACAATGAACAGGATGTACATGTATTATGTATTATGAACAGAAAGAACAGTAATTTCTAATTGCACATGAGAAATGAATGAGCATTGAGCAAGTAAATACTGAAATAAATGTCTTGGAATGTTATTTTAATTAAAAAAGACTATCTAAATTGCAGACAGAACTTGCAGATGTTCATTTCTCATTCAATATGAAGTTGTTAAATTAATTACATGCATAATTTTTTTGCTTATCTGATTTAATATGAAGTTGTCAAGCACAATTAGATAGGCTTGATTCCAGGCTTGATTACATGCACAATTTAAATTAGATAGGCACAGTTTTTTATTATAGACACAATTAGATTGGCTCAATATTTGCCATAAAAATTGTGCAAGTTCTATCTGCAATTTCTCACACTTGATTACATGCACAATTTTTATAAACTAAACAGTTTTTTAAACCTTTGTTAATTTAATATGAAGTTGTTAAACATGATAGTGTGAGCTTTGTTAATTTAATAATGAGGAATGGAAGGAGAAGGGGAAGCTAAAGGTGGTTATAAGGTTCGAGCGGCGGCCGAACATTGGCAAAGTCGATGGCATTTTATATAATCTGATGGCGGTCAATTCGCCTGTAACAAAGTCTGTCAAGTTTCTGCGAGATTTGGCGTTGAATGTGGCTGGAAAGATGGCAAAGCAGTTAGCTTTGTTTCATGCAACTTCTAGCATATCAGTAGCATGTTATCTTTTTTGACCATGTTGATTTTTCCTATAATTCTTTCATATGGGCATGTAAATTTAATCCATCTATTGATTATGCAACAAGAAAATGTCTACTTACAAGTAGATACCTTATCCTCAATCCTGTCAGATGCAATATTTATATGATTCCTTTCTTATAAAGAATGAGTAAATATGCCAAAGTTCCAAGGAAGGTGAGAGCTAATAATTAGAATTAACAAAGTGAGAACTTAAAGGCAAGACAACAGGTCAGCTAACCATATCAGATATTACTGGAGAATATTTTCCACTATAAAAAGGAGTAAACGTAGCATAAAGGAATACCAGTGATTATAATATGGCACCTGAAATTACAAAGCATCTTTAGTACATAATTCCTGTCAATTTCCACAAGATAATATCACCCGATTTTAAGGTTTGCTTTCTATCAGAGCTCGACAGCCTATTCAGATGACTTATTTCACAATCCTTCCTTACAAAATCTATATCCAACAGAATTTTGTCAAGTGCTTTCTGGCACTTTCCATCGCTATTTGTGCGTGCTCAACATCATGGATGGTGAACCAAATTATAGTTCAGCCCTCTATCTTCTTTTCAAAACTGCCTTCGTAGTTCCCTATCTTTTAATGAAGTAAAAGAAAACAATAAACTAGAAGGACATAACCTGCTGTTAGCACAAATGACAATACTCGCCTATCATGTATGTTATATGACATCACATTGTCTCAATTAGAGTGATCCCTTTCAGTCGTTTCTTTTGCTCATGTGTGACTCGAGCCCTTAAAGAATTATGTGAAAGAAAGCATTAGCAACGTTTTTTCCGCTTACATAAATTGCTAGCTATGTAAAGTTACATAAATTACAGGCATAATTTTTCCATCAATTTCAATCTTCACAATTTTCCTTGATTTCAGATTTTGCCAGAAGCCCTTCAGCATTGAAATCCATTAAAAATGAGTTATTGTGTTTCCGAAAGCCCTTCAGCTCGCGATGCTCTCGACCATGCTGAGGAGAGGCTGGTCAGGTTCCAAGCGAGTCATGATAGGTTCCAAGCGAGCCCTTCAGCCATTCTACTGCATGCAATAGCAAGGTTTCGTCTTCATATCTTTATTTTCATGTACAAAGTAACCTGTCGGACTTAACTTCAATCAACAGGAAGTATACATTCATAAGATTCAGTGCAAGTTTTATTTTACTGAAATGTAAAGCATATGACCCATCTAATAAGCAGTCAATGTTGGTTCTTTACTTTAATCTAAACCATATGGGACTTGCTGGCTTTTGCGTTAAGCTCAAATAGCCAGGCTAGCTTATGATAAATTGAGTTGCATTTGGGTTTTGCAATGTCTTCTTCATTTCACTTGATATATGCAACAAATTTCTTTCTTTCTTTTATTTTTTTATAGACTACTGCAACATATTTAATAAAACCTCAAATCAAAGGGGCAGGGGTTGATACGGCAACGAGGGTGAGCATGTCATATATGAGATTTCTTGCATTTTCTCGAGGGAGAAGCATTTCATATATGAGATTTCTTGCATTTTCTGTAGGGAGAAGGTGAGCATTTCATATATGAGAGCTTTCGTAACAATACAAGGCAACAAGGGTGAGCATGTCATATAAGAGATTTCTTGCATTTTCTGGAGGGAGAAGCATTTCATATATGAGATTTCTTACATTTTCTGCAGGAAGTGACCATTTCATATATGAGAGCTTTCGTAACAATACAATGGGCTGGAGCTGATAAGACCATGGTTCAATGGGGAGACACATCCGACACTCCTTGGCCTAGAGCGGCCCCTTGGGACTTATAGTTCAGATACTTTTGCTGTCAATTCTCCCTATTTCATAGCCAAGAACATCACTTTTAAGGTGATGTGAGTCCAACATTTTACATTTCCATGGTATCGCATTGAAGTCCCAACCGCTGCATTAAAATTTACATTTAAACGTTGCAGAACACTGCCCCACTTCCACTACCAGGAGCTATAGGAAAGCAAGTGGTGGCCTTCAGGATCTCAGGAGATACAACGGCATTTGTGGGCTATAGATTCTAGGAAGAACATGACACGATCTATGATTACGTTGGAAGGTGTTACTACAAAGACTGCTACATTAAGGGCTCTGTAGACTTCATCTTTGGAAATGCCCTTTCTCTCAATGAAGTAGTTACTGGTTGTGGCGATAAATCAGGTGGCGAGGGTTGACTTGATGGAGAGGGATATGTATAAAGTGGCTAATGAAAGTATAGTATGCGATTGGTTTTGATCATATTTCCTGTTTGACTGCCAAATGTTTGTTAAAATGTCTTTAAGGAAAATATATGCATGCTTCCATGCAATTGTGCCAATACTTTCTGTTTCAGAGTGTTTTCTCACTACAGTATCGTTGACCGTGGACTGCCCGGTCAACGTGGTCAAGGGACCGATTAGGGTCCCTTGGGTGCGTCGAGCGCGTGTAGACACGACGCGAATCGGAGATGTAGTTGACGCAGAGCACATCAGCGGGGCCGGGTCTGGATCCGCGGCCTCTGGGGGCTGAGGGGAAGCCTCAGCCCGGTGTGAGATGCTCGGCCTCGGACGGTCGGGCGACGAGGGGAAGCCTCGGCGCCTTGGCTTGACGCGCGACTGACGCGGAGCTGAGGGGAAGCCTCGGCTCGGACGGGTGCGCTCGGCCTCGGTCGGTCAGACGACGAGGGGTAGCCTCGGTCGTCTCGCTTGATGCGCGACCGGCGTGGAGCTGAGGGGAAGCCTCAGCACTTGGATCTAATGTCTTCTTTAGCGCGCCGAGGGGTAGCCTCGGCGGGACGATAACCTCCGGGATCGGTTGAAGGCGGAGTCGCTCGGTGAGAGACGCGTGGATCCTCGCGTCGGCTCGGTGAGGGGTAGCCTCGGCGGAGCGACGTCCTCGTGGTGGTGGAGGCGAACGGGCTCGGGGACGAGGGAACTCGGCTCCAGCTGTGATGGCGCGGAGGGGTAGCCTCGGCGCCATAGGATCTCCTGGACCTGAATAGACAATAGAGCTCGTCAGGGGGGTCGGACCTTGGTTCCGACCAATTCCCCTCCGATGCCTAAGTCAGAACGGATCTGTGTAAGGGCTCGGTGGGATCGAGTGTGGCTCGCGGAGAGACCGATACCCGATCCTCGGGCCGAGTTATGGAGGAGAAATATTGAGGTGGAAGAAGGAGTGAAAGTGTTTGTATGCGATACCATTGTTCTCGATCGCGAAGCCCCCAGGCGATGATGCCTCCCCCCTCTTTATATAGGCGAGTCCCATCCTCATGGGCCATGATGAGACATCATGGTCGATATTGATGAGGTCGTGCTAATGGGGAATGTTGACCCCAATAATTGCCATCCTTTATGGAGGGATAAATGCCGTGAAGGTGGAGTGATGGCATTGAAAGTGGCCGCCATCATTGGCGAGTCATGGCCATGAAGTCGGTTGCCATATTTGGCGAGCCATGAATGTGGCTGCCATAATTGGCGGATCATGATGGCATGGGGCGGCTGCCATATTTGGCGAAGGCATCCTCGATTTGGGCCCCGATTTCCTCCACTACAGAAGTGGGCAATCTCTTGGGCCTTCGTCGTGGGTGGAGAAACGCGACCCGCCTGTGAGATCCTCGGGCCGGAGCCCGAGGCCGTAGTTTGGCTGGTTGACTGGTTGTGATTGACTTGGCTCCTCCGGACCCGGTCAAAATAGTCGTATCAATTGCCCCCATCTTCTGAGCTCTACCATTGTTGAGGTGGAGGTCGGGAGATGTAGTATAATGGGGAAGAAGTTGGTCTTTCTGTAGAATTTGGTCCGTCCTGTGGAGTTGGCTAGTGACGATAGATCGTCGGTCCGAGATTCGTTCGGTTGCGAGGTGAGTCGCCCCTCGACTTACGGCCGACGATGGAGTGGGTCGATCTGTTGGGGGAGTTGCCCCCAGCCTTACGATCGATCTCGTTCGTTCGGTGGCGAGGGAGTTGCCCCTCGTCTTACGGCCGACGAAGGAGTGGGTCGATCTGCGGGGGGAGTTGCCCCCTGCCTTACGATCTATCTCGTTCGTTTGGTGGCGAGGGGAGTTGCCCCTCGACTTACGGCCGACGAAGGAGTGGGTCGATCTGCTGGGGGAGTTGCCTCCAACCTTACGATCGATTTCGTTCGTTCGGTGGCGAGGGGAGTTGCCCCTCGACTTACGGCCGACGAAGGAGATCCGTTCAGTGGCGAGGGGAGTTGTCCCTCGACTTACGGCTGGCGAAGGAGATCCGTTCACTGTGGCGAGGGGAGTTTCCCCTCGACTTACGGCTGACGAAGGAGATTCGTTCAGTGGCGAGGGGAGTTGCCCCTCGACTTACGGCTGACGAAGGAGATCCGTTCGGTGACGAGGGGAGTTGCCCCTCGATTTACGGCCGACGAAGGAGATTCGTTCGGTGGCGAGAGGAATTGCCTCTCGACTTACGACTGGCGAAGGAGATTCGTTCAGTGGCAGGGGGGGTTGCCCCTCGACTTACGGCTGACGAAGGAGATTCGTTCAGTGGCGAGGGGAGTTGCCTCGACCCTTCGACCGATCCGTTCATTCGGTGGCGAGGGGAGCTGCCCCTCGACTTACGGCCGAAGAAGAAGTGAGGACCTTGTGAAGACTTTCGAAGATTCCATGGCGGTGCTCTGCCACTACTTCGTCCCACTCGGGTTGATGCAGGAGCTGTTCGGTAAGCGAGAACCCAGCATCACAGTCAGGGGTGCTTCAGCCAGATCAGCTTGGCCACGATCGGGGGATCGGTCTGGATGCTCGAACTCGGACAGTGGTGCTTCGGCCAGATCAGCTCGACCACGATCAGAGGAGCGGTCTGGATGCTCGAACTCGGACGGTGTTTTTGGAGATGAGCTCGGCGTGGCAAGGGACGCCGAGGGGTGCAGAGATACCGGTGGCGATGTAGGAGAGGCTGACATGCGCCTTGGGCGCCAGGCAGAGTATGGCACCGCGGGGCGTGCCAGACATCCCAATGTCGGTTCTCCTCGGCCGATGCGTTGATCGTGCCCTCGCTTTGGATGGAGTGGGTCTCTATCTCGGCAAGGGCGAGCCAGGCTCGGAAACAACAAAGGCGAGTCGAGCTCCGAGTCAGGCTCTATGGAGGTGGGGTGAGCCCTCAGAGCTGTCGATGGAGGCGAGCTCCCAGGCTTCTTAGGCGGAGGCAAGCCCTTGTTTCGGTAGAGTCAGGGCGTGCTTGGACGACGCTGAGGTCGAGCTCCGATGTAGATCGATGAAGCTCGGTTGAGTTTGGTCGTGGCTTGATGAAGCGTGTAAGGAGCCTCGCTCGAACTTGGAACTTGCAATTGAGCCTAGCCAAACTTGGACGGTGCTTAAGCCGACCAACCGAGCTCGTCGACACTACAAAAGTTTGAAAGGATCCGCTCATCTCCGAGCTGTGGAGTTCGGCTTGTCTCCTTGCTTCCGAGTGGATGGGTTTCCTGTAACAAACTTTGACGATGAACCGCGTACATTGTTGATGAACCGCCCCATCCCAAGAGGTCGGAGAGGGTGGTTGATAGTCCCGGGGACCACCAATAATCAAGCTCCTCCGAGTGTGCTCGAAGATCTCCCGGAAGTTGGTACGTTGTTTCGGCTGAGCAATGAGAATTTTCTCGACAAATTGAAGTGGGCAGGAATGACCAAACTCGGCAAGGTCGTTTGCTTATCAGGTTTGTCACATGTAGCCGCTCCGAGTAACGGCAAATGCGACCTCGGATGGTCTGCAACCCTTCAGGCTCGATTGGATTGGCCGGAAAGAGCTCGAATGATCGATCCATGCTTCGGGCGCTCCAACAAATTATTAGACCAGACTTCTCCCTGGGGGCGTTCCGAGCTTGGCGTGTTCGACAGATGCAGCTCCGATGAGTGCACGACCAGCGATAGCGTCCTTATTTCTGGTTGTGCTGATCAGCAGTTCCACGCTGTCTCGATCCCTTCTTCTTGGTCGAAGGCTCGGTAAATCCTTTCACCTAGCCCACCAATTATGGTTGACATGACTGGAATTGAGAGACTATTGCCACCGAAATCAGCTGGGAAAAATTGCATAAATCATGGAGGTTTGTGTTAGGAGACTTATCTGGAGCTCAATTTCGAATGGGCAGGAATCACCCGTTCGTCGATCGGTGGCTCTGGGAGCCCAAGCTCGGCACGCATGGCTAGCTCAGAAGGGGGGCAGGCACGCAGGCTCGACAGTGGGAGTTTGATGCAATGGGCAGCCCCATATGGCCAGCAGATATGGCTCAGCACGGCCAGCTGCCGAGAGCAGAAGCCTAGGAAGGGCCTATGGTTACTTGGGGCCTGATGTTAAGAGGGTTGCGTTCTCACAGCAAGAGGAGATCCTAATAGTTGAGCTATGGATTCTTGCATCAAGGAGAAACTGAGGTACTGGCCCCATCAACCACAAGAGGGTGAAGATGGAAGCAAAAAGAAATGACCAGATGATGACGACAGTTGGGGTTCGGTTGTCTTCCGTGCAAACCCCCAGACCAAGAAGATGAACTCGCTGAATGGAAGGCCCCACAACTTGTAGTCGATGTGCGGTGATGGAGATGAGCGGACGCGGGGCGTCTCGCCGCGCCGACGTCGCTGTGGAGTCCACCGATTACTCAGAATTGTTCGCTCCTCCATCGGTCTACGATTCCAACGCCACTCAATCGGAACACGGGGCGAGTAGGTTTTGCTCTGCTTCGAGGGAATATGTCTTAGGGTCTCGTGCAGCACTTCTGCACCTTATCACCGCTGCCATCGCCTTGAGTAGTGCCGTCGACATCGTTTTCTCCATCAAGAACCGATGAGGGTGAAGTTGAGGACGGATTTAACGACGAGGGTGGAGAGGACGAAGTTGAAGTTGGGTGGCTATGTCACCAACGGTGGTGGCAGAGACCTCAACGACCTCCTCCTCCAGCACCTTAAAGTGGAACTCCAGGTCGGCGAGGATGCAAGATCTCCATCCCTTGATGAACAGGCTGATCGGGTTGTTTCCTCTGCTGTTGTCGTCATAATCGTTGCCATTGCACCGTCCTCCTTATATTCGGTGGGATCGACATCGTCATGGAGGCGAGCTTCAGCCGATCCGATAGAGATGCGCTCTGCTCGGCGACGGTGCTTGTCCCGCTCGGTCGAAAATTCGGTCTTGGGGAAGGATCGAACGGTGTGGGGGTGCCTGGAAGTGGTGGGGGATAGCTCACCATGCTATCTCTGCATGCACAGGAATAGCAGTCTGCCTTTTGACTCCTTCGAAGCAGATGTAGAGGCCCACTAGTAGATCAATGGTAGAGGGCGGCCAGATCTAGCTTCAGACCTAAGGAGATGGGGCACAAGAGCACCGTCGGGAAGTCGTTCTCCGCTAAGCTCAGCTCCTTGATCATCTTCTCCGGCTCAAAGGTTGCTCCTTTGTGCGTGTGGGCTCGAGGCTTCTTGACTGTGATCGGGAATGTCCTGATGTGGTCCTTCACTCTGTTCGACACCGGGCATTGATGCCTCTGATCTCTCCTTTGCTGGAGCGGTCACCGATGCAACCATCAGCATGGCGACTAACCGGATCCGGAGGTCTTCGTCAGATCCTTCTACCGAGGGCTGCAGAAGCGGCCACCGCCTTCTTGTGCTCGTTGGCAGTTTTCTTACCCTTCCCGTTGAATCTGCTGGACTATGATCCGGCGGTCGAAGGGAGTGTCGACAGAGGGGGGCTCTGGATCCCAGGATCGAGATCGAAAAGGCTCTCGTGGCGACAAGGAGACGACGGTTTGATGTAGCGAGGTCTGTCGCAAGTGACGACGAGGGCGCAGGGACGGCCGCACTGCCGGTGACCGCAAATCCTTCGAAAGAATCAGATCGACCGAAGGACTCTGATCCAGTTTTCTTGGCATAAGGGGCCATCGGACTCGGTGCGGCAAATTTTGAAGCGAGGGGCTTCAGGTGACCGTCGGTGGGTCTGTATGTGGAGGACGATAGGATGGCGTCTCTGTCCCCCCGGAAGCTCTTGGATTCTTGGACGCCTCAATTTTGCAACAGAGTTTTGACTTTTGAATCCTTTGGGACAGGATAAGTGACTGGTCCAAAAAGTTGTACTGATAATCCCAAGTATAGGACGTCGGTCAAGTAGTAAACCTGGTGAGACCAGGATCGTATTCCTCAGGGACAATGCAACCTGCAAATTTCAAAGTTTAGAATTAAGCTAGAAAAATTAATTGATGAGAGATGAACCACCCTTCGAAGGCGATTTTGGATTTGGATTTAGCGTGAGGTAAAAGTCGTTTTAAGAAATACAAAAGTTTAAAACGTGAACGTGAAAATACAATTTATAAAAAGACGTGTGTGTGTGTTGTGTTTCCGTTAGTGTTGAGTAGGTTATGCTATTCATTCTCCATGATTTCTCGAACCCGCATCCATGCCAAGGTATGTGGATCGGAAGATAAAGCTTTAAAAACGATGATTTTTCAATTAAAAAGATAGCGTAAAACAAGCGATTTCTTTGAATAATAAATTATAAAAGATGAACCTCGCGGTTCATCACCCTCCTTGGGCTCCTCTATGGATTGATGCACTTAGACAATGCCTCGCGGCACGTCATCCTAAGCGGATTCCTCTACGGATTGTGCGTATTTGAAAAAGTAAAGAAATCGGCGTTTTTAAACGGTTTTGATTTTTGCACAATATATGGAGATATGAAAGCAATACCCTAGCAACACTAACTTCCACACAACATACCCACAATACTTTAGCCAAGCATGGTAACAAAAACGACAAATTTCATTACTACAAACATCGTTTTATTACAAACCGTAATACAAAACTAATGAAAACGGGTAAAGAAAAGGTATTTTTCACCACTTTTGAAGCCCAAACACCCACAAAATTCTTCCTGATCTGAGCAAACTCCTCTGGAATGGATAGAAGAACTCCTTAGCTTCGAAATGAGACGAAAATCACTCAATTTGGAGTTGTGTAGTGAAAGTTATGCCCAAAATACCGATATTTATAGGCTAATGGGTCTGCGGGTCGTCTTCAACTCTGGCGGGCGCATCCCATGTGTAAAACAGGGTAGCGGGTCAAATTTTTGCTCTGACGGGTGCAGCCCCTCTGTCGACGCAGGCGCGGACCCGCGAAAAGGACTGCGGGCTGGTACCCGCTGTGTGAATGTGGGCTCAGCCCGCAATTTGAACAGCGGGCCTGTGGGCCCGCTTATTTAACGAGCGGGCAGCGCCCGCTCGTTTTTTATTGCACGCGCGCGCGCGTGCGCTGGCGTCAGCGCTGATGCCAGCGCACGTTTATAATATATATATATTTTTAAAATCTTCCGCCCGCGTTGCGGGCGGCGACTTCCGCCCGCAGCGCTGGCGGCTGACATCAGCTGCCGTCAGCCGATTGCTGACGTCAGCTGACGTCAGCGTTTTTTTTAATATAACATCTCTCTTTTACATAGCTTTACTGGGCCTTTTAATTCGCAGAAATTTGCTCCGATCTCCGAAAAATGTGGAAAAATAGCCGTTGGATTCGGAAAATTGCAAGCTTCTCCTGAAAAAATAAAATTGAGACAAAAT
>CM061142.1:388402160-388439953 GCA_030789695.1 Scilla litardierei
GAGACGAAGCATGAGTTCTCATGCCGAGCTATGGAGGAGAAATGTAAGGTGGAAGAAGGTCTGAGGGGATGGTATACCTGGGTGTCAAGTATCCAACATTCGGTCATTTGCGTTCCGTTTGTCGTTCTCTTATAGAAGTCCCATATGTCAACGCCTTAGTGGCATTTCATTATTCCTTCTTCCGTGCCCTCCCGCATTGATTTTCCCTTGAATGGTAATCAAGGCAGATTTAATGGCGGTTTCAATGGAGATCAAGGCAGGCGTGATCTGGTGAGAGATTTCTCCCTTCGAGCGGGGTCAACAGTCTGTCGAATGGCGGTCTTGGGCCGCGGCACCCTGACCCGCTCGTGGGCCCCTTTGGGCTAGAGCCCAGTGTGGTTTTAGGCCAAGCGGTCGGCTCGCCTCTTTTCAGCCCATTTGAGGGTTGTATCAGACCCGAACATGATTAGGGTTCAATATTGTATATTTTACCCCTCATTAGATGGAATTTTGTGCATAATTTGTGTTCATTTTGGCTCCGATAAGCGCATTTTGATGATATCACTTAATATTGGAGCTTACCGTTTTTATATGCTTAAAACATAATTTTTCAGCTTATTAGCATCTTCATCTTGGTCACTTATTATTTTTCAGTTGAATTTCATGAAGTCTCGATTCCAACGTATATTTTTCCAGAATTTATGGAGGTCAAAGCAATTTACTGTATTTTTTGGAAGACAGGGTGACGGTGCTGAAAATTTCTGGGCTAGAAAGTCGGCTTTTCCCCTCTTGTGCAGAATTCTGCTATCATTCCAGTGTATATTCCGGCCTAATGATATTTTTTGTTATAGTACACTTTGTTAAGGTTCCATCGCCCCCTGGAACACGTCATTCTGAGGTCGGATGATTTTTCTAGAATTTTCGCAAGACAGGGTGACGGTGTTGAAAATTTCTGCTGATTTTCTCCTCTTGTGAAGAATTCTGCTATCATTCCAGTGCATATTCCGGCCAAGTGATATTTTTCTGTTATAATACACTTTGTTACGGTTCCATCGCAGCCTGGAACACGTCGATCCGAGGTCGGATGATTTTTCTAGAATTTTCGCAAGACAGGGTGACGGTGCTGAAAATTTCTGCAGATTTTGGCATTGCTTGGGGGTTTGGGCCAGAATCCGACCCGTTTGACTTAAAAACAGACCCGATAAGCTGTGCTTGAGTTATATTACGAATTTGGGGGGTTTTCAGCCCTAGTTCTTATTTTTAACTGAAATTAGAGAGTTTGGAGGCCATGGGGGGAGAATGATGAAGCTTGGAGCTTGGAGGAGCATTTAGGAGAGGAAGATTTTCATCTTGGAGTGACACGTGGATGAAATCTCTCCATTCTCTTGTGTATTTAATTTAGGTTTTTGTGTTGTAATTTGGATGATAGTTTTGAGTAAAGACTTCTCCTTTTTCATCGTGATGTCTAAATCTCTCTTGTGTAATTGTGTTTTGTGATTGTTGTTGCTTGGGTTATGATTTTATCTCTAGCATGTTTCTATTTCCTATTTAGTGTATGAAACTTTGAGATGTTGGTTGTTGATGGAACCCTAGTGGGTAATCCATAGAGAGGAACTATCGTAGTCGACCCTCTCTTCTTTGCTCAAAGTATTTCTCGTTGTTTCATACACTACTTTTATTGCGCCCCACATGTTCGATGAAATGCCACACCCACCGATTGATCGGCCCTTAGCCGGGAGATCAATTGAGTTATATTTAGGTTGAATTCCCATGCACACGGCCTCATTTACACACACACCACATGAGTCCTCCTCGTTGCTTGCCGATTCGGCTCTCCACCCACTTAGGATAGATTTTGGTTTCACCACACTTTTTCCCACACTCATCCACCATTAGTGAGGTGGTTGTAACACGCTTTATTTTTCTTTATCGATCAAACTTGTGAATATAGAACGACTTGTCCCTGTGATACGACCTGATACTTACCGGTTATAATTTATTGCATTGACACTCCTACGTTTGGGAGTGGAAGGCGTGCTCCGTGTGCGTCCTTCCGTGTCAACCAATTGGCGCCGTTGCCGGGGACAACGGTTTCTATCGTTAGCAATTTTTGATTGATTTCGAAAGTTTTAGTGTGATACTACTATCTCTTAGTGTGAGTCTTTTCGATTCTTCATCTTTCACTTATTGTTCATCCTTATTTATTTTATGCTTTTTGAGTCTTTTTTATTGTTTGTTTTTTGTTTTTGTCCAAAAAAAGAAAGTACTTCAAACTCTCTTTGGTTTGACATGCGGGTGACCAAATCCCTACCGAGATTCCTTGGTAAGGATGCGGAGAGCCCTTACCTACATATTAAGAAGTTTGAGAGTGCTTGCAAGCTTCATTTTGATGGGAACACGTGTGCAGAAAATTTTTATCTTAAATTCTTTCCCTATTCGTTGGATGGTAGCACATTAAAGTGGTTTAAAGTTTATATCCATCATCTTAGTACATCTTGGCATGTACTAAAGCACAAATTTTGTATGAAGTTTTTTCCATCTTACAGGACCAAAACATGGCAAGGAAGAATGGTGAACTTTGCTCAGCGCATCGGTGAGACATTTTTTTAGGCTTGGATGTGATTTTCAGAGTTAGTGTACGGTTGTCCACATCATGGATTTGACAGGGTGTGTCTACTTGGATTCTTCTTGGAGAGTCTTCTTCCGGAGACGCGGAATTTTGTGGATTTGTTGGACAACGGCCACTTTTTGGACATGGATGAGAATGCGGCTTGGCGTTATTTGGAGTCCTATAAGGAGGAAGATCACACATTGGTTGCGACTCCAAATGAGCCAAGCCATGAAGTTTTGGTCCACCAAGCCCCGCATGAAGAAGTTTGTGTGGATCTCACCCCACCGGTAGTTGAAGAATTGAGTGCCTCATGTCAAGTAGTAGTTGAGGAACCAAGTGTTGGCATGGAGGAGTTGGTTGAGCCGGTGGAGGAAATTGTCTTGTTGGCACCTACTATTTCTGATGGGCCGTGTAAATTAGTTGTTGAGGAATTGGCTGTTGACATGGTGGAAATAGAGGAACTGATCGCGTGCACACTTGGGAGTGAAGTGGGCGAGGAGGATTGTTCTTGTATTGATGAGCCCGAAGAAGAGGCAAGCGAGGATGAGTCTATACCACATGCTATCATGGATCCCGAGCTTCCCTCTCCTTTGGTAGTTTCTATGGAGATAGCACTTCCTCCCTCGATTGATATTGAATGTCGCGGGGTTGAATTTCAAACCACATCATTTTCAACCATCCAGGGAGTTTTCTCACACATTCATCATACTTTTCATTCCGTATTCTATATTGATGATTATGTGTGGATGTCTTTTTTTGGGAATGTGTCCCCATCTCTTTCTTACACAACCCGTCTCCTTCCTTATATAGGTACACACTTTGAGGAGATGCTTGGGGTTGTGTATGTGGCCACCATTGCCATGTTTGGCCGAGGAGCATTGGCGGAAGAAACAAAAGGAGCGTTGGAACAATTGCCACTTCCGATGGAAATTTTGGATCCGCCATTTGCTAAGGTGTATTCTTTCCAATAGTGTAAATAAATAAATGTTTTATTTTAGTGTTTTCGTATGCTTTCTTTTCTTTTCCAGTATCTTTTGTGAGATCTAATACTCTTCCAACATTGCGGACAATGTTTATTTTAAGTTGGGTGGAGAGTGTTAGAATCCTTATGTTCGTTAGGATTTTGATGTTAGCTTTAAAAAAATTTGAGATACCTCCATTTTGCCCTCATCCCATGAACTTCATTGCATATCATATTTTGGTCATTTGTGATATACCCCAAAGAATGTGATACGGTGCTTATTACTTCACTTTTCTTTGAATTGGATTGAGGAGAATGTCATTTGTTGTTTACTTTCATACATTGGGTATATTGGCTTTGGAATCAATTGGAAATACCATTTTGTGTATGCCATGAGGATATCTTGAGTTTGGTGCACGTTTTTCAATTTAATACGAATTTATCGCATATTTTGCTAGGGACTAGCAACAAGCTAGTTGGGGTGTGATTAGGGTTCAATATTGTATATTTTACCCCTCATTAGATGGAATTTTGTACATAATTTTTGTTCATTTTGGCTTCGATACGCGCATTTTGATGATATCACTTAATATTGGAGCTTACCGTTTTTATATGCTCAAAACTGTTGGATGAAAATGAACTCAAGAGAGAGATATATATATATAATTTCATTGCAAAGAATGAGTAACCCTGGCTAAGAGCCATGGTGCTCTATTTATTTATCTCATAGTGGGGAGGCCAAAAGCCTCTAGTAGACCAAGGGTCCCCATTACCCTAAGTAATGGGGGACCTAATGAATGGGTAATGAAGGAGGGAGGCCAAAGGCCTCCCTCATTCATAACACTCCCCCTTACACATTCATCACTTCAGTCTCAGCTACTAAGGCAATGGGTGGATACTTCTGGATCCGGAGTAAGTGTGTTTGCCTCGTTAAAATCTTAGCTGTGGAAAACCTAGTGGGAAAACCCAACAGCTTAAGGAAAAAGAGTGCAACCCACAGGTTACTCCCCTTGATCCATACAAGCTTCAGGCTTGCAGGTCTTTCAACTGTCACATACCAATGTTCTTTACAAGATTTACAAAAGTACATTTAGGCAATGCCTTAGTAAAAAAATCAGCTAAGTTGTTGCATGACTGGATCTGTCGAACTTCAATCTGCTTGTCGTTCTTCTGCTCGTGCGTCCATAAAAACTTGGGAGAAATGTGCTTTGTCCTGTCGCCTTTGATGTAGCCCTTCTGAAGCTGAGCAATGCACGCGGCGTTGTCTTCGAATAGGGCAGTAGGCTCCAGATCACCGGTCTTCAGGCCAGTGGATTGGAGGATGTGTTGGACAACGGAGCGTAGCCAAAAACATTCTCTTCTCGCTTCATGGATCGCGATGAGCTCTGCATGGTTGGAAGATGTAGCAGTAGTGGTTTGTTTTATCGATCTCCAGGAGATAGTAGTTCCTCTGTAGGTAAAGACAAAACCAGTCTGTGATTTTGCCGTAAGCGGATCTGAAAGATAGCCTTCATCGGCATAACTAAGTAACTGGGAGGAGGCACCTCTCTAGTAGTAAAGTCCAAAGTCTACAGAACCCTGGAGGTATCGCAGTAGATGCTTTACTCCATTCCAGTGGCGCTTTGTAGGCGATGTACTGTGTTTGTCTAGGAGATTGACTGTAAACGCTATATCGGGACGCGTGCAGTTAGCCAGATAGAGAAGTGCACCAATAGCACTTAGGTAGGGTACTTCTGGACCCAGTATCTCCTCCCCCTCTTCCAGAGGCCGGAAGGGGTCCTTTTGTACGTCTAATGATCTCACGACCATAAGGGTACATAAAGGATGACATTTATCCATTTGGAACTTATTTAAAAGCTTCCTGGTATAATTGGATTGATGTAGAATGATTCCACCTCGTAGGTGTTCAATCTGCAAGCTAAGGCAATACTTCGTTCTGCCTAGGTCTTTCATTTCAAAAGTGTGCTTTAGCCTTACAGAGATATCATTAATCTCTGCTGGAGAGCCAATGAGATTTAAGTCATCAACGTAAACTGCTATGATGACGAATCCTTTTCCCGTTCTTTTGATAAAGATGCACGGGCAGACTTCGTTATTAGTGAATCCTTGCTGTGCAAGGAAATCACTTAGTCTGTTATACCACATTTTGCCGGACTGTTTTAGTCTATACATGGATCTATGTAGTCTAACAGAGAATACGTCCCGAGGTATCTCTTTCATCTCTATGGGTAAGTTAAACCCATCTGGTAGTTTCATATAGATCTTTTTATCTAAATCGACATAAAGATATGCAGTCACAACGTCCATGAGCTGCATTTCTAGGCTTGCCAGAGATGATAGGCTTATTAAGAATCTGAATGTATTACCGTCCATTACCGGGGAGTATGTATCTTCATAATCAATACCCGGTCTTTGGGAAAAACCCTTTGCTACAAGACGCGCCTTGTAGCGAACGATCAGATTTTCTTCATTTCTTTTTCTAATGAAAACCCACTTATATCCCACAGGTCTAACACCTACTGGTGTTTGGACTACAGGTCCAAAGACTTTGCGTTTCGAGAGTGAGTCCGGCTCTACTCTTATCGCCTCGTCCCACTTTGGCCAATCATCTCTGCGTTTACAATCCGCTAGAGAAAGTGGTTCGACGTCATCGTCGTATTCAGCGACATGAACGGCAATAGTGAACGCAAAATCGTCGTCGACGACTGTGCTATGTCGGTCCAGTACCTCCCCAGTACGTACAAAGTTTAATGATGTTTCTCCTAATGTTTCCTCTGCGGGAGAAATTAGGAGGGGAGATGTAGCTGTCCTGAACTCAGTATCCTGTGGAGGGATAATCTTATTTTCACCAGGAATCTTCCTCTTTCGAGGAACTTTATCTTTTGAACCTGGTGGCCGTCCTCTTTTCAATTGAGGTACAGCTATTTCTGCTGCTGGTGGATTGCATCCATTTATAGGGATGTCAATCCTAGCTGGAGTGTTAGCAGCAGGGACGTGTGAACGGATAATCTTCTGGCTGTCCGTGAATTTATCCGGTAATTGGTGTACTGTATTCTGGATGTGAAGGATCTTCATGATCTCATCTTCACACAGATTTGTACGCTGATCATAAAGGGACAAAGACTTATTTTCCCAATTAATGGTCTCCGAAGCTTCAGGCTTCTTGGAATGTGTGCCTAGCTTTGGAAAAGTTTTCTCATCGAATTCACAATCAGCAAGACGTGCTTTAAATGCGTCCCCCGTTAGGGGTTCTAGGTATCTAATAATCGAGGGTGAATCAAATCCAATATAGATTCCTAGACGACGTTGAGGACCCATTTTAGTCCTCTAAGGTGGTGCTATTGGGACATAGACCGCACAGCCAAATATTCTCAAATGAGATATATCTGGAGTTGAGCCGTATGCTAGTTACATCGGGGATAATGTATGGCCTCCAGAGGGGCGTATCCTGATAAGAGATTCGGCATGCAGAATAGCATGCCCCCAAGCATCCACCGGCAATTGGGATTGCATAAGCAATGGACGTGCAATCCATTGGAGTCTCTTTATAAGAGACTCTGCTAATCCATTTTGGGTGTGAACATGAGCTACTGGATGTTCAACTTCTATACCTGTTTCCTGGCAATAGTCTTCGAAGACTTGAGATGTGAATTCGCCCGCATTATCAAGACGTAGTTTCTTGATATGGTTAACATGGAAATGAGCACGTAACCTAATTATCTGTGCCAACAGCTTTGGAAAAGCTAGGTTACGGGTGGACAAGAGGCACACATAAGACCATTTTGTGGATGCATCTATTAGTACCATGAAGTACCGAAATGGGCCACTTGCGGGGTGAATAGGCCCGCAAATGTCACCATGTATCCTCTCAAGGAAGCCAGGAGACTCTAAACCCACTTTTAGGGGCGATGGTCTCGTTATTAGTTTCCCCTTGAAACAAGGGGGACAAGGAAATTCACCTTTCTGAAGAATCTTCTGGTTCTTCAAATCATGTCCGCAGGATTCAGATAAGATGCGTCGCATCAGAATGGATCCAGGGTGACCAAGTCTGTTATGCCATAGTTGAAATGGTGGCATTGGCTGGCACGTCTGGTGCTCAGTCATATTGGCTTCGACTGGTTGAATGTATGTTTGGTAGAGACCCGATGGGAGTCCCTTAAATATTTCGCAGATGGTCTTCTGGCCATCTGTACGAAGAGTGACATACAGGTATTCAACCTTATTTTCATCTCTAGTTTCTAAGTGATATCCGTTTAAATGGATGTCCTTGAAGCTTATGAGATTTCAATTTGATCTTGGAGAAAATAGTGCATTTTTGATTTTTAGTCTTGTATTATTTGGGAGCAATAATATTACGTCGCCAGATCCTTCGATTATTTTGGACAGTCCTGAAATTGTAATGACAGGACTGTCATATTTACTTATGCTATTGAAATAGCATTCATCGCGAAGGATAGTATGCGTCGAGGCACTGTCCACTAGGCACTCATACTTCATCTATATAAGCAAAAAAAACGATAATTTATTGATGGAATTGTAAAATGCATACATTCAAAATAAAAGATCGTCTTTATTAAGCATGCTAGAGATGAAGCTACAATTTATTCTTTGAAAAGCATAGATAAAGATAATGCTCAATCGAGCAGGTCGTCATTTTCGAAATCCTTCGAAGTGAACTTCGTCGGATTTTCCACATCTGCCATGTTTGTTTCAGGCGGAGGCTTCTGGCCCGCCTGATACAGTTCCTGGAAGTAGCGAGGTGTGCGACAGTTTCTGGACCAATGTCCAGGCATGCCACAACGATGACATTTGTCCTCCCATGTCTTCATTGGAATTGACACTGTATCAGTGTTCTTACGCTTCCAAGTGAAGTTTTTCTTCCCTTTGTTATTCTTGCGTTGGGGAGGAGCATTGGCTGGTTTCATAGGGGCCTTTCCTTTGTTCTTTCTGCCCCTATTCTTGTTCTTCCACTTCGGGGGGTGAACACTGTGGGCTTCGGGGATAGAAGCTGAGCCTGCCGGGCGCTGGTTATGAGTGGCCAGTAAAAGGTCTCTATTCTGCTCTGCCCTCAGGAGGCAAGAGAGCAGGTCAGAGAACTTCGTGAAATTGTGTTCACGATACTGCTGCATGAGGATAGCATCTTTCTCGTGAAACGAGGTAAATGTCTTTTCCAACATGCGGTGCTCCGAGACTTCTTCACCACACAACTTCAGGCATGAGGTGATGTTGTGAAGTGCTGAGTTGTACTAAGCAATAGACTTGTAGTCCTGTAGTCGGAGGTTCTCCCACTCATAGCTGGCGCGCGGGAGTATGACATCAATTTGATGTCTGTAGCGTGCCTCTAATGCTATCCATAACTCCAGAGGGTCCTCTACCGTCAAGTATTCGGCCTTTAGGGTCCGATCTATGTGTCGTCTGATATAGATAATGGCTTTCGCCTTATCCATGTCAGAGACAGTGGTAGAGGTACTGCTTGTTGGATATGGAAGACATTTGTACACCCTTGTGGGGGATGTACGAGGGAATACGGACCTCGAACGTCGCGTACACGAAGTCGTGTACAAAGGGAATCTGTTCCCTTGCGGAGAGGATCTCTGGATGAGTGGTAAAGTCGCATTACATATGCATAAGTGCATGCGATATATGGCTAATAAAGGGGGAATATCTTAAGCTTATGTTGTACCATGCATATGGTACAACTTAAGCTTATAATGTGCCATGTATCATGGTACACCTTAATTAAGTTGTTCCAAAGGAACAACTTACCCTAAAATAACTACCTTGGGGGCTATAAATAAGACCCAAGGGTAAGCCATTTCTTACACCTTTTACATGAAATTCATGCATGCAACTTCATCATAGCGAAGCTCTGCAGAAATCCTTTCTCTTCCTCTTTCCGAGTTCTTAATCTAAAGTAGAGATTTAGATTGTGGATTAGTAGCCTTACTCCGTTCGTGAGAAGACTCGATCCGTCGTGGCGAATCCGAAGGCGAAGTTCGTACACTACCGTGCCGCATACGCTAGCGTAAGTCTAAACTTCATATTATCGATCCTAACTCTGTTTTGGACAGGATCCCACATTGGTATCGGAGCCATATGGGTTCGCCCCGGTCAAACCACCGCCCCGTCGAAACTATGAACGAGTCGTTGTCTTTTTCACGAATGGGTCTCCTACTATTACGGATATAGTAGGAACGCTTCGTGACGGAGAGAACGCAGCGGTTGTTCTTTTCACGTTAGGGTCTCCTATCATTACGGATATGGTAGGAACTCTCCATGACGGGAAGAACCGACCGTTCACGTAGTATGTTATTTTTCATTTTTGGCACACGGCCATTAGGAAATAACTAATTTCTCGACGAACGGGTGCTTCATCGACGAACGGGTGCTTCATCGAGGAAGATGATGGTAGTTATTTCCATCGGGTAAGAGGAAATTGGTGCATGTGCACCATGGCCAAATGGGCTATGAAGGCTATGCATCCCCCCTCCACTTGCGGAGGGGGTTGGCTACGGCCAATAACCACCGGCAACCACCCCATCAAGGGGGAGGAGTGTGTGCGGCAACCCCATTCAAAGGGGGTGGCCGGCCATGGCCAGGCCGGCAGTGGCCGGCCAAGGCCAGGCCGGCAGTGGCCGGCCTTGGCCAAGGCCTGCCAGCCAGGCCGGCCCTGGCAGAGGCCAGGGCCGGCCCTGGCCGGCCTGCCGGCCCTGGCAGAGGCCAGGGCCGGCGCCCTGGCCTCGGCCAGGGCCTGGCCGGCCCTGGCCGGCCTCAGCCAGGGCAGAGGCCCTGGCCGAGGGGACCAAGGCCCCTGGCCGACCAGGGCAGAGGCCCTGGCCGGGAAGAAGATAGCAATTAAAAAATAGGTCGACCAATTTGGTGTTTTTGGTCGACCAATCCGACAAAAGGTCTGGGTCGATTGTAAACTTGCCAAATGACCCATACGGGGTAACAAAAGGCCTTGGTCAAACTCGAATGTGTCGATTAGTCCATACGGGGCTAACCACAGTGCCGACTAGTTCATACGGGACTAACGTTTTAATGAAGTTTTTCATTGGGCTCTACTCCTTGAAGACTAGCCATAGTGCTCTACTTCATGCGAGATTAGCCAAGTCATTGTGCTCTACTCTACGGAGATTAGCCAATGTACTTATGAAATTGTGCTCTACTCCTTGAAGATTAGTCCTAGTGCTCTACTTCATGCGAGATTAGCCAAGTCATTGTGCTCTACTCTACGGAGATTAGCCAATGTATTTTAAATTTTTGAAAAATATGTTTTTCAAAAACGCTTTTCCGCTGCAAAGTACTATAAGAGTACTAACGTTTGATAAAGTGAGGGAGAAATATTGAAAGTTACTCTAAATGGTGATTGGAAACATAGTGACCTTTCCGACTCTAGAGTAACATCTTCAATATTTTTCGAAAGTAACTTATCAAATTATGAATATCATTCCAAGTGGGAGTTGATTTTAGGACTATCCATACGGGATATTCTATTATCATTTCAAGTGGTAATTATATTTGAAAAATACGTTTTCAAACTCGTTTTTCCGCTGCTAGTACTATAAGAGTACTATAGTTTGATAAGTGATGGGGGAATATTGAAGGTTGTTCTAGATGGTGATTGGAATCAAAGAGACATTTTCGATTCTAGAACAACATCTTCAATACTTTTCGAAAGTAACTTATCAAATATAATATAATTTCAAGTGGGAGTTATATTTTAAGAATTTTATGCAATGTGTTTTTGATCGAACCTTCGGTTTTTATGTCTTTTGCAGCATTTTAAAAGTAAAATGTCTTCCGCTTCAAAGAATATCGTCGCTGAGTTAAACAAAGGTGAAAAACTCAACGGCGATAATTACAAACTTTGGTCCATTAAGATACAGTACGTTCTAGAGGAGCAAGAAGTGCTCGAAACTCTAAAGAACGTTATGATTGAACCAGAGTTGGGCACTACGGCCCAACACCGAAGAGACAAGGAAGCTTTTGATGCTTGGTCTCGGAAGAATAAGATAGCGCGCATTACGTTATTAAGCAGTATGGCTGATGACATAATGCGCATCTTCCGAGAACATGACCTAGCCATGGACATATGGTCCAAGCTAGAGGAGAAGTTCGGTGGCACATCGGTGTCCAAACTTCGCGCCTTAACTATAAAGTTCGATACATATAAGAAACGTCCAGATCATTCCATGGGGAAACATCTGCGACATATGGCGAACCTTATATCAGAGTTAAAGGACGCAGGTCATGTGCTCACGGATGAGCAACAAATCCAAGCAGTCATACGTTCCCTACCAAATGGGTGGGACCAAATGAAGATGCATCTCACTCACAATGAGAGCATCAAGACCTTCAGCGATGTTTCCAAGCACCTCGAATTAGAGGAAGAGCGGCTTGCGGCTGCCAAGCCAAGTGCAGAAGTGCACATGGTTGCTAGTTCCTCACACGGGGGAAAGAAACGGAAAAATCGTTCGAAGTTCACTAATGAACGTAATAAGCAACCTGAATCTACCAAGAAACCCAAACATAAGGGTGGGCGCAAGAAATGGCACAAGAAGAAAGACTTGAAGAGGATCAAGTGCTTCAAGTGCAACAAGCTCGGTCACTATGCTCGTTCGTGTACGAGTGGAGGCGACGAGGTAACTTGTAAAAATACTAGTTACATATGTGTTTCTAGTTCAATATTTCTTGTGGAATCTAATCCATTTTGGATAATTGATTCAGGTGCCACCGACCACATAGCAAGGGACAGACGGTCCTTCGTGGAGTATCACCGGATACCCCCAAGGAACGAAGTGGATCTATGTAGGAAACAACACACGTGTTGAAGTGAAAGGCGTTGGGACTTGTAAGCTAGTCTTGGACAACGGCCGCACTCTCCTACTTCATGATGTCCTCTTCGCTCCAGATATTCGAAGGAATATAATTTTTGTGGTTGTATTAATGGGTCTTGGCTATAGCTGGTTTTTTCATGATTGTAATGTGGACTTAAGTTGTAATAATACTCTTATTGGTACTGGGTTTGTATTTAAAGGATTTATTGTAATGAGTACAATGTATGATTCCTCATGTAATGAAAATTTCCTTGTTGCAAATTCTAAGACTTATGAGTCTGATGTGAATTGTTGGCACGCAAGGCTTGGTCATATTGGACCAACGCGTATGGATAGACTTGCCAAACGTGGCCTTCTATCCAATGTTTCAAAGGTTGAAATGTCGACCTGCGAACATTGCCTTGTGGGGAAATCTTGTCGCAAGCCGTTTGGAACCGGCACAAGGGCCGAGGTTCCATTACAGCTTATCCATTTGGACATATGTGGTCCGATGAATGTCAAGACAAGACGCGGAAAGTCCTATTTCATCACTTTTATTGATGATTTCACCCGATTCGGACATATCTATTTGATATCCCACAAAAGTGAAGCTTTGGCTTGCTTTAAAAACTATATGAGTTTAGTGGAGAATCAATTAGATCGTAAGATAAAGGTCTTGCGAACCGATAGGGGCGGTGAATATCAATAAATAAGTTTTAAGGAACTTTGTGATGAAAAAGGCATAGTACATCAGGTAACTATGCCTTATACTCCTCAACAAAACGGTGTTGCAGAAAGGAGAAATAGGACTTTAATGGAAATGGTCCGTTCAATGATGGCGCAAGCTAACTTGCCAATCACCTTTTGGGGTGATGCATTATTGACGGCCACTTTCATTTTAAACCGCGTACCCTCGAAATCAGTTAGCTCCACTCCTTATGAGTTGTGGAACCAAAGATCTCCTGACTTAAACATTTTGAAACCTTGGGGTTGTGCATCATACGCACATATTTCCTCCCATAAGTATGGCAAACTTGGGCCAAGGGGAAGGAAATGTATCTTTATACGATACGCAGAAAACTCCAAAGGTTATGTTTTTGTTAGTCAGGAAGACAATGGTGGGCTAATTGAGTTTGAGTCGAGGGATGTCACTTTCTTGGAAAACGAGTTTCCTAGACAGGGCGAGATAAGTCAGGACTTATCTCTATTTGAGATTTATGATCAAGAAGGATTACCTCATTCGAGTGGGAGAATTCTTGGTGAAAATGAAAATACGTTTCAACCTTCACCAATGGATTATACGAATGACGATTATCCTATTCCATACGGGAATAATGATCCAAGTGGGAGCAATTCTAACGACATTCCAAGTGGGAGTAATATTAGAATTGATCCAAATTCAAGTCAACAAGGACTTGAAGAATCTCAAATACGACGTAGTAGTCGTGCAAGGTTGGCTCCTCTAAGATTTGAGGATAAATTTCCGCAAACCTTTATGACTTTACTACAAGAAGATGACGAGCCTGCTACTTTCAAACAGGCCGTATCTTGCCCTGCTAAAGACAAATGGATGGAAGCGATGCAAGAGGAGTTAGAATCCATGAAAGTTAACCAAGTCTGGGACTTGGTTGACTTACCCAGAGGACGTAGAGCTATTGGGAATAAATGGGTTCTCAAGATCAAGCGTAAGGCTGATGGCTCTATTGACAGATATAAAGCTCGCCTTGTCGCGAAAGGTTTTACGCAACAGGAAGGGATAGACTACGAAGAGACTTTCTCACCTGTTGTTCGTTTTACCTCAATTCGCCTGATTCTGGCAATGGTAGCTTGCTTAGACCTCGAATTACATCAAATGGATGTAAAGACAGCCTTTCTCAATGGAGAATTGGACGAGGAGATCTATATGGAACAACCAACAGGGTTTGTAAAAGAAGGAAACGAACATAAGGTTTGTAAACTCCTTAAATCCATATATGGTCTTAAACAATCCTCGAGGCAATGGTATATACGATTTCAAGAGGTTGTCTTATCAAATGGATTTTCCATGCTTGATGAAGACAACTGTGTATATATCAAGAGGAATAAGAACAAGTATGTTATTATGTCTCTATATGTAGATGACATTTTAATAGCCGGAAATGACAAGGGCTTTGTGATGGATATCAAGGCTTGGCTTTCATCAGTTTTTGAGATGAAAGACATAGGAGAAGCCGCATATATCCTTGGAGTTAAGATTTCAAGGAACCGTTCAAAGAAACTTCTTTCTCTTTCACAGGAGACTTATATAAAGAAGGTTCTAGAACATTTTAATATGCAGGACTGCAAGTCCATTGATACTCCAATAAGCAAGTGCGACAATTTATGTCTGAAATCATGTCCAAAGAACCAAAAAGAGAAGGAGATTATGGAAAAAGTTCATATGTCGTGATACTCTCTTTGAGACAATTTGGGAAAAGTTTGGAGTAAGTGATTGCATGATTTGGGATGGATGGCTTAGTTTTTTATTGGATTCGGTGTGGCCATATGGTGCATGCTTTGTTTTCTTCTTAGGAGTGGGTGGATGAGTTGATAATTCATGTTGAGAATGAGAATGAGAGTTAATATAAGTGAATGTTTCTTTCTAATCAAATTGAGTAGCCGGTGCCCCACGAAACATTGGGGAGGATGCCAAAAATGAGATTTAGGGGATCATTCCATCCCTTTGCCTATATAGCATTATCGCATGTATGCAAAAGGGGGCGGTGTTTGCATTTCATAGCAGTATCGCATGAATGCAAAATATAAACATTCAAAAAAAAAAGAAAACAAAAAAAGAAGGAAAAAGAAACGAAAAGAAAAATTAATGAATAAATGAAAGAATAAGCAACATGAGTGATGCAATCTCATCTCCCACCACTTAGAGGAATTTCTTTTGTTTTGGCCATTTCCATGAAAGTTAGAAACTTTGTCATTTGTGATATACCCCAAAGAATGTGATACGGTGCTTATTACTTCACTTTTCTTTGAATTGGATTGAGGAGAATGTCATTTGTTGTTTACTTTCATACATTGGGTATATTGGCTTTGGAATCAATTGGAAATACCATTTTGTGTATGCCATGAGGATATCTTGAGTTTGGTGCACGTTTTTCAATTTAATACGAATTTATCGCATATTTTGCTAGGGACTAGCAACAAGCTAGTTGGGGTGTGATTAGGGTTCAATATTGTATATTTTACCCCTCATTAGATGGAATTTTGTACATAATTTTTGTTCATTTTGGCTTCGATACGCGCATTTTGATGATATCACTTAATATTGGAGCTTACCGTTTTTATATGCTCAAAACTGTTGGATGAAAATGAACTCAAGAGAGAGATATATATATATAATTTCATTGCAAAGAATGAGTAACCCTGGCTAAGAGCCATGGTGCTCTATTTATTTATCTCATAGTGGGGAGGCCAAAAGCCTCTAGTAGACCAAGGGTCCCCATTACCCTAAGTAATGGGGGACCTAATGAATGGGTAATGAAGGAGGGAGGCCAAAGGCCTCCCTCATTCATAACACTCCCCCTTACACATTCATCACTTCAGTCTCAGCTACTAAGGCAATGGGTGGATACTTCTGGATCCGGAGTAAGTGTGTTTGCCTCGTTAAAATCTTAGCTGTGGAAAACCTAGTGGGAAAACCCAACAGCTTAAGGAAAAAGAGTGCAACCCACAGGTTACTCCCCTTGATCCATACAAGCTTCAGGCTTGCAGGTCTTTCAACTGTCACATACCAATGTTCTTTACAAGATTTACAAAAGTACATTTAGGCAATGCCTTAGTAAAAAAATCAGCTAAGTTGTTGCATGACTGGATCTGTCGAACTTCAATCTGCTTGTCGTTCTTCTGCTCGTGCGTCCATAAAAACTTGGGAGAAATGTGCTTTGTCCTGTCGCCTTTGATGTAGCCCTTCTGAAGCTGAGCAATGCACGCGGCGTTGTCTTCGAATAGGGCAGTAGGCTCCAGATCACCGGTCTTCAGGCCAGTGGATTGGAGGATGTGTTGGACAACGGAGCGTAGCCAAAAACATTCTCTTCTCGCTTCATGGATCGCGATGAGCTCTGCATGGTTGGAAGATGTAGCAGTAGTGGTTTGTTTTACCGATCTCCAGGAGATAGCCGTTCCTCCGTAGGTAAAGACAAAACCAGTCTGTGATTTTGCCGTATGCGGATCTGAAAGCTAGCCTGCATCGGCATAACCAAGTAACTGGGAGGAGGCACCTCTCTGGTTGTAAAGTCCAAAGTCTACAGAACCCTGGAGGTATCGCAGTAGATGCTTTACTCCATTCCAGTGGAGCTTTGTAGGCGATGAACTGTGTCTGGCTAGGAGATTGACTGCAAACGCTATATCGGGACGCGTACAGTTAACCAGATAGAGAAGTGCACCAATAGCACTTAGGTAGGGTACTTCTGTACCCAGTATCTCCTTGCAGCGGAAAGGCCCCCCCCCCCCCCCCCCCCCCCCCCGCTGCAGGGGGGTAGCGGCCTCGGGCCCCCCCCCCCCCCTGCAGCGGGGGGCGACGGCGCGGAAAGGCCCCCCTCTCCGCTGCAGGGGGGTGCATGGTCGGCGTTGTGGGAAGGCCTCCTCCTACCTCAGGGGGGAGGGGAGGATTTCATTCAGGTTCTTCTTCCCACCGAAGAATTTTAATGGCAAAAGGAAAAAAATTTCAGAGAAAAAAACTTTGTAATAGGGATAAAAAAAATTTTCCTTTTATTAGACTAAAATTTTTTTTAGCTTGAATATTAAAACACTGTAAAAATTATTTAGTCTAATTTTATCTACAGGATTATAGGGTTTTACCTCTAGATCCATGATCTAGGAAAGAACGCGACGATGAACCGTAGAAATAATAATCCAAGCTCCCGAACGCTTTGAGGATGTCGCAACGCTCCAACGAACCGCCGTAGCAACGTTAGATTCCTTGTGCGTAGGGATGAATTTAGATGAAGATTTTTGCTCAAAAATGGAGAACATGTGCTGATAACGTGTTGGATGAAAATGAACTCAAGAGAGAGAGAGAGAGATAATTTCATTGCTAAGAATGAGTAACCCTGGCTAAGAGCCATGGTGCTCTATTTATTTATCTCATAGTGGGGAGGCCAAAAGCCTCTAGTAGACCAAGGGTCCCCATTACCCTAAGTAATGGGGGACCTAATGAATGGGTAATGAAGGAGGGGAGGCCAAAGGCCTCCCTTATTCATAACAAAAACATAATTTTTCAGCTTATTAGCATCTTCATCTTGGTCACTTATTATTTTCCAGTTGAATTTCGTGAAGTCCCGATTCCAACGCATATTTTTCGAGAATATATGGAGGTCAGAGCAATTTACTGTATTTTTTGGAAGACAGGGTGACGGTGCTGAAAATTTCTGGGCTAGAAAAACTGCTTTTCCCATCTTGTGCAGAATTCTGCTATCATTCCAGTGTATATTCCGGCCTAATAATATTTTTTTGTTATAGTACACTTTGTGAAGGTTCCATCGCCCCCTGGAACACGTCATTCTGAGGTCGGATGATTTTTCTAGAATTTTCGCAAGACAGGGTGACGGTGGCTGAAAATTTCTGCAGATTTTCCCCTCTTGTGAAGAATTCTGCTATCATTCCAGTACATATTCCGGCCAAGTGATAATTTTTTGTTATAATACACTTTGTTACATTTCCATCGCAGCCTGGAACACGTCAATCTGAGGTCGGATGATTTTTCTAGAATTTTCGCAAGACAGGGTGACGGTGCTGAAAACTTCTGCAGATTTTGGCATTGCTTGCGGTTTTGGGCCAGAATCCGACCCGTTTGACTTAAAAACAGACCCGATAAGCTGTGCTTGAGTTATATTATGAATTTGGGGGGTTTTCAGCCCTAGTTCTTATTTTTAACTAAAATTAGATAGTTTGGAGGCCATATGGGGAGGATGATGAAGCTTGGAGCTTGGAGGAGCATTTGGGAGAGGAAGAGTTTCATCTTGGAGTGACACGTGGGTGAAATCTCTTCATTCTCTTGTGTATTTGATTTAGGTTTTTGTGTTGTAATTTGGATGATAGTTTTGAGTGACTTCTCCTTTTTCATCATGATGTCTAAATCTCTCTTGTGTGATTGTGTTTTGTGATTGTTGTTGCTTGGATTGTGATTTTATCTCTAGCATGTTTATATTTCCTATTTGGTGGATGAAACTTTGAGATGTTGGTTGTTGATGGAACCCTAGTGGGTAATCCATAGAGAGGAACTATCGTAGTCGACCCTCTCTTCTTTGCTCAAAGTATTTCTCGTTGTTTCATTCACTACTGTTATTGCGCCCCACAATTTCGATGAAATGCCACACCCACCGATTGATCGGCCCTTAGCCGGGAGATCAATTGAGTTATATTTGGGATGAATACCCACGCCCACGGCCTCATTCACACACACACCACATGAGTCCTCCTCGTTGCTTGCCGATTCGGCTCTCCACCCACTTAGGATAGATTTTGGTTTCACCATACTTTTTCCCACACTCATCCACAGTTAGCGAGGTGGTTGTAACATGCTTTATTTTTCTTTATCGATCAAACTTGTGAATATAGAACGACTTGTCCCTGTGATCCGACCCGGTACTCACCAGTTATAATTTATTGCATTGACACTCCTACGCTTGGGAGTGGAAGGCGTGCTCCGTGCGCGTCCTTCCGTGTCAACCAGAACACAAAAGCAACGGTTACATAAGATAGAAAAAAGGAAAAATAGCCACACAAACGACACAGATTTACGTGATTAGGCGTTATGAACTACTTCCACAAGCAGTGTTTTACTATACTAGAAAAAGAGAGTGACAAATACGAATTTGTTATGAATGAGGGAGACCTTTGGTCTCCACCCACTAACATCCACCATTACACCCACTACTTAGTGGGTGTCCCTTGGGTTATATTAGATTGTAACTCCAATACTAATAGATATATATATGGCTATGGTGGATATATATATGGCTATTGTAACTCCAATACTAACAGATATATATATGGCTATGGTGGATACCATTAGCCTACTTCTTCTTCCAATCCAACACGTTATCAGCATGCTCATCCGCTGAACCGTTTTGGATTGGAAGAAGTAGTAGGCTAATGGTATCCACCATAGCCATATTTATATATATCTATTAGTATTGGAGTTACAATCTAATATAACCGAAGGGACACCCACTTAGTAGTGGGTGTAATGGTGGATGTTTGTGGGTGGAGACCAAAGATCTCCCCCATTCATAACACTCCCCCCATCTATCCATTCTTAGCATATGAATTCTTCAGGATCTAATACGCTAATGTGGGGTGGCTACTGCTGGATACAGAGTTACCATGTTCTGCCTTGTTAAAATCTTAGCTGTGGAAAACCCAGTGGGAAAAACCAGCAGGTTAAGGAAAAAGAGTACAATACACAAGTGACTCCCCCTGATCCGTACAAGCTTCAGGCTTGTAGTTCTTTCAGCTGTCGCATCCCTATATCTTTTACAAGTTTTCTAAAAGTACATCTAGGCAATGCCTTTGTAAACAGATCAGCTAAATTATAACAAGACTGGATCTGCCGTACTTCAATCTGCTTTTGCTCTTGTAACTCGTGCGTCCAGAAGAACTTGGGAGAGATGTGCTTCGTCCTGTTGCCCTTGATGTAACCAGCTTGTAGTTGAGCTATACAAGCTGCATTATCTTCAAATAAAATGGTTGGCTCAAGGTTGTCTGTCTTCGGGCCGGTCTTCACTAGAATGTGATGAATGACTGAAGGAAGCCAGACACATTCTATGCTAGCTTTATGGATCGCCAGGAGCTCTGAGTGGTTGGATGAGACTGCTATGGTGGTCTGCTTCACAGATTTCCAGGAGATGGTTGTACCACCGTAGGTGAACACGAAACCAGACTGTGATTTCTCGGTGTGTGGATCAAACTGGTAACCTGCATCTGCATAACCAATCAAAGTGGAAGATCCACCTTTTGGGAAGAATAATCCCATGTCAATCGACCCTTAGAGGTAGCACAGAAGCTCCTTAACTCCATTCTAGTGGCTTTTTATGGACGTTGAACTGTATCTGGTTAGTAGGTTAACTACGAACGCTATGTCGGGACGCGTGCAGTTAGCTAGATATAGAAGTGCTCCAATGGCACTAAGGTAAGGTACTTCAGGACCTAATGTTTCCTCCCCCTCTTCCAACGACCGAAAAAGGTCCTTATGTACATCCAAAGATCTAATGACCATTGATATACTTAAAGGATGGCTCTTATCCATATGGAAATTTTTGAATAATTTCCTTGTGTAAGTGGATTGGTGTAACAGGATTCCTTCACTGAGGTGTTCTATTTGTAAGCCAAGACAATGTTTAGTCTTCCCTAGGTCTTTTCATTTCAAACGTTAGTTTGAGGCTTGCAGATATATCATCAATCTCTGTAGGAGATCCGATGAGGTTTAAGTCGTCTACATAAATGGCTATTAATACGAATCATGTTCCCGTGGTTTTAATGAAAATACACATGCAGACTTCATTGTTGGTGAAACCTTGTTGAACAAGGAATTCACTCAGTCTGTTATACCACATTTTTCCCAATTGTTTAAGACCATATAATGATCTTTGAAGCTTAACAGAATAGACATCCCGAGGTCTATCTTTTATTTCTGTTGGTATTTTGAAGCCATCTGAAAGTTTCATATAGATATCTTTATCTATATTGCCATATAGATATGCAGTCACAACGTCCATGAGCTGCATTTCTAGGCCTTCCATTAATGTTAAGCTTATTAGAAATCGGAATGTGATCGCATCCATAACCGGGGAATACATTTCTTTATAATCTATCCCTGGTCGTTGGAAAAATCCCTGAGCTACAAGTCGTGCTTTGTAGCGTACGATCTGATTATTCTCATTTCTTTTCCTTATGAATACCCACTTGTATCCCACAGGTTTTACACCTCTTGGTGTACGTACTACTGGTCCAAAGACATTACGTTTCAAGAGTGAGTCCAGCTCTGCTCCTATTGCCTCGTTCCACTTTGGCCAATCATCTCTGCGTTTGCATTCAGTTAGAGATCGTGGATCGATATCATCGTCGCATTGAGCGACGTGAACAACAATATCGAACGCGAAGTTGTCGACGACGACAGTGCTTTTGCTGTCAAGTACCTCCCCAGTACGTACGAAATTTAATGATATTTCTCATGTATTATCCTCTTCGGGGGACTGAAGGAGGGAAGAGGTTACTGGTCTGAGCTCAGCATCCTGTGGTGGGATATTCGTTATTTCTCCAGGTATTTTCCTCTTGCGAGGGAATTTATCATTGGAGCCAGGCGGTCGTCCTATTTTTATTTGAGGTACGGCCGATTCTGCTGTCTCCCATCTTTGGGGATGTCAATCCTAGCTACCGTATTGGCAGCAAGGACGTGTGATCTGATAATCTTCTGTTTATCAGTGAATTTGTCCGGGAGTGAATGTGAAGGATCTTCAGGATCTTATCTTCACACAGATTAGTACGCGGATCATAATGAGACAAAGACTTAGTGTCCCAAGAAATGGTCTCTGAAGCTTCAGGCTTCTTGGTTTGTGAGCCAAGTTTGGGAAAAGAATTTTCGTCAAACTCACAATCTTCAAGACGAGCCTTAAACGCGTCGCCTGTTAGGGGCTCAAGGTATCTAATAATGGATGGTAAATCATACCCTACGTAGATACCAAGACGGCGTTGAGGACCCATTTTAGTCTTCTGTGGAGGTGCTATGGGAACATAGACTGCACTACCGAATACTCTCAAGTGAGAAATATTGGGAGGTACACCATATGCAAGCTGCATCGGCGATAAAATATGACCACCATAAGGTTGTATTCTGATAAGCAAAGCGGCGATAATGCATCACATTCTAGTGAAGACCGGCCTGAACACGGACGACCTTGAGCCCACCATTTTATTTAAAGATAATGCAGCTTGTATAGCTCAACTACAAGCTGGTTACATCAAGGGCGACAGGACGAAGCACATCTCTCCCAAGTTCTTCTGGACGCACGAGTTACAAGAGCAGAAGTAGATTGAAGTACGGTAGATCCAGTCTTGTAATAATTTAGTTGATCTGTTTACAAAGGTATTGCCTAGATGTACTTTTAGGAAGCTTGTAAAAGATATAGGGATACGACAGCTGAAAGACCTACAAGCCTGAAGCTTGTACAGATCAGGGGGAGTCATTTGTGTATTGTACTCTTTTTCCTTAAGCTGCTGGTTTTTCCCATTGGGTTTTCCACAGCTAAAGTTTTAACGATGCAAAACACGGTAACTCTGGATCCAGCAGTATCCACCACACATTAGCGTATTGGATCCTGAAGAATTCATATGCTAAGAATGGATGGATGTGGGGAGTGTTATGAATGGGGGAGATCTTTGGTCTCCACCCACTAACATCCACCATTACATCTACTACTAAGTGGATGTCCCTTGGTTAATATTACATTGTAACTCCAATACTAATAGATATGTGTGTGTGTGTGTGTGGGGGTGGGGGGGGCTATGGTGGATACCATTAGCCTACTTCTTCCAATCCAACAGAATTAGTGATTTCTTGCTATTCTCACGGACACCCAAACTACCAACTAAATGCCACAGAAAACCCACAGGTTTTGAAACAAGAGAGAGCACTGCATCCCTTACTAATTACTTGTTTTTAACTTCTCACTGCTCTGCCTTTTCACGCAGAACGTGCACCATTCTATATAGGGTTTATCTCTTCACATTATGTCATTCCTCACATCACGAAGAAAAGGACATTGTGGCAGACAGAAGAATATAGAAAGAAAGGGGTGTTCATCTTGTTGGTGGGTGACGTGTTCGTTGAAACGAAGACTTGATCTATTTATAGGTTTTCCTTGGCTTTCCCAGAGAAGAGAGAGCTGTGGATTAATGGGTATCATACGCCATATGAGATAGGCTCTCTTACTCCCTCTCACATAAAGCAACCAAGTACAAGCCCACATGAGCTTGTACTTGGTTGTACTTGGTTGCTTTATGTGAGAGGACGTATGAGAGCATATCTCATATGGCGTATGATAGCCATTATTCTCATATATATATATATATATATATATATATATATATATATATATATATATATATATATATATATATATATATAGCGATCTTCCGTTGCGAAAAAACCCATGCGAAAGCCGTGCGAAAACATTTTTTATATTTTTTTGAAATTTTTTTTTTCAAAAATTCTTTTTTTGATGTTTAATCCATACAAATATATACCCCAGGGAAAATAATGGGTGAACCCGTTGGGCATTAGAGCACACATCCACCCGTTACAAATTTAACGGTCTCAAATCGTGCGAATTTGATGAAATGCCTTGATCGAAGACCAAATGACATTATTTCTCAACCATTATTTTTTGAGGGGGGTATAACAACATATAATGAGGGTGGAAAAAAGAATTTTTGAAAAAAAAATTTCAAAAAAAAGATAAAAACATTTTCGCACCGTGCGAAATGTTCTCATTTGAAAATTTTCCTATATATATATATATATATATATATATATATATATATATATATATATATATATATATATATATATATATGGTGGATACCATTAGCCTACTTCTTCTTCCAATCCAACAGAATTAGTGATTTCTTGCTATTCTCACGGACACCAAAACTACCAACTAAATGCCACAGAAAACATATATGGCTATGGTGGATACCATTAGCCTACTTCTTCTTCCAATCCAACAGAATTAGTGATTTCTTGCTATTCTCACGGACACCAAAACTACCAACTAAATGCCACACAGGTTTTGAAACAAGAGAGAGCACTGCACCCCTTACTAATTACTTGTTTTTAACTTCTCACTGCTCTGCCTTTTCACGCAGAACGTGCACCATTCTATATAGGGTTTATCTCTTCATATTATGTCATTCCTCACATCAGGAAGAAAAGGACATTGTGGCAGACAGAAGAATATAGAAAGAAAGGGGTGTTTATCTTGGTGGTGGGTGACGTGTTAGTTGAAACGAAGACTTGATCTATTTATAGGTTTTCCGTGGCTTTCCCAGAGAAGAGAGAGCTGTTGTAGCAGGTGATACTACATTATTAAACATGCAATCAGTCCTCATGGTTGCTTTTCATATTAGCTCGTGGATTGGCATGCCGTGATCTCGTGGATAGGTGATACCCGACACCAGAAAGAACAGATGGCATGCGATCCTTGAGAGCTAAATCTTGCTGTTTACACCAGAGTGTCTGAGCTCCAGACATGACTCTGGTTGGTGGTTAGCAGTGTGAAGGGTTCCCCTTGAATTAAAATAGCCAATTTTCTTAAACTGTTTACTGAGGAAGGTCACTATTAGCTAGCAGCATCTAGAAACTAATCATGCAGAACATGAGTCTAGCCAAGGATTTTGACTATTCTACCAAATTAAAATTTCGGTTAACCCTTCATTTATCTATTAATTAATTTATCTTATCTTTTGATCTATTAATTAATTTATCTTATCTTTTGACCGAGTCTAGCCTGAAGTTACACCTAGCTAGTTGCTCAAACTAGCCATTGCAAGCAATTGGCGATGATATAATCTATATCCCTTTATATTATGTATATTCTCACTGTCGTGTTAAAAAAATTAAGAAGATCTAATCTATATCCCTTTATTCTTTTCTCCTTCAAGTTTAGGAAATCATTGCATTTCATCTTCAACTAAATTGCTTATGCAATTAAAATTAATTGGAAACCATTGCCTTTGCTTTGCAATGGATCGGGTTTGGATCGTGATGATATACTCCGGAATAAGGCGGCATCAAGCTCATCATCAACAAAGGCATGTGAGCCCAGGAGCTACGGCATGCCAAACAAAGTTGACTTACTAAAATGTGCATTCATAAACTCTATATATATCACTCCTATTTGGGAGGTAGTGAGCTCATTCTCATTCTCAATACTCTTTATTTCATTTGATATATTTTATTATCTATCCATTAGGTTCTCATTTGAGGATCGGATGAGCCGAAGCCATGGTCCCCTACCCTAGGCTCTGTTAGACCTGAAAGATAAGATCTATGACTGCACAAGAAAAAACAGAGAGTTAAGATACGAGTGAAAACAAAATACGAATAAGAAGGAAAGGGGAAATCCGAGAAAGAGAAGATGAACTGCGCCGTGGATGAGCCACTGCCTTGAAAACAACTACGGCCCGACCGTGGTGGTAATCGGATGATGCCGGCTGCTCCCTAAGGTTAACGCAGTCATGTCTGAACGCGTGGAGCTTGCACAGAGATCGATACCCAGGATGAGGAATGGAGGAGAAGAGGATTTTTGTGGAGATGATGGTTCGCAATGTATGAGAAAAACTCTAGACAAGAGTTTATAAAGAGGAAAAAATATGGCTGTTGGAATTCGGCCATGAATGCCATTAACAACGCAGCCATAATCAGCCATTAAAAGAAAAATAGCTGTTGCAATTAAATGAAAAATGGCTGTTGGGAAAATTAAAACGTACTGGGCTTTTTGAATTCTGAAAAAATAAAATAGGCTAAAACACGAGTCAAAACTCGGGCACTCCGCGCGCGCACCCGTGAACCCCCCCTGCGCAGGCACGACGCCAGCGCACACACGCTAAGGGTTTCCGGATCCGTCGCCCAGATTTTCCATTCGGCCCAACCCGTTTGGGCTCGGCCCCTCACTTGGGCTCATGCGCACGCGAGCTACCCCCAAGTCCTAGCCCATTAAGAAGTACAATAGCCCATAAGAGAGAATCCTATTATATACCCACACAAGGGTGATTGCCTATCCAATGTGGGACTAAAAAGAGAGAGTGGGGGTGAACAGATGGACAAAAGAGCCATTAATTCCAACAATCCCCCACTTAATGGCTCAAGAAAGAGAAGAGAAAGATCCTGGGTAAAGAGGGATGAATACTTAAGTATCAACGTCTTTCGATTGAATTGATACGTAGTGAAGTGAGGTAACAACTTAGTTTCTAATGAGTGAATTTCTCTTGAACTCATTAGAGTTCGATTGAGAACACCCACAACACAAATTGTTTCCTTGAGTTTGTGCAAACTTCGCGATACATAACAAGCGCTATAGGCCATGCGCATACCTTGGGTCTCGTGAGTGCTCTAGAAAGACTGCCCTTGTCTTTCATAGAGGGCAGCCAAACCCTCACACCCACATAGGTGGTTTATCAAGTGCTTCTCCATAGCACCACCAAAACTGGTTGTGAAACTATTAAGAGCATACAGCTCAACCTCTGCTTAAGTCTATCAAGTGCTTCTCAATAGCACCACCAAAACTGGTTATGGACTTGTCTCAAAGTGAATCCATCAAGTGCTTCTCACTAGCACCACCAAACTTGGCTATGGATTCAAATAACACTACCACATGCCATAGGGATGGGAATGTAGTGTTTGTTAAGGATCATATGGCTTCGTTAGACCACACTGGGTATCAACCATATAACCTTAACTCATGGGCTTTAGCCCCATCCCCCTCGACGAATCAAGAACCACTTTCCTTGGCAATCCTTTGGTTAGTGGATCTGCAAGATTTCTTTCAGACCTTACATATTCCAAAGAAATTACTCCATTTTTCAGGAGTTGTTTAACCACACCGTGCCTGATCCGAATGTGTCGCTTCTTCCCGTTGTAGACACTATTTTTAGCAACACCAATGGCTGCCTGAGAATCACAATGAAGGGAAACTGGAGCAGTTTTTCCTCCCCACAAAGGCACGTCTGCTAACAGGTTCCTCAGCCATTCAGCCTCTTGCCCTGCCAACTCAAGAGCAATAAATTCAGATTCCATGGTGGAGCGTGCTATACATGTCTGTTTGGAAGACTTCCAAGATATAGCACCTCCACCCAATGAGAATAAAAAACCACTAGTTGAACTAACTTCATCGTTATCTGAAACCCAGTTTGCATCACAAAATCCTTCTAACATAGCAGGAAATTTGCTGAAATGCAAACACCAATCAACAGTCCCTTTCAGGTATTTTAATAAACGATGAAGAGCAGTCCAATGTTCATTACTAGGGTTATGAGTGTACCGACTTAGACTGCTAACAACATAGGCTAAATCGGGTCGAGTACAGTTCATAAGGAACATCACACTTCCTATGATCTTAGCATATTCAGATTGAGAAATACTCTCTCCTAAATTCTTTTTCAAATGTATGCTAGGGTCATAGGGAGTTCTAGCAGGAACAACATCAAAGCAGTTGAATTTCTTCAGCACCTTCTCTACGTAATGAGATTGACTCAAGGAGATTCCATAAGAGTTTCTAACAATTTTAACTCCTAAAATGACATCAGCTTCTCCTAGGTCTTTCATCTCAAATTGAGATGACAAGAAATTTTTGGTTTCATTTACAATATCTAGATTATTCCCAAAAAGTAACATGTCATCGACATAGAGACAAATAATTACACAATCTGATCTTATAAGTTTAAAATAAACACAAGAATCAGATGTGTTTACAACAAATCCATTCCTTATTAAGGTGCTGTTGAATTTCTCATACCATTGCTTAGGAGCTTGTTTTAACCCGTATAAACACTTTCTAAGCCTGCAAACCTTATTCTCTTCACCAGCAACTACAAAACCCTCGGGTTGGGACATGTAGATTTCTTCTTCTAGATCGCCATTTAGGAAGGCTGTTTTAACATCCATTTGATGTATGACTAACTCATGAATTGCAGCTAAGGAAATTAGAGTCCTAATGGTTGCAATCTTGGTCACAAGAGAATATGTGTCAAAGTAGTCTAATCCTTTCTTTTGAGTAAAACCCCGAATCACAAGTCTAGCTTTGAATTTTTCTATCGATCCATTAGGTCTCATCTTTTTCTTGAAAATCCATTTATTACTAATGGGCTTATTACCTTTAGGTAACTCGGCTAATTCCCAAGTTTGATTGGATACAATAGAATCAAGTTCGCTTTTAATAGCTTCTTTCCAAAAACTAGCATCAATGGATCTCATTGCCTCATCATAGGTTTTTGGGTCTTCTTCTATTAAAAAGGTAGACACTATCTCATCACTAAGCATATCTATACAACCATTTTCTGACAGAAAGGCAGTTATAAAGTCGGGTCCAAAATTGGTTTCAGTCCTTTGCCTCTTACTCCTTCTAGGTTCTTCACTAAAAGTAGAACTACAAGTATGCATATCAGAAGATATAGGTGAAGAAGAAGGAAGAGATTCAATAGGAGGTACAAGGGACAAAGATTCTGTTAATTCCTTTTTCAAAGGAAAACCATGCTCAAAAAACTCTGCATCTCTAGACTCAGAAATAGTGTTATCTGTTAAGGACATGAATCTATATGCAGCACTATTATGAGCATACCCTATAAAAACAGTATCATATTAAGAGATATTAGGAGAAGAGTAAAATGATCTCTCATTAGGAGTAGCCATGGCTCTCAATATACTCATGAGAAGAGGTTTTTAGGAGTCCAAGGGACTCCCCACTAACTTAGTGGGGAGTAATGGTGAGAGGAAGAGGGGAGGGAGGCTAAAAGCCTCCCTCAACTCACAACACTCCCCCTCATCTCTCCATTACCTTGGCTTAAGCATATGAATACTTCAGGATTCATTATGCTAATGAGGTGGATACTTCTGGATTCAGAGACACTGTGGTTGCCTCGTTAAAACCTTAGCTGTGGAAAACCTAGTGGAAAAACTAGCAGCTTAAGGGAAAAGAGTACAACTATCGAGGGACTCCCCCTGATCTGTACAAGCTTTAGGCTTGCAGATTTCCTATGTATCTATACAATCATCTCCTATTTGTCCATATATCCATCATGTTCTGAAAGCAAATACAATCATCACTCATCTATACAAGTTTCACTCATCTAGCGGCTATTGGAAAGTAGTGGCACTCTGGAGTGGAATGCTCTTCGAAGTTGGTAGATGACTCCACTAAAGTATTCTTTGAATCGGTCTTCAGTGTGCCTGCAAGGTACTGCTGGACCTGGCTGAGCGTTTTCAATAATTGCTTCTTGAATGATGCGCTTCTCAGAAGATGTAGACATTGGAGGATGATGTGTAGATATTTAGGAGGTGGCCAGCCTTTTGTGTTTTAGTCATCGCGATGATCTTTAAACCTGCATATGCGATATATATTCCTTGAACCTTGGAAGTTACGCAGAAGCAGCTTATCCTGGGTCTAGTGGTGCTCTCCAGGACAACACTGTATCTGGTTAACAACTTCACTGCTGACGTTCTATCAAAGACGCGTGCAGTTGGCCAGATAAAGAAGTGTAACAAGTACACTAGAGCTAGGCTCTTCGGGACCTAGGATGTCCTCCCCCCTCTTCCAGCTACTGGAAGGTGTCATAAATAAGCATCCATTTTTAATAGGTTGCCAATGGACATCATTCTTCATAAACTCCAGGTGTATGAAGAATATTAAAGGGTTCCACCATGAAGGTGTTTAATATGTAAGCCGAGACAATACCTTGTTATGCCTAGGTATTTCATTTCCAATGTATGCTTAAAGCTATCAGATATCTCAATCGTCTCTGCAGGAGATCCTACTAGCTTTAAGTCGTCCATATGTACGGCGAATATCACAAATTCTGTCAACGATCTTTCGAAAAAGATACACTGGCAGAATATTGCTTAAGATCAACTAATGATCTTTGTAGCCTTTATGGAGAAGACGTTTCTACGTCTCTCTTTCATCTCTGGGGGTAGAGTATACCCTTATGAAAGTTTTATATAGATCTCTATATCTATATTATCGTATATGTATGCAGTCACAATGTCCATGAGCTGCATTTATTGGCTTTTTCAGAGAAGTTTAGGCTTAGTAGGAAAATGATCACATTTCCTTCATTCAATTTCTAATGAAATCTAACTTATATTCCACAGGTTTTACACATTCAGGTGTATGGACTACTGGTCCAAAGATTTTGCTTTTCAAGAGTGAGTCCAGCTCTACTCTTATTGCCTCGTCCCACTTTGGCCAATCTATGCGTTCATGCTATAGAAAAGTGGGTTGACGTCATCGTCGTATTCAGCGACGTGAACGGCAATGGGGAAAACAAAACCGTCGAAGACGACGGTGCTATTTCTGTCCAGTACCTATCCAGTACGTACATAACGTAATGATTTTTATCCTGTTGTTTCCTCTGCAGGCGAAATTAGGAGGGGAGAGGTTACTGGTCTGAGCTCAGCATCCTATGGATGGATCATTTTAATATATCCAGGAATCTTCCTCTTTCGAGGAAAGTTTTATATTTTTAACCTGGCGGGCGTCCTCTTTTCAATTGAGGTACAGCCAATTCTGCTACCGGTGGATTGCATCCATATTTGGGAATGTCAATCCTAGCTGGCGTGTTGGCAGCAGGGACGTGTGAGCGAACAATCTTCTGGTTGTCCGTAAAATTTATCTGGCAATTGATGTACTTTAGTCTGAATGTGAAGGATCTTCTGGATCTCATCTTCACACAGAAAAAGTATGCGGATCATAACGAGATTAGGACTTTTGTGTCCCATTATATGGTCTCAAAAGCTTCAGGCTTCTTTAGACTACGTGCCTATTTCAATGAGACTTTGCTCATCAAATTCATATTTATCAAGACTTGGTGGTAAACCATAAGCAACCGACATCAGCAATAAGATATGACCACAAGCGGGCAGTATCGTGATAAGCAATGCGGAATGCAGTGTGATGGTCCCTAAACATCAACATGCACTGGGATTTAACAATGGACGTGAAATCCATTGGAGTCGCTTTACCAGAGACTCTGATAACCCATTCTGAGTATGAACATGCTACAGGATGTTCAATTTCAATGTCAGTTGCTTGGCAGAAGTCTTCAAAGATATGTATATTGAATTCACCCACATTATAAGCTTTGAGAAAGCTATATTGCGAGTGAATATAAAGGCACATAAGACCATCTAGTAGATGCATCAGTCAGTACAATGAAGTACCGAAAATGGGCCACTTGCAGGGTGAATAGGCCTGCAAAGGTCACCATGTATTCTCTCAATGAATCCAGGAGACTCTCATCCCACTTTCAGGAGGGAAGGTCTCTCTAAAAGTATGCCCTTACGACAAAGGAAAACTTAATCTTTTGAAGAATCTTCAGGTTCTCCAATGGATTCATTTGATGATGCGTCCATCATCGCTGATCCAGGATGACCAAGTCCATTTTGCCAGAGTTAAAAACTATGGCATTGAAATGCACTTCTGGTGCTCAGTCAAGTTGGCTTTCTATAGGATGAATATCTGTAATTATAGGGGCCCGACGGGGGTCCAATGAAATCGTAAGTAGATGGTCTTCTGGCCATGCTATTGACGAGTTACATATTGATATTCAATATTTATTATCCACAGTTTTCAAGTTATGTTTGTTTAGACGAAATATCCTTGAAACGTGAAAAATTCCTATATGTTTAAGAGGAGTAGTTTGCATCTTATAGTCTCGTTGTATGTGGGAGCAATATTAATGCTACACCAGTGCAACGAGGCACTGTCCATAATATTACATACTTCATCTATAAGCAAAACGAAATTTTATTTAAGTAAATGTAAAATGACATTCAAATAAAAGTTCGTACAAAAAGCAAGATGAAGCTACATGTAATTTTAAATGCATAGATATAGATATGGCTCAATCGAGCAGGTCATCATTCTCGAAGTCTTTTTGCAGTGGAAATCGTTGGCGGCTGGATAGCCGTCAAGTTTGTTTCAGGAAGAGACTTCTGGCTCGCCTGATATAGTTCCTGGAGGTGGTGACGAGTGCGGCGGTTTCTGGATCAATGTCCAGTCATGCCACATCTATGCCATTTATCCTCCCAGTTCTTCTTAGGAATTGACACTTGATCAGTGTTCTTACGATTCCATGTGAAGTTTCTCTTTCCTTTGTTGGTGTTGGTCTGGGGTGAAGCTCCTTGTGCTTGCTTCATTACAGATTTCCCTTTGTTATATTTAGCCTTCTTCTTGTTTTTCCACTTCTGGGGAGAAGCGTGGTGGGCTTCAGGGATAGGGACAGAACCAGCTGGACGTAGATTATGATTAGATAGCAGTAAATCTCTATTTTGCTCTGCCCTAAGTAGGCAAGAGATCAAATCAGAGAATTTCGTGAAGTTGCGTTCACGATACTGCTGCATGAGGATTGCATCTTTCTCGTGAAACGAGGTAAATGTCTTTTCCAACATGCGTTGCTCTGTCACTTCTTTACCGCACAACTTCAGGCGTGAGGTGATATTATGAAGTGCAGAGTTATACTCAGAGACGAACTTATAGTCCTGAAGTCTGAGGTTTTCCCCTCATAACTGGCACGCGGTAATATTACATCAATTTGATGTTTATACCGTGCCTCCAGCGCTGTCCACAGCTCCATTGGGTCCTCTACCGTTAGGTATTCGGCCTTTAAGGTCCGATCTATATGTTTCCTAATGTAGATAATGGCTTTCACCTTATCCACATCGGAGACAGTGGTAGGAGTGCCGCTAGACGATTGGTCCACTTCTGGGGCCTTACTAGCAGAAGCATCGGCCGCTGCTGGGGCCGATGAAGGAGCCAAAATAGAGCCAAGGAGGGCCATCGAACGCAAGTGGAACTTCAGGTCCACTCGCCAACTCATGTAATTTTTCCCTGCAGCATCAAGGACCTCAAAATCGACGCTTGCCAATTTTACCATTTATCTATGCAATTTAAAACAAGCATGAATTAATTAAAATTGAAATTCACGCATAAAAAATAAAATAAGTAAAATATGGGGATCGGCCAGATACCCAAAAACGTACAAAGTCCAAAGTCCGATATACAGTTCATAAAGAAAAGAAAAATACAAGTTGAAAACCCAGAATGGGTCCCTATATTTTCCAAATTTCGCCTCCGTCTTCATTTGTCGGTACACCGGTCTTTGGCATAAATACATTTTAATCCTCACTTATAAATTCTCTCAAAAGAAAATAAAAGTGCAAGGAATATAAAAGCTATCAAACTGGCCGATCCCAAAATCACATTTTAACTTATATTAACATCCACGCAGTTTATAATATGCTTCAGGCACAAAAGAAACAACCATGCATGTATATAACACAGGCATATATAATAAGGAAAAATAGACTATAAAATATAATAATCTCTCGGATCACGGGGAGACGTCATACACCGTTAGGTTAGTTTACTAATGGCAGAGCGGTCGCAGGATCCTTAAGATGATTATATTTTGAAAAAAATCCTAATATTCCATAATTTAATAATAATGCAATAGTGTTATAATTTTAGCAATATGAACAAACTGGGCGCCAGGCCCATAACAAGAAATTAAAATTAATATTTTGATTGGGGCTGCAGGCCCATAAGTAAAATATTAATCATTTTAATAAGCAATTTTATTAACCTAGATTCTAGCCCAATAAGCCAAATTAAATTATTATTAATATTTGGGCTTCAGGCCCATTTGCAAAATTTTAATTAACGTATTAAGTTTGCAATTGGATTAACTGGGCTTCTGGCCCAATTTAGAAGTCAAAATTAATTATTAATCTGAATGGGGCTGCGGGCCCATAAAACTTATTTTCATTGTTATAAACTGGGCTTCAGGCCCAATAAACAGGCCATCTAATTTATTAAATCTAAACTAACATGTCCACAGTGCAGCACTTGACAAATTTATTGAAAAAGATACTTTTGAGGTAGCATAGAGCAAAACAACTCATGTAGAAGGTAAGAAAAAATACATTGGATGTGTATTAACTCAAGGAATCCAATTTGACAAGTGATAACTCTTTCAATTTTACGCAGCACAGCTCATGATATAGAGTACCAAAACATTAAATAGCAAACGGAATGCAAACTGATGATTGAAGATAACCAGGGAAAATCTTTGAGGTTTATTATGACATAAACAAGGGTAAGATATGATTGATAACAAATGACAGTTACTTAAGATACATGCAATGATGTTCAATGAAGCAACAAAGAATAATTTTGTATCCGGCCCCTCTCCAATTTTCACCCAATAAACTGCGAACGGAGACACCCCCCCCCCCCCCCCACCCCGGGGGGGGAGGGGGGTAGAGACAAATCCCACTGTTTCGGGGTAGCCGAAAGAGTTTTGGGGTGGTTTTTATTTTATATATATATATTTATTTATTTATTTAATTTTGATGTTTATCAAGAGGTTGAAAGTTTATACAATCCCCAAGAAAAGCTATGTAAAATCATAGCTAATAATGTTGTGGAAATATCTACGGGATCGAAAAAGTTACCTCTAGATCAAAGATCTAGGGACGATCGTAAAAACAGAAAATCCGTAGAAAGAAAATCCACGCTCCTAATACGCCAAAAAGGATCGCCGTAACGGATCGTTGCAACGGTATGCCGCAACAATAGATTCCTTCGCGCGTTTAGGGTTTTGATTTTTGGAAGGAGACGGAAAGAAAAGCTCAAAAAGAGAAGAGCGGTCGTGCTGATAACGTATTAAGAGATATTAGGAGAAGAGTAAAATGATCTCTCATTAGGAGTAGCCATGGCTCTCAATATATTCATGAGAAGAGGTTTTTAGGAGTCCAAGGGACTCCCCACTAACTTAGTGGGGAGTAATGGTGAGAGGAAGGGGGGAGGCTAAAAGCCTCCCTCAACTCACAACATATCATAAGTTTTAGACCCAATGTTTGACTTCTTAAAGTCAGGTAGTCCTACCTTTGCCAGACACCCCCACACTCTAAGAAATTTAAGGTTAGGGGGATAACCTTTCCACAATTCATAAGGTGTTTTGTCTAGTTTCTTATGGGGTACTCTATTAAGGATATGGCAAGCAGAGAGAATGGCTTCCCCCCACATGTCATCAGATAATCCTGAACTTAATAGCATGGCATTCATCATTTCTTTCAGAGTCCTGTTCTTTCGTTCAACTATACCATTTTGTTGAGGAACATAAGGAGCACTGAACTCATGTATGATTCCATTCTTCTCACAGAAGTCTTTTAAGGTATGGGAGCTATATTCTCCACCTCTGTCAGACCTAAACCTTTTGATTTTTCTATCAAGTTGGTTTTCTACTTCTGACTTATATTTAATGAACATTTCTTCAGCCTCATCCTTAGTTTTTAGAAGATATACCCTAGTGAATCTAGAGTAATCATCTACAAAAGTGATGTAGTAATGTTTTCCTCCTTTGCTTCTAGTAGATTTAAAGTCTGCTAGGTCTGAATGAATTAAACCAAGAAGTTTTGACTGCCTAACAGCAACAAGTTTACACAGTTTTTTAGTGTATTTGGCTTCTACACAGATTTGACATTTAGAGAATTCAGAAGAACTTGTAGCAGATATTAGATCTAAGTTATTTAATCTTTTAATAGAATCAAAATTGACATGCCCTAGTCGGCAATGCCATAAGTCTAAAGATTCAGCAATATAAGCAACAGCAGATTTATTCATTGAATCAGAAACTACATTCAGAATGAAGAGTCCATCACTCAGATAGCCCTTCCCAACAAAGTCTCCACTGCGAGAAATAACAACCTTGTCAGCCTCAAATACAAGTTTTAGACCTGCTTTGTTTAGTAAGGCACTAGACACGAGGTTGCGACGCAGAGATGGGACATAAAGGACGTTGCTGAGGGAGAGAGTCTTTCCTGATGTTAGTTTCAGCATGATAGTACCTTTACCAGCAACTCGGGAAGAAGCAGAATTTCCCATGAAGACGCAGTCTGTGTCCGCAGTATCCTTGAAGTCGTGGAACAGATCCTTGTTTGCGCAGTGATGTCTTGTCGCGCCAGTGTCTAGGATCCAATCAACATTATTGGCCACCATGTTAGCTTCAACCATGACAGCAGTAATGACCTCATATGGTTCATCAAGGTTGGCTTGAGCAGCAGGGCCACCTTGTTTCTGGGGCGGCTTTTGGGTTCCCTGGCGTTGAAAACATTGGTAGGCTTTATGGCCAGGTTTGTCGCACACATAGCAGACAACGTTCGGCTTCTGGACCTTGCTGTCTGGTTTGGTGAAGTGACTTGACTTCTTGTTTTGTCCTTGTTTAAAGGGCTTCTTCCCTTTGTTGTTGAACCTGGTTTTGATGAAGGGGCCAGTGGATTCAACGATGTTAGCTTTGACAGAAATGACAGGAGAAGAGTCGGGCTTATCTTTGAGGCGATTAGCCTCTTCGGTTTGCATATGACTGATGAGCTCCTGCAGGGATAGATCTTTCTTCTTGTGTTTGAGATAGTTCATGTACTCAGCCCAGGACGGGGGGAACCGCTCCAACAGCACGTTCGCTTGAAAGATCTCGCACATCTTCATGCCTTCGTTGAGAACATCTGTGCAAAGGTTCTCGTAGATGTGTGCTTATTCCATGATGGGCTTGTCGTCGAGCATTTGGAAGTGGAGCCACTTGCCAATAACGTACTTCTTCTTTCCTGCATCATCAGATCCATAATTCTTTTCTAGGGAATCCCAGATTAGTTTAGCAGATTTATGAATCATGTATAAATCAAATAAAGAATCCTTCATATGATGAAGGATGTGACAACGAACAGTCTTGTTGTCTTTATCATATTTTATAATTTCTGCAGAAGCAGAAGAGTTGGCAGGAGGAATGACAGCAATAGCAGCACCATCAACAGAAGTTGGTGGAGTGCCAGAAGGAGGAGGAAGAGGGGGACAGTCTTTGAAAATGACGTAGTCAATTTCAAGCTGTTCAAAAACATCAAGAGTTTTTGCGACCAACGTTTGTAGTTGGTACCATCGAGGGGTGCCAACTTGGACAGATCGAGGAACGACTTGGAAGGAGTGACATCCATAGCAAAGTGAGTAGTTGTTTTCAAACTGTTAGACCTGAAAGATAAGATCTATGACTGCACAAGAAAAAACAGAGAGTTAAGATACGAGTGAAAACAAAATACGAATAAGAAGGAAAGGGGAAATCCGAGAAAGAGAAGATGAACTGTGCCGTGGATGAGCCACTGCCTTGAAAACAACTACGGCCCGACCGTGGTGGTAATCGGATGATGTCAGCTGCTCCCCAAGGTTAACGCAGTCGCGTCTGAACGCGTGTAGCTTGCACAGAGATCGATACCCAGGATGAGGAATGGAGGAGAAGAGGATTTTTGTGGAGATGATGGTTCGCAATGTATGAGAAAAACTCTAGACAAGAGTTTATAAAGAGGAAAAAATATGGCTGTTGGAATTCGGCCATGAATGCCATTAACAACACAGCCATAATCAGCCATTAAAAGAAAAATAGCTGTTGCAATTAAATGAAAAATGGCTGTTGGGAAAATTAAAACGTACTGGGCCTTTTGAATTCTGAAAAAATAAAATGGGCTAAAAACACGAGTCAAAACTTGGGTAATCCGCGCGCGCACCCGTGAACCCCCCTGCGCAGGCACGACGCCAGCGCACACACGCTAAGGGTTTTCGGATCCGTCACCCAGATT
>CM061142.1:388440453-388450453 GCA_030789695.1 Scilla litardierei
TATGCTTGGGAGTGGAAGGCGTGCTCCATGCGCGTCCTTCCGTGTCAACCAGAACACAAAAGCAACGGTTACATAAGATAGAAAAAAGGAAAAATAGCAACACAAATGACACAGATTTACGAGATTAGGCGTTATGAACTACTTCCACAAGCAGTGTTTTACTATACTAGAAAAAGAGAGTGACAAATACGAATTTGTTATGAATGAGGGAGACCTTTGGTCTCCACCCACTAACATCCACCATTACACCCACTACTTAGTGGGTGTCCCTTGGGTTATATTAGATTGTAACTCCAATACTAATAGATATATATATGGCTATGGTGGATATATATATGGCTATTGTAACTCCAATACTAATAGATATATATATGGCTATGGTGGATACCATTAGCCTACTTCTTCTTCCAATCCAACACGTTATGAGCATGCTCATCCGCTGAGCCGTGTTGGATTGGAAGAAGAAGTAGGCTAATGGTATCCACCATAGCCATATTTATATATATCTATTAGTATTGGAGTTACAATCTAATATAACCCAAGGGACACCCACTTAGTAGTGGGTGTAATGGTGGATGTTAGTGGGTGGAGACCAAAGATCTCCCCCATTCATAACACTCCCCCCATCTATCCATTCTTAGCATATGAATTCTTCAGGATCTAATACGCTAATGTGGGGTGGCTACTGCTGGATCCAGAGTTACCATGTTCTGCCTCGTTAAAACCTTAGCTGTGGAAAACCCAGTGGGAAAAACCAGCAGGTTAAGGAAAAAGAGTACAATACACAAGTGACTCCCCCTGATCCGTACAAGCTTCAGGCTTGTAGTTCTTTCAGCTGTCGCATCCCTATATCTTTTACAAGTTTTCTAAAAGTACATCTAGGCAATGCCTTTGTAAACAGATCAGCTAAATTATTGCAAGACTGGATCTGCCGTACTTCAATCTGCTTTTGCTCTTGTAACTCGTGCGTCCAGAAGAACTTGGGAGAGATGTACTTCGTCCTGTTGCCCTTGATGTAACCAGCTTGTAGTTGAGCTATACAAGCTGCATTATCTTCAAATAAAATGGTTGGCTCAAGGTTGTCTATCTTCGGGCCGGTCTTCACTAGAATGTGATGAATGACTGAACGAAGCCAGACACATTCTCTGCTAGCTTCATGGATCGCCAGGAGCTCTGAGTGGTTGGATGAGACTGCTATGGTGGTCTGCTTCACAGATTTTCAGGAGATGGTTGTACCACCGTAGGTGAACACGAAACCAGACTGTGATTTCTCGGTGTGTGGATCAAACTTGTAACCTGCATCTGCATAACCAATCAAAGTGGAAGATCCACCTTTTGGGAAGAATAATCCCATGTCAATCGACCCTTAGAGGTAGCACATAAGCTCCTTAACTCCGTTCTAGTGGCTTTTTATGGACGTTGAACTGTATCTGGTTAGTAGGTTAACTACGAACGCTATGTCGGGACGCGTGCAGTTAGCTAGATATAGAAGTGCTCCAATGGAACTAAGGTAAGGTACTTCAGGACCTAATGTTTCCTCCCCCTCTTCCAACGACCGAAAAAGGTCCTTATGATCCAAAGATCTAATGACCATTGGTATACTTAAAGGATGGCTCTTATCCATATGAAAATTTTTGAATAATTTCCTTGTGTAAATGGATTGGTGTAACAGGATTCCTTCGCTGAGGTGTTCTATTTGTAAGCCAAGACAATGTTTAGTCTTCCCTAGGTCTTTTTATTTCAAACGTTAGTTTGAGGCTTGTAGATATATCATCAATCTCTGTAGGAGATCCGATGAGGTTTAAGTCGTCTACAAAAACGGCTATTAATACGAATCATGTTCCTGTGGTTATAATGAAAATACACAGGCAGACTTCATTGTTGGTGAAACCTTGTTGAACAAGGAATTCACTCAGTCTGTTATACCACATTTTTCCCGATTGTTTAAGACCATATAATGATCTTTGAAGCTTAACAGAATAGACATCCCGAGGTCTATCTTTTATTTCAATTGGTATTTTGAAGCCATCTGGAAGTTTCATATAGATATCTTTATCTATATTGCCATATAGATATGCAGTCACAACGTCCATGAGCTGCATTTCTAGGCCTTCCATTAATGTTAAGCTTATTATGAATCGGAATGTGATCGCATCCATAACCGGGGAATACATTTCTTCATAATCTATCCCTGGTCGTTGGAAAAATCCCTGAGCTACAAGTCGTGCTTTGTAGCGTACGATCTGATTATTTTCATTTCTTTTCCTTATGAATACCCACTTGTATCCCACAGGTTTTACACCTCTTGGTGTACGGACTACTGGTCCAAAGACATTACGTTTTAAGAGTGAGTCCAGCTCTACTCCTATTGCCTCGTTCCACTTTGGCCAATCATCTCTGCGTTTGCATTCAGTTAGAGATCGTGGATCGATATTATCGTCGCATTGAGCGACGTGAACAACAATATCGAATGCGAAGTTGTCAACGACGACAGTGCTTTTGCTGTCCAGTACCTCCCCAGTACGTACAAAATTTAATGATATTTCTCCTGTATTATCCTCTTCGGGGGACTGAAGGAGGGAAGAGGTTACTGGTCTGAGCTCAGCATCCTGTGGTGGGATATTCATTATTTCTCCAGGTATTTTCCTCTTGCGAGGGAATTTATCATTGGAGCCAGGCGGTCGTCCTATTTTTATTTGAGGTACGGCCGATTCTGTTGTCGGTGGATTGCACCCATCTTTGGGGATGTCAATCCTAGCTGGCGTATTGGCAGCAAGGACGTGTGATCTGATAATCTTCTGGTTATCAGTGAATTTGTCCGGGAGTGAATGTGAAGGATCTTCAGGATCTTATCTTCACACAGATTAGTACGCGGATCATAATGAGACAAAGACTTAGTGTCCCAAGAAATGGTCTCTGAAGCTTCAGGCTTCTTGGTTTGTGAGCCAAGTTTGGGAAAAGAATTTTCGTCAAACTCACAATCTTCAAGACGAGCCTTAAACGCGTCGCCTGTTAGGGGCTCAAGTTATCTAATAATGGAGGGTAAATCATACCCTACGTAGATACCAAGATAGCATTGAGGACCCATTTTAGTCTTCTGTGGAGGTGCTATGGGAACATAGACTGCACAACCGAATACTCTCAAGTAAGAAATATTGGGAGGTACACCATATGCAAGCTGCATCGGCGATAAAATATGACCACCATAAGGTTGTATTCTGATAAGCAAAGCGGGATGCAAAATGGCATGTCCCCATGCATCCACAGGCAACTGTGATTGCATTAGCAATGGACGAGCAATCCATTGCAGTCTCTTTATAAGAGACTCAGCCAACCCATTCTGGATGTGAACATGAGCTACTGGATGTTTAACTTCAATGCCAGTTGCTATGCAATAGTCTTGAAAGACTTGTGAAGTGAATTCCCCAGCATTGTCTAGACGTATTTTTTTAATCTGGTTATCTGGAAAATGTGCCTGCAACTTTATTATTTGTGCCAATAGCTTTGGAAAAGCTAGGTTGCTGGTGGATAAAAGGCACACAAACGACCATTTTGAAGATGCATCTATTAGTACCATAAAGTACCGAAACGGACCACTTGATGGGTGAATTGGCCCACAAATGTCTCCATGTATTCTCTCCAAGAAGCTAGGAGACTCAAACCCCACTTTCAGGTGGGATGGTCTCGTGATTAGTTTACCCTTATAACAGGGGGGATAAGGAAAATCACCCTTTTGAAGAATCTTCAGGTTCTTCAAATATGTCCACGGGATTGGGTTATAATGCGGTGCATCATTACCGATCCTGGGTGACCTAGTCTATAATGCCAGAGTGACTTCTGGTGATGTAGAACACTGATGGTGTACAATCAGATTAGCTTCTCTAAGTTGGATGTATGTTTGATAAAGGCCCGACAGGAGTCCTTTAAAACGTTCTAGGATGGTTTTAAGACCATCCTTATGAAGAGTAACATACAAATATTCAATCTTTTTGAAATCAGCAGTTTCCAAGTGATATCCATATAAACGGATGTCTTGAAACTTAGTTGATTTCTGTTTGATTTTGGAGAAAATAAAGCATCTTTTATTATAACTTGTGTTTGGTTTGGGAGCAATAAAATTGCCTCACCTGATCCTTCTATTATATTATGTAGTCCCGAAATTGTAGTGATGGGACCATGATAATTAATGATGCTATTAAAATAGCATCTGTCTCGAAGGATCGTATGCATGCATGCACTATCCACTAGGCATTCACACTTCATCTCTTGAAAAGAATGTAAAAACTTTTATGAAAATGAAAATTATATTCGATTCATTAATAGAAGGACATAATTGAAGATACATCATGCATTAATGATAAAGACTTTAAAGATAACTAAATCAGCCTTAGTCAAGGAGGTCGTTATTCTCGAAATCCTGGGTGGTGAACCGAGTAGGAGTTGTATATCCACCAAATTTGTTTCAACGGAAGGCTTCAGGCTTACCATATACAAATCTTGGAGGTGGCATGGAGTACGACAGACCCTGGACCAATGTCCAGTCATGCCACATCTGTGGCATTTGTCTTCCCAGTTTTTCTTTGGAGCAGACGTCTGGCCAGAGGTATTCCTCTTCCGCGTATTCTTTTGCTTCCCCTCATTATTGTTGTTCTGGGGAGGAGCTCTGGTCTGCTTCTTCGCAGCTTTCCCCTTGTTGAATCTTCCTTTGTGCTTGTTCTTCATCTTCTGGAAAGAAACTGTGTGAGCCTCATGAAGAGAAGCAGAGCCAGCAGGGCGTAGGTTATGAGTGGCCAGTAGCAGGTCTCTGTTCTGCTCTGCCATAAGAAGGCGGGAGAGTAAATCAGAGTACCTCATGAACTTGCGTTCACGATACTGTTGCATGAGTATAGCATCCTTCTCTTGGAAGGATGTATATGTCTTCTCAAGCATGTGGGTATCCGAGACTTGTTCACCACACAACTTCATGCGTGAGATGATGTTATGGAGAGCTGAGTTATACTCAGCTACGGACTTGAAGTCCTGAAGTCGGAGATTTTCCCACTCATAACGTGCACGAGGGAGGATCACATCTTTCTGATGTTTGTATCTGCCCTCAAGTGATGTCCACAGTTCATGAGGGTCGTCTATTGTTAGATATTCGGCCTTCAGGGTCCGATCAATATTGAAGTGCCCTGGGAAGCTACTGCACATGTACTAGAGGGGGGGTGAATAGTACTTTTAAATAATAGGGAGAGTTATTCCTAATTATCGTGCAATTAACAAACAACAATGCGGAATAACAACGATCAACAAGAATAAATGCAAACGCAAACAAATGGTTTAATGGGTTCGGATCCACCCAAGTCTCCCCGACTTGTTCCCGGTGATCCTACGTCCCAACCACCCGGATCCCTTCCGGATACTTGAGTTAGAAACCCTAACTCAAGATTTCCAATATGACCACTTGCGAAAACCTCACAAGTGCAAACGACCTACAATCGATGACCGTGAATCCCACAACCCGGGATCACGCAAAACCTCTCACAACCGAGAGTATACAATTCAAATATAACTGAAATGAAATACTTACCAACAAAATACCTATGCCTTGAGATTTCTTACCAAATTAGGGCAAAGAGGATTTTGATGGAGGAAGAGTCACCAAACCCTAGCTTCAAGAAGATGACCAGCAATGGAAGCCTAGGGATGAGATGGATGACCTAGAATCAAGCCCTTGGCTTGGAAGGCTCACAATCAATGAATCTCTCTTGAGGAATAAGAGTGAGGGAGAGATTCTTGAGAATGGGAGAGCTTGAAGATGAGAGTTGAAAGCTTCTCTTTGAATCAATAGAACTCTGAAATAGCAGCCTTAGATCCTATGAAATAACCCCTTCAGGTATTTAAAGGATCAAGGGAAAAGAGAGAGAGAAACGTCGCTTTCAAAACTCCAACGGATCTAAATCTGAAGCAGACTAGTCGGTCTAAGAAGGATCACTGACCGACTAGTTCATCAACTAGTCGGTCGGTGATTCAACATGGACCGACTAACAGCTCGACAGCCAAAAGAGTGATTTCCAGGCAACATGAACTAGTCGGTCTAAGAAGACTTGCCAACCGACTAGTTTGCCAACTAGTCGGTCGGTGAGTGTTCTTTGACCGACTAAGAGTGAAATGCACGAAGCTGAATACAAGTTACACTAGTCGGTCTAAGAACAAATGTTGACCGACTAGTTTCACAACTAGTCGGTCGATGAATGTTCTTGGACCGACTAACTGTAAACAGTAACTCAGGCTATACAGAGGCAAGCTCAACTAGTCGGTCTGAGAAGGATTCCTAACCGACTAGATCGGCATCTAGACGGTAGGTGAACCTTCTTTGACCGACTAATTGATCGACATGGCTGAGCTGAAATGAGTTAGGACATCTAGTCGGTTCATGTAGAGTTTCCGACCGACTAGATCGTCATCTAGTCGGTTGGTGACTCTACTTGAACCAACTAAGATGCACTAGAAGCCGAGGGAAGAAGCGATAGGCTTCGGGAAAGTTTCTAATGGCTTCTAAGATAATCCTAGCTCTAAGATATGAGCGATATGAAGATAGACATGTAAGAATTACTCAAGGCTTAACATTCTATAAATCGAAGCTAAAAGACTATGAATAAAACCTTAAGGAACGGTCTTCGAAAGCTTCGATCAAATCTTCATGACTTCCAAAAAGGTCCAAAAGCTTCAACGAAGCTTTAGGCATTGAATACGAGCTTTGAGAAGTCTTAAGATGTCGCTTTGAGTGTTCTCGTGAATTTGGCGACGATCTCCATAACTGCGCTCACAAATTGTTAGTTCACGATTTATTTATGTTTGCTCATCATCCAAAACCAAATACGGGGAGTCCAATACTCAACATTCTCCCCCTTTTTGGAGATGACAAACCAACATAAATAATAATCAATAATAATGTACTAAATGAAATTTACTTACTCCCCCTGCATTGATGACACATTAGTTCCATATGAAATAATAAACATATGCATCAATCAGGCGAGAAAATTAAAAATACAAATCCAGTTATCGAATTTGAAATACATTTATATTTTCTTAACTCCCCCTGAATCTAACATATCAAATTAGATTCATGCTAAACTATCATTTAGCACATGCCATTATTATATCTCTCCCCCTTTGGCATAATCCAAAAAGTGCGGGAGGAAGTCAATGAGAACAAATCATGGCCAAATAATACATGAATCATGGGAGTCGAAGACTACGACCTCGGTCCAATGACACCAAAGTAAAATACCAAAACATATTAAAGGTGTGCCAAAGAGACCTTAGTCGAAAAATGAAAAATGAAGTCATCAAAATACCAATTGTAAATTCATGTATTGATGAAAGGAATTTATTCTCCAACATCAACATTTATAGCTATTTTAGTGCATGGAAAACAATTCTATGTTTTCATACAACTAAAGCTATTGAATCAAAATAAATCGTCGAGCGACGAAATCAATATCAGAGTCATACATAAAATGTGCACAAATGAATGAACCATCAGAAGAGTGGTGCACATCATAGAATATCAAACGTCACAATATCGATCGAAAATGAACATAAAGTAAGAACACATCAAAACTAAGTGAAGTGTGCGATGAGAAGTGACAAGGTGATAAACGTAATACGAAAATCATCATAATAACCTTTTAAAAACACGTCATGCCAAAAATAGATATGAATTTCAAAGCATTTATAGCATTCACAATTCTATCATGCTAGGAGAAACAAAATGATACCAATGTAAAGAAATAGATTCTAACCAAGCATGCATTCAACCCTCATGGATACCAAATGTAATATCATACTTACAACATTAAGCTCCCCCTACATTGGTGCATTACCTAAGCACCATCAACTCCGTTTGAATGAAAGTCTTCGCAAAACGAGGAGTTGGTAGGGTTGGTATCCCACGGTGGATTGAACCTAGAAAAACTTCATTTTGGTATCCAAAAATCATTTTGGATCCAATGGGTTAGACAACAAATTTGAAATACGAAAATAAAAATTATTGTAACCCATAAATTAATATAATCAAAATCAATTTTATAAACATATGCCTTGGTACCCATAACATGATCATAAACTCATGGTACCAAGCAATGAAGAGTTAAAGGAACTAACCCTTCGGAAACCAAGTCCAAGAGGAACTTGACTTTCCAACATTATCATCATTCAAAATAACATCACTAATATAGGATTGCACATAAACATTCATAGCATCATCGCTAGTGTTCTTGGGACCCCAAATAGTGTACATTTTGGGAATCCTCTTCCTAGTAGTTGCATGCACAAAAGTTTGATTTCTATGTGGTGCATGTGGCCTAGGAGCATGGGATCTAGCAAGAGCATTATGATGAGCATGTGATCCATGATGTGGTGAAGCATACATACATGGATAAGCATGAGGTGTGTATGCATGAGGATGTGCACGAACATGATTACGTGCATGTGGGTGTCTCATATGCGTGTTCGCACGTGCTCGTGGGTGCGGAGCATAAAAATCATTATTAGCATGCACCGGTGGAGTAGGATGTGTGTTCCTACGTGGCATAGCATGAGAGTACAAAAATGCATGACCCCTCTTTGGAGGTCTACCCAAAGTGGGTTTCTTTCCAATCGGGGGTGTGTACGAAGTGGAAGCACTATTGGTAGGAGAACTACCAATGGGGAGTTTGCTCCCACTCGTTGAGGCGTCGGAGGTAGGCCTAACAAAGGTTGTAGACGATTTGGATGAGTCTCCCATCTTATACCCCAAGCCAATGTGGTGTTTGGCCGGAAGTAAGTCATTTAGGATATTATCCAAATGGCCCTTACCTTTATTGAAATCATTGATACGGCCTAACGTGCACTCATACTTCTCTTTGAGAGAATGCAAAGAAGCATCCAAAGTGGATACTTGCGATGTGAGTGCATAAACACGTGATTTGAGATTCTTATTCTCAATACTCAAAGTTGAGTTTTGAGACATCAAATCCGCGATCACATGTTCATCCGAATCCTCAACAAGAACATGCTCAAGTTGAGATTTGAGGGACTTCACCTCATTTCTCAACAAGCCATTATGAGTAAGCAAACTTGCTTTCTCATTGGCGAGTGTCTCAACAATGGTGTCATTGTTGGTGATGGTAGACTTAGGAGAGGTTTGGAGGCTAACAAGTTCATCTTTGGTCTTATTATATCTATCTACTAATTTAGTAAATTTAGACCAAATTTCTTGGTGTGCTAACCTCATTTCATCAATAGTAGGTTCTCTGCTTTCATCCTCGCTACCATCCTCGTTTTCATCCTCGCTATCATCGAATGAGGACTTTCGATCTTTTGCCTCATTAGCCATGAAGCAAAGTTTTGCTTTCTCCACTCTTCCATCATCCGACTCTCCACTTGAGGAATCCTCTTCTGAGTCAGTGAATGTGCCAACAAGTCCTTTCTTGTGCTTTCTCGACTTGTCGTACTTAGATGCCTTCCATTTCTCCTTGTGTTTGTAGAGAGGACAATCCGGTTTGATGTGTCCTGGCCTGTTGCATTTATAACACACGGGAGTAGAAGCATTAGTCGAATTAACTTTAGATTTATTCAAAGATATACCTTCTCGAAGGAATCGATCGAACTTCCTTGCCATCCGAGCAATGGATTCCATGTCCAATTCGTCTTCCGATTCTTCATCTTCGGTAGATGGAGCGACCTTGAAGGTAATCGCCTTTTTCTTTGGCTCATCTTGCTTCAAGTACGCTTTCATCTTTTCCTTCATTCGGATCTTACTATCCTTGCGTACCTCGTAAGACAACAAGGTACCCATTAGTTGTACGACGGTATATTTATTCATGTCATTACCTTCCTCGATGGCGAAGGTACGCTTTTCCCAACATGATGGAAGACCGTCGATAATCTTCGCGACTTTCTCCTTTTGGGTATAGACCTTCCCAAGAGCTTCCAAGTCGTTTGATATATCCACGAAGCGAGCGTAATATTC
>CM061142.1:388455453-388456661 GCA_030789695.1 Scilla litardierei
ATTTTAGCCATAAACCTGAATTTAGCTCAAAACATAACAATAGCAAATTTCCTACGTGGATGGCAAGATGATAATGAATTTTCTCATCAATAGTTCAAAATTAAAGTAGAGAAGAACAAAAATGTGACAAAATCATTTCATAATCAAGTAGGTACCTGAGATTGATAAAACCATATGCATATGCTTCCATAATAAAGACTCGCAAGAATCCTACACAATTTTTTACATGAATATTAGTTATTTAGAAAATGAAATGTTTTTTAAATTTTCATGAAAAGTAAAGTTGCCTTTGATTACCATGGTTCCATAACTTCCGTTGGATGTAGATCTACTGATTACACTCGTTCTAACCTTTGGGCAAGTTTCCTCAGATTCGTTGAGCACAGAAAGCAAATTAAACAATACAGAATAAATAGGAAGTATTATTCAATAAATAAAAATAGATAAATTAATGACAAATACCTTGATTTCTAATCTGAAACACCTCCAAATTCTTTCATTTCTCTTTACTAATCCAATAAAAACACCTCGAAATCCTATTCCAACTTCAAACGACCAATTCTTTCCGTCAACTAATCAAAGAAACACATTGAAATAATCTAAAGTATTGAAACTGCCTGCAATTGATTTAATGTCTTGAATGATGAGCTCCCCCTCCCCCCCCCCCCCCCCCACAAAAAAAATTTTTAGTTTCATGGCTACATACTGTTTTTTTACATTTAAGGAAATTAAAAACTATGGAAGCACATAAACTCATGTCTTATGTATAATTAATTTAACAAAGATATAAGCTGCAAAAACCATCCAGGTTCATTGTTTATTCTTTCAAAAACCTGCAAAACCCATCCAGATTTAACAAAGATATAACCTGCAAAAACTCATCCTTTGAGCAGCACATATTCCTACAAAAACTCATGTTCTTTGAACGGCTCATATGCTGAGGAATAATCTCAGACACCCACATGAAAAAATCAGAATAAATTAGGGAGTTTATTCTTCCATAAATTTGTTTTTAAAAAGGGTTGAGAAAATATCCAGGTTCAAAATTAGAAGATTGAAGGCATAGCAAGATCCCTAATTTATCAATAAAATGTTTGTCAAACTAAACCAGATGATAACCATAATAAAGAAAACACAAAGGCTTTTTTGAGAAAGTGATACGACTATTTTGACCGGATCCGGAGGAGCCAAGTCAATCACAACCAATC